>JALIGW010000001.1:27648431-27965931 GCA_023053685.1 Diadophis punctatus similis
TGAAATATATTTATTGGAACTAGTAGGTATTTCACACATACAGTATGCCATGTCCATGCCCAGAGCTTCAAATGGACTGCCATTATTCCAAATTGTATTGGCATGAATTTTCCCGCCCTTTAGCCATTGTGGAATCCTTGGTGTTCTCTGAACTGAGAGGATACACTGAGAGCATATGCACCAAAGACAAATTCCTTGTGTGTCCAATCACACTTGACCAATAAAGAATTCTATTCTATTCTATTCTATTCTAACTAGGTTTTTTGTGTGTAGATGTTACACAAGTAGGTAATATCTTCTGTGAGAGTGAGTGTGGGGTTTGCTCCCTGTTTATATACAGTAATTTGCCCTGCCTGTGTTGGTGGGGCTGTGGTTTTCTCTTTGTTAGTTAACTACATAAACAAGAAGCAAACCTATTCACAATGGCATTGATGATGTTACCTAGTTGGGTAATGAATGTCTACAAACAACCAAGCTCCAAGAGCATCAAGGATTCCACAATTCAGTCTTGAGTTATTTATATTATCTTCTATTGGACCTTTAGCCATTATTTTCCAGCTCTGCACCATCTGCATCTTGACCTCTTGAAATATGTAGGGATCCACAAAAGCTGTAAGGCTATCACATATTATCCTCCCCTAACCATAAGTATACAAAGGTGGGGGGAAGCTGGGATTCAAACTTATTTGAGGATGAATTCAGGAGATTTAAAGGCAAGATGTACTTGATTTATTCTTTAAACTCTTCCAACTCCAAAAATGAAAAAAAAAAAGGAGTAGAGTTTTTAGCCTCATTAATTCTGGGGATGGAAAACAGGGCTAATGCTTTTGGAAAACAGACAATTTTGGTTGTCAGCCAAATTAGGAAAGCTGTGCAATTGGCTGGAAAGAGAGGGAGGGAGGGAGGGAGGGAGGGAGGGAGGGAGGAAGGAAGGAAGGAAGGAAGGAAGGAAGGAAGGAAGGAAGGAAGGAAGGAAGGAAGACATTATTTTAAATCAAGCTTCCTCAGTCTGCTGCCTCCTATGTTGGCCATAACATACATAATCCGTGGCAATTTTGCTGTGAAAGAAAATGGACATGAAATAATGGTTTTAAATTACACCAAGGATGGTTGGACATTTGGAAACAAAATTTTTGACAGTAAAAAATGGTTTAACTGTGGAACAAACTGCTTTGGAAAGAAATATACTCCCCTTCACTGCAGAGTTCAGACAGAAGCTGAATCTGTTGAGGATGCTATAATAGTAGACTGCAGCATTATGCAACAGATTTGACTAATTGATTTCCTAGGCTCTTCCTTTCCTTACCTTGTAGGATTCTACGAAAAGAAACTCCTGTTTATACCAAGGATTGGCAGGCTGTAGGTGCATGCAACTCCTTCTTTCCCTTTCTTTGATTGTTATTTTAATTGTTATTGTCGCAACATGTCCATGCACCAAAAAGAGCTCATTTCTGAAGGTAATTAAACACTTCACTTGACAAAGCCTTTGGGTAGGTTTAATCTGCCTAAAATGTCAGAAAAACTAAACAAACAAAACAGATACCCAAATGCCAATGAAATAAATTACATACACCAATGAACCTGTTCTATTTGTCCTGAAGTCACCGTTCTGTCTATTGTATTCCTTGGCTACCCAAAATAAGTGCATTATTTGTTATGCAATGGGGTCCATATACATGTCATTTTACAACTGACGAACAGGGCTAGGCTCTCCCTGGAAGATTTTAGACTTTGAAAAGTGAAGTACTAAAGAAAAGAGGGGAGACAAAAGCAAGGGCCCTAGGAAATGTGAAAACAAAATGAATTTCTGATGTTTAGATTTGGATCTTCTCATAGCTTCATGTTTGGAAGAAAACCTAGTAAACCTGATGGGCCTTTCACAAGGAAATGTCCCATCTGGAATTAAACCAAAGGTTTCGTAGAAAAAAACATGACATCAAGTACTGTGTGTCTTCTCAAATTTAACCTAAGGGATAACCAGGAAGATATGACTGGTTTTCAGGGATTCTATTACTGTAGTATATTTAGCAATTTTCAAGAGCTTTCCTAAGGCAGGCAGCCGGTGCCCAATGAAATGCTAATTAATTAATTAATTAATTATTAACATTCCTTTGAAACGTGAGAACACGAAAGGGGACCATCTGCCTGAATGTATTGGAAGTGATGGGTGGGGGACATAGTTGGGTGAGGAGCAAGGAAATGGAAGGATGGGAAGGTACAATGGGATTCCAGAGGCAAAGCAGTTGGTGGAAGGCAGATTGTCACCTGAGTCAGGTATTCTGAATCTCAGGTTATCGGACAACATCTAATTTAAAAGCAATAGCGAAACTCCTCTCTTACATATACACACACTGGGGGGGGGGTCTTCTTATTCAATTCCCACAAGCTAAACGGAGAAGGTGATAGCTAACAGACAGACTGTAATTACAGTCTGCTCCTGGAATCGTCACACAGATAGGAACTAAACTCGGAAAACTCCTGTATTACAGTGGTCCTTATTAAGAACATGTTCAAAGATTTGTGTGACATTATCTGTTTGTTCGACATTGTTTGACAAAGACATTATCTTCTACACACAGGGAGAATGAAGAAGGAGGGCAAAACAGCCACTCTATGCATCAGAGGGTGTACCAGCCAAATGCCCATCAGAGTTATTTTTTTCAGAGTGATGGGCTTTACTAAAGATAAAATATATATCTAGCATCATAGATTTCGGAATAGCATGTAATATTCTTTGGAACAGCAGGATCAGCTAAGCACTGTCAAGGAGATCATTCTCTTTAAATAGTGCCTTGGGCATACTCTTTGTATACTCCCCGTTTTTCAAAATATAAAATGCATTTCCCCCATGCAAGTTCGCTTGCTTATGATCTTGTTCTAGGGTGACATCTCAAATACGCCAATAGATACTCTCCAACCCATTCATAGCAGAAACACTCCTGCAAACCTTTCAGAGATTAAGAAATCAAAGCAACTACTTACCTGTTCCAGGTAAGGTAGAATCAGACCTCTTTACTTGTATCTCACAATTACAATCACAAAAAGAGAGGGGGTAGTTTGAAAGGGGCAGGAAGTTACTGAGATGGAGAAAAGAGTTCCTGGTCCATTTCCTGCTCCTACACCATTTTGGGACGATTGCGTCATTAAACTCAGGCCCAGTTGCCCTCCATTTTCGGACACCACCAAAAAATAACAGCACGGAGGGGAAGGAATGGCGTAGTTAGGAAGCCAGCTGTGTTAGCAGAGAATTGATACCATCCCCTTCATGAATATTGGATGACAACACCTGAGACAGCTTGGCAAAGGCTGAATAGCAGCCATTCCAGATTCCCAGCAATGGTTTTTTTTCTCCTCACAGGGCCCAAAATCATGGCCTTAGAAGAGGTTTCCATGATTTAGTAACTTAGTTTTGGAGCCATTGCTTTTTAGGTCTCTGGGCTGTTATCAGTTTGCTCCATTATTCCTAAATAGACGTTCAGAATGTACACTCTAATTTTTTGTAAAAAATCTAATCTGAGCTCAGGATTCATGCTTGGTGAAAAAAGAGCCACAAGGCTGCCAACTTTGGCTTCTTCCCTAATTCCATATGAATTCTAAGCATGGGTCTGATTATGGCTTGGAAATGAATTATTCACAGTTAAATCTGCCTTTCTAACATCAAGAAACGTTTTGAAGTGAAGAAATTATCCTATAAAGGTCATCCATCTTGTGGTCACAGATGAAGGAGAGATTAAAATTTAGGGCTGGTTCATAGGTTTCTAAGCTAAATAACTCTTTCACTTCTGGATAGCTTGTGAATCAGCCACTAGAATAGAATAGAATAGAATTCTTTATTGGCCAAGTGTGAATTGGGCACACAAGGAATTTGTCTTTGGTGCACTACTTAGGGTGGAACAAAATCCTCAAATTCAGTGAAGATTTAGGTGGTTGGAAAGAACTTGTTCTTGGAAAGCCATTGCCAGTTAGAATGAACAGTGCGAGGTTAGATGGAAAAATATTTGATCTTGAACCTTCTTTGGATGTAGAATGCTTGCCTTATGGTGACCTTGGGAATGTTTACCAACTGTAGTCTAACTTAAAGACACAGAGGGCCCTTTCCTTGTATACATGGGGGTTTTCTCTGGGAAAAATGCTTGGGAAATACTAGACCAAGAGTTACCTTTTTCATCTCTTGACAAGATGTAGAAAGGACGAGTCAAAAGGAGCCCTGGTGGCGCAGTGGTTAGAATTGCAGTATTGCAGGCAAATTCTGCCCAAAGCCTGGAGTTCGTTCCTGACTGGCTCAAGGTTGACTCAGCCTTACATCCTTCCAAGGTTAGTAAAATGAGAACCCAGATTGTTGGGGGCAATATGCTGACATTAGTCAAATGCTCAGAGAGTGTTGTGAAGCACTATGGCGCAGTATATAAGTCTAGGTGCTATGTTATTGCTATAATCACGTTGTCCTATTTTGACCACCTAGGTCAAATTTTACAAAAAGAGTCATTTGATCTAGTGTGATATTACTGGGAATAGAAAAAGGCATTTGGAAGGATCAGGTATTCAACCAGTCCATCAACTGAAACTGACTCTGCTACTGTATTGGGGGAAAAAAAATCCCCACTATCCATTTGTTATGAAATGTGCCCATATATAAATTAGATAGGTAAGTAGATAGGTAGAAACGTAGGCAGGCAGACAGACAGCTAATGGTAATTGACAAGTTGAATAGAGAATCAGATAATTTTGACAATTGGAACAAATTAAAGCAATCATAGGAATTTCAGATTTGGAAAACAAAGTGGTACTTTTTGTGACTTGGACAGTTAGCGGGCTCAATCACACTTGAATAATTTTGATCCAGAGCTCACACATTCATTGTGTCCAAACAAGAGGACCTATATGATCATCAAATTATGCCTTGTCTTTTTATTCTGCCTTCTAAATATGAAAGTTTATTATCCAAATGAAACATGGTAGTCTAAAAAGCCCTCATGTCTTAGCTATGTTGTCAGACCATAGCTGATCAGATACCTGGTCTAATGGCTCCGTTGTTGAGGTGGGCATTTTTATTCTTCCTCTCCTGACATTTGTATTTTTGCTTTTATGTTATTTATTAATAAGGTTTATTATATTTCATGTTTTTTGTTTTTATTTATTGTTCTTATTGATTTTTGTTCATTGCCAAGAGTTTGTTGCCTTTGGTAAGATCGGCGGCTATATAAATAAAGAATGTGAAATTTATTTACAGATTAACAGAGTTGGAAGGGACCTTGTAGGTCATCTAATCCAATCCCCCGCTCAGCAGGAGAACCTACACCATTTCTGACAAATGGCAGTCCAATCTCTTCTTGAAAGTCTCAAGTGATGAAGCTCCCACAACTTCTGAAAGCAAGCTGTTCCATTGGTTGATTGTTCTCACTGTCAGAAAATTTCTCTTTATTTCTAGGTTGAATCTCTCCTTGATCAATTTCCATCCATTATTCCTTGTCTGGCCTTCAGGTGCTTTAGAAAATAGCTTGACCCCCCTCCTCTCTGTGGCAGCCCCTCAAATTTTGGAACACTGCTATCATGTCTCCCCTGGTCAGTCCCCTACTCATCCTGGTTGCTCTCCTCTGCAGTATGTCTCCAGTATGCAGTATATCTCCAGTATGAAGCGTACTGAACATATACCAGCCTTACACCTCGGCTCTGCCTCTTTCTTCTTAAAAATATGGCAAATGAGGTCTCATCTACTGAACCTCCTTCTGTGCTGATAGTGATGAAGGTAACAGAATTCTATTGCAAGATGCTGTTCCCATTTCTGACTATTAACTAATGACAGAAGAAGCTGCAGAACGGAGTTTAGATGAAAGAGAGGCAGAGATTATGACAAAGAAACCTACTTTTTGTCCTTAGTCTTGCTGAAATGGGTGAGCAGAGCCAGGGAGGAAGCAAAATGCCAAAATTTAAATAAAAAGTTAATTAAAAAAACTAGGAGGATTTTTCATAAGATAATATCAATAGAACAGCCCCAAGCTATATACATTTAAATCCCATTTTTCTTTCTTCAGGAAAGTACACATTATTCTTCCAATAAGTAAAGGAGATAAAGTTGAGGAAAAAGAATGATTATATATTGTAATCCCAAAATCTTATCTACGAAAATCCTGATGGCTGTAGATCATGGGAAAGACATAGGATTTGGGGGTGTCTCCTTGCTTCCAGTTTTTGACCATGTCTATTTCTGCAGCTCAACTCTGAAAACCTTAGTCCTCTCTCCAAAGAGTTATACTGAGGTGATAATGGCAATAATGTACATTTTCTTGCTACACTCCTGAAAATGATATGACAAGTTGCTGTTTTTGTTTTTAATCTACTTCCCTAGAAATACTGTAAATCTCAATGAACCCAGAGGACCTTATTTGAGTAATCTGTGATATTACAAAACACAGAAGCCTCCATACCAAAAATGATAATGAAAGATGAATTCTGGTCTAGAAGGCATAATAATGAATTCTGGAGAGGGATTCTAACCACATGATTTACATATTTACAATTTACATATTTACAATTTACATATTTACAATTTACATATTTACATATTTACTGACCCCTCGCATCCTGGACATAAATAGTTTCAACTCCTACCCTCAAAACGTCGCTATAGAGCATTGGTTCCCAAACTTTTTCAGTCCACCGCCCCCTTGGTGCTACAAATTCATCCTCACCGCCCCCCACCCCACCCCCTCAGGTGGGCGTGGCTTAGTGGTCAGGTGACCGGGTGGGCATGGCCAACTTGTAAAATGTGATGAAACTTACTTAACAACGCTCTTGCTTAGCAACCAAAATGTTAGGCTCAATTGTGGTCATAATTCTTTCTTTCTTTCTTTCTTTCTTTCTTTCTTTCTTTCTTTCTTTCTTTCTTTCTTTCTTTCTTTCTTTCTTTCTTCCTTTCTTTTTCTCTTTCTTTCTTTCTTTCCTCCCTTCCCCTTCTTTCTTTCTTTTTCTTTCTTTCTGTCTTCCTTCCTTTCTACCATTTTTCTTTCTTTCTTCCTTTCTTCCTTCCTCCCTCCCTCTTTCTTTCCTTTTTCTTTCCTTCTTCCCTCCCTTCACTTCCCTCCATCCTTTCTTTTTCTGTCTGTCTTCCTTCCTTCCTACCATCTTTTTTTCTTTCTTTCTTTCTATCTTCCTTCCTTCCTACCATATTTCTTTCCTTTTTCTTTCCTTCTTCCCTCCCTTCCCTCCTTTCTTTTTCTGTCTGTCTTCCTTCCTTCCTATCATCTTTTTCTTTCTTTCTTTCTGTCTTCCTTCCTTCCTTCCTACCTACCATCTTTCTTCTTTCTTTCTTTCTTTCTTTTTCTTTTTTCTTCCTTCCTTCCTTCCTTCCTTCCTTCCTTCCTTCCTTCCTTCCTTCCTTCCTTCCTTCCTTCCTTCCTTCCTTCCTTCCTTCCTTCCTTCCTTCCTTCCTTCCTTTTTCTTTCCTTATTTTCTCTCTCTCTCTCTCTCTCTCTCTCTCTCTCTCTCTCTCTCTCTCTCTCTCTCTATATATATATATATATATATATATATATATGTGTGTGTGTGTGTGTGTGTGTGTGTGTGTGTGTGTGTGTGTGTGTGTGTGTGTGTGTGTGTGTGTGTATCGCACACACCGCGGGACTACATTGCCTCCTCTGGGCTCTGCCTATGGCAATTTAAAATGTGCTTCTGTCTGCGAGGAAGAGGGGCATGTTTGAAAAGAGGGGCTGGAGGTGGGTGGGAAATCTATCCCACATTGAGCCACTGGGTGTGTGTGTGTGCGTGCGTGCGTGGCCCAAAACTTCCAGGTTTGGAAAACTGGGAGGTTTTGAAACCGGTTCCCCCAAACATGGTTTGTATTTGGTTGCAAAAACAAACAAACAAACACACAAGCCATTTTGGTTCCTCGCCAAGGCTGGCTCAACTGGATGACCAAACAGAACCTGGAAAGGAAAGAAAACTGCAGAAGTGGTCAATGGAGGGGGTGGGTGGGACAGATGCACATGGGGGAGGGTCTTCTCCCCCTCCCCCACACTGACACATTCAAGGGGCTTCCTGGAAATACACCCCCTCCCCCGTGGGAAGTGCTGGCATCCTCCGAATTGCCTTCCTTGGCACAGAGGCCGGGTGGAGGGGGGGACTCCTGTACCCAGCAGGCACAGCTGGAAAGCCCCCTCCTCACCTGGTGGTGTGTTGTGCCTGCCTAAATTGCTATCCATCCGGGGGCAGGGGTAGATGGCATCGCAGGGACGAGCGAGAGCAGTGTGTTAGGTGGGCAGAGGAGGTGAGGCCGAAGGCCATATCGTGAGACTGGCATGCGGAGAGGTTGCCGGGGGGGGGGCGCAGGAGGCTGGGCACCTGGTATCTTCAGTGGGATGGAGAAGGGGATGGTATTGGGTGTTTGGGGTGGGGTGGGGAGTTATGATTTTTAGAAGATGAGACACACATGTACGCACAATGGCCAAGGGGAGGATTTAACTTGGGGATGTTTGGAAGAGAAAAATAGAGGGAGGGAGGGAAGGAAGGAAGGAAAAGAAAGAAAAGGAAAGAGAAAGAAAAGGAAGGAAATGGAAGGAGGAAGGAAGGAAGGGAGGGAGGGAGGAAAGGAGGGAGGGAGGAAAGAAAGGAAGGAAAGAGAGGGAGGGAAATTAAAGGTGAAAAGGAGAGAGAGGAAGGAAAATGAAGGGAAGGAGGAAGGAAGAGAAGGGAAGTAGGAAGGAAAAAGGGGGGAAGGAAAGGGAAGGAGGGAAGGAAGGGAAAGAGACAGAAGGAAGGAAGGGAAGGGAAGAGAAGGAATGGCGGAAGGAAAAAGAGGGAAGGAAGGGAAGGGAAGTAGGAAGGAAAAAGGGAAGGAAAGGGAGGAAGGAAGGAAGAAAAGGAAAGGAAAGGAAAGGAAAGGAAAGGAAAGGAAAGGAAAGGAAAGGAAAGGAAAGGAAAGGAAAGGAAAGGAAAGGAAAGGAAAGGGAGGCAGGCGAAGGCGGCTGAAACTCTGGCAGGCAACTGTTCCCGATCTCCCCCCCCCCCACCATCGCTGCCCTCTTTCTGGACCGACTTTCCGGCCGCAGTGCCTCTTGGCCGAAGGAGCGGAAAAGAGGCAGCTGCGATTTCCCCACAAGGTCTCCCTCCTCCTCCTCCTCCTCCTCCCACCACCCCAACCCAGCCCCCCAACCCAGCCCCTGCCCCCCCCAATCCCGCATCTTACTGGTTTAACAGCTCCGTGTTTCTGTCGGCTAGTCTCTAGGGAAAAAAGCTTGCAAAATACAGAAATTCTTCTCGCTGCGAGTTGTTAATTGCTCACCCTCGCGAGAAGAGTTTCTGTATTTTGCAAGCTTTCCAGGGGTCTCCAACCTTGGCAACTTTAAGACTTGTGGACTTCAACTCCCAGAATTCCTCAGCCAGCTTTGCTGGGAGTTGAAGTCCACAAGTCTTAAAGTTGCCAAGGTTGGAGACCAGTGCAAAGAGACCAGACGACAGATACACGGAGCTGTTAAAAGGCCAGTAAGATGCTCATCTCACGGTCCGCCCAGTCCCCGCCGGGAAAAGAGTGGCAGGAAAAGCGGCAGCGGGCGATTGGGTGGACATGGGTGGCGGCACGGGGACAGGACCGGCGAACCACCTACCGCCCCCCTGGACCCTCTCACCGCCCCCCTGTCACCACCCTTACCTCTCACCGCCCCCCTAAGGGTTCCCACCGCCCCCTGGGGGGCGGTACCGCCCCCTTTGGGAACCACTGCTATAGAGCAATGCACACCAAGACAACTAGACACAAGAACAGTTTTTTCCCCGAACGCCATAACTCTGGTAAACAAATAATTCCCTCACTGCTGTCAAACTATTCACTAGGCTGCAATACTATTACTATTAGTTTTTCTCATCGTTCCTATCACCCATCTCCTCCCACTTATGACTGTAACTTGTTGCTTGTATCCTTACAATTTATATTAATATTGATTGTTTCCTGATTGCTTATTTGAACCTATGACAATCATTAAGTGTTGTACCTCATGATTCTTGACAAATGTATCTTTTCTTTTATGTACACTGAGAGCATATGCACCAAAGACAAATTCCTTGTGTGTCCAATCACACTTGGCCAATAAAGAATTCTATTCTATTCTATTCTATTCTATTCTATTCTATTCTATTCTATTCTATTCTATTCTATTCTATTCTATTCTATTCTATTCTATTCTATGATGACTTCTACAGTGGGCTAACTTTGAAGCTTCTGTTCCTTTTGTTTTAAAATTATGATTTTTGAATTTGATGAGTACAACACACAAAGTATGCATTAGTTTTTATTTTGTCCAAGTATAGAATCTACTTTAGAGAATGTGAAGGTTGACGAAGAAAAATTGAAGCAGCTCATTATCCATCAAATGGAATGGCAGAGAACAACTTTTTGAAAATTTGGGGAAAGCTCACTGACCCACAAACTGGGAGAGTGCAAATCCTATGGAGGTTCTAAGAATTTAGTAACAATATTAACTATGCCAGAGTAATCGGTTATTCAAATATTGGGCAGGAACTGTAAACAAGGGTGTTCAACATTAGAGACAAGGACATGCATTCCATCACAAATTGGTTATGACGTTTTCCGAGTAGCCATAAAATTGTCACCCAATTGTAATCGTAAACACAACAAAACTTTTAAAAACTACCAACTCTACTGACAGGGTGCCAAGGATTTGTTTTGAACTCACAACACAGCTACCTCACAAAGCCAGAATACAGAGTCAGGACAATTCCACTAAGATCAGTACAATCTGTTTCAAATTTGAAAAGGATCATCTTGAGACTGAGATGTTCCAAATTAGAAAAATTTTGCACAACCCAACTCAAGATGTACACCACCACTCACTTTCCACCAACAAGATTAGCCAAAATGGGTACACATCTTTCTTCAGTATGTTGGAAATGTAAAATGCAACCCGGCACATATTATCATATGTGGTGGGAGAGCCACAAAGCACGCGAATTCTGGACAACAATCAAACAATGGCTGGAAGAAATATTAAAAATAAAATTGGACCTCAAACCAGAACTCTTTTTATTAGGGATAACATTAGATAAATATGACAAAAACATAATATACTTAATGCTACATATATTGACTGCCGCAAGGTTAACTTTTGCTCAAAATTGGAAAAAACAAAACATACCCACAGAAGAAGAAATTTTACGCAAAATATTAACATGTGCTGAAATGGATAGGTTAACGTTAGAAATGAAGGGAAAAGATGAAACAGAATACATTAAAACCTGGAACAAATTATATCATTGGTGGGTAGAAAGGAGAACCAAGATTGAAAATTAAAATGGTGGAGATGAAAGGAAAACTATAACTCATTCTTTGCAATTTAAGATAAATAACGATGTATAAATTAGCGGAATGTAAATATGTATACTAGATTACGATTCGTCATGTACTTGTTCTTTACGTTTATTGTATGTTTTGTCTCTTTGTTCTTTTATCTGTTTTATAAATAAAAAACTTTTTAATTAAAAAAAAAGATGTACACCACCACCACCACAACGATCACCATCACCTTGTTGAGCATTAACAGAACCTTCACGTTGTCCCATCGTAAACAAAGTGTCCCAAATAGGGATGGGCCTTGAGCTAACTGCAAAGCCCAGAAGCCAATAATACATTTGCTAATTGGTCTCCGTCCATATGTACATATTTCCTGACGTGGTTGATTTAAAAGGCTTGGCTTTTCTTCTATCAAATCACTCACTGACATTAATCATCCTGAAAAATGAAATCTTCGGTCTATGGAGATCACTATGAAACTATAGCATTGTGGCTGAGGATTGTGTATTTAAGCTAGGAGTTATTAGAAGAAAAGAATAGAAAGTATTAAGCTACCTGAATGGCAAATGGTGATGTTTTTTCTCTTTTCCTTTAATTTTATCTCTGAAAGTAAAAATACGATTCAGAAACAATCAAGTGATTAAGAAACAATTTGCTTGAATGCAACAAGGAAAAAAAAACTTCCTGTATGAAACTTTTGAAAATGAAGCCTTATAATCAGTGGTGGGTTCCTACCAGTGCGGTCCACTCTATAGCACCGGTAGCGGCCCGCTGGTGACATCACAGTACCGGTGCAGTTAGTTGCTGGTGCCTGGGCGCCGCCATTTTTTTAAAAAAAAATTTTTTTTAATTTTTTTTTATTTTTCTTTTGTGCATGCCCAGAAGCCGAGCTTCTGGCACTGCGCATGCGCTGCCTTCCTACCCCACAGTGAGTCCAAGCAGGGGAGGATGGCTGAGGGAGCGTGTGAGACGCTGAAAGAACAGGCAGCAGGAGTTATCTCCATTCCCCTCCCTTCAGCAGTCCGAGAAGCCACGAATGTGCGGTGATGATCCTAGGCATTTTCGTACGTTTGAGGCTTCTCAAGCTGCTGAGGGGAGGGGGAATGGGCGGCAGGACCTATCTCAGTTCCCCTCCCTTCAGCAGTCTGAGAAGTCACACCCACCCGGTCACATGGTCGGCAAGCCACGCCCACCTGGTCACATGACTGGCAAGCCACACCCATAAAATAAGCCACGCCCACAGAGTGGTAGTAAAAAAATTAGGAACCCGCCCCTGCTTATAACCCAACTTCTTTCTATTGCTTGCCAAAAACATATTTCTTGGAAAATCACAGCAAATGCACACATAGGAGATAGAAAGAGAAAAACAAACATACAAGGTATTACTTTAAAAAAAACCCAAGGAGAATTATTTAAATCTGATTTAGATATCAAAAAGTTTTTTAGGGTTAAGGTTAGGATTAGAAACATTTCATCTGGGACAGCCACTTGTAATTCTATGGCCATCTATTTTCAACATCCTTTATAAGACATTAACTCAGGCTTTGACAAGAGCTATTTCTCTCCTTCCTTGCAACCTTGGGTATCAGAAAGTACACGAGAATGAAAAAGGAGGTTTCTGGGTAGAAAATTGGGATGTCATAGAAAGAAGGGGTATCCCAATTCACTTTGGCTCCAGCCCTACCCACAGCTTGTTTCAGCTCTATTGTTCATGCAAATCATGCAAAACAGGTTGCCTTCTGCTTTCAGATACCCAAGGTTTCAAGAAAGCAGAGAAATGGTTCTTGCTGGCCTTAAGATAGTCAGAA
The DNA here is from genome assembly GCA_023053685.1 of Diadophis punctatus similis. Classification (NCBI taxonomy): domain Eukaryota; kingdom Metazoa; phylum Chordata; class Lepidosauria; order Squamata; family Dipsadidae; genus Diadophis; species Diadophis punctatus. Next base: position 27,661,536 of record JALIGW010000001.1, read on the forward strand.
ATTCATAGCAGAACTGGAATTCAGATAGCCACCAATGGAGTCCTTCAAATATATTCCAGTTTACCACTGGGAATGAGAGTAGACCTCAATACACCTTTTGCTGGGAAGGAAAACAGGAAGATCTCCAAATGTCTCCAAAGTCTGTTCAATTTTAGATCTCATTAGAGGAGGAGCAGAGGAGAAGCACACACGCATGCACACACACAGAATGCGCATACTAAAAAAGGAAAGGAATTGCAGTTGAAGGGCCAACATGTACCTGGAGTTTTTGTGGTCATCCCTGTTGCATCAGAGAAGAAAGCCGCGGGGGGGGGGACATCAAAGTCAAGAAGTTAAGTGCTAATTTGCAACAAGCTGTTTTAATTTAATTTAATTTAATTGAACGCTCTTATAGGCTGCCCAACTCCCGTGGGACTCAGGGTGGCGTACAATACAGAGAAGAACAATTCATAAAACAGTTATAAAAACAACATAATAACAACAATTAAAAGATTATAAAAAAGATTAAAAACCATCCATCATTCATACCAGGGGGGAGACCAGAGATGTTCTAATTGGTCTCACTTTCACCCCGCCTGCCAGAAGAGCCATGTTTTTATTTCTTTACGGAAGGCCAGCAGGGTGGGGATAGTCCTGATCTCTGGGGGCAGTTGGTTCCAGAGGAACGGAGCTCCCACAGAGAAGGCTCTCCCCCTCGGCCCTGCCAACCAGCATTGCTTGGTTGACGGGACCTGGAGGAGGCCAACTCTGTGGGACCTAACCGGTCATAGGGAGGTATGCGGTAGGATGTGGTCCCGGAGGTATTTTCTACCTAGCAGGAACCAATTCCTTGGTGATTCAAAGGTACATCTTCCTGCATAAGTTTTATAGCAGGAACACTTGATGGATACCTCAACAGTGTGAACTAAGGGCGGTGGGAGAGGGTGTATTCCCGTCAACCTCTTGCCCAATGGACAGGCCCCAGGTGGCAATCCTCAAAAGCTCTAAAGCTGGCTTCTAAAATAAGATCTTGAAGTGAAAATCATCACCTTCTGTACACATAAGAAGCTTTTCAGAATCACAGTCTTTTATTGCTCTTGCATGGTTGCCCATATGGAGTTACTTATAATTTTCTGGTTATTACTGCATTGATATGTTCAGAAAAGCTCTAATCTCTGCTGTAGTTTTAGGGACACAGGAACAACCTGCAACTTTTTGATAAATTCTGGAATTAAGACTGGCATGAATAAAACCCCTTTGCAAAGCATCGTATTGATTCTTAATATACCTGGCTACAGATTTGTACCCATTATGGCTCTTTTTCTGGAATCCTGACAGTTTGCTGGAATAGGGCACAGAAGAAAAGGGGGAAAAACCAATTAGGATAAATGAAATTGGCAACAATAATCATGAGAGCATTTTGCATGCAAAATGGATAGGCGCTTTTGCTTTCTATAACTTATTGATCCAAATGGGGTTCTCTACAATTCAGTTAAGATTCATTTGGGAACATGGTGGACCAACTTCCATGATCATAGAAAACCCACAGATTCTGTTCAAATTGATAAGAAAAAATAAATAGCAGAAAAAGAGCTTTTCCTGGCCACTCAGAACCTCCCACTGGAAGAATGCCCTTCCTGATGGGCACTTCTAGAAAACTCCATATAAATATAAGACATAGAATATTACTTAGATAATATAGTTATTACAGTTGAAAATACATTCAATTTTATGAAAACTGATCCAGATCAGTTATAACAACCTAAGTTAATGATTTGAATTGATGCTTTTCTTATCCTAACCATGCACACAATGGTGCAAACCCATCACACAACAGGACTTAAAAGAGTAAGGAGGATGTTTATCACCCTTAGAATAAATAATTGTATCTGTGTATAATTTCCTCATTATTTCTGGTAGCTTAAGCAGATTAAAAAGCCAAATGAAAAGAACAAAGGACTATACATTGCTTTGATAGCCATTCAGTTACCTCCCAAATCAATAATTGCTGAGATATGAGAGGCTATATAGGAGAGAATCAATGGATGGGAGAAGTCTTCAACTCTTTCTTTCCACTACTACTATCCCTGGCAAATTCTTGATTATCCCTGGCAAATTTCTTTTCCCTGGATGTTTTCCTCCATTCAATTTTTGCGTTTTCAGGTCCTAATTAGTGAAAGGGAAAATCTTTGCTATGTGCTATGGGATGTATAGAAATATGCAAATCACAAGGAAGGAAGGATTAAAACTTCCCTCTCCCCATTCGTTTACTCATTATTCCTACAGGGCTTATTGCAAGTAGATTTAGCCTAGAAGGACAATGTGACGTTCTTCAAGCTTTTGCCAATGCATGAAAACAAAGTAAATTGATTTACGGTAAACAATGCTCAGAATCCTCTTCACTGATTAATTGCACCCTGAATTACAAAAAATAAACAAGCATGTCTTCCAGAGATAGTTCTGAGAGGGTCATGAATGATCAATTGGAGGAGAGAGCTGTGCAGATCACTTTATGGGCTCTGGTTTTTGTTTTGTTTTTTTGTCTTTATTTTGAGTTATAGGAGAAAGATGGCAGATTCCTGTCTTTTTCTGTTGCAAGGTGAATTTAACTAGGCAAATGGTGGGAGTGAAATAAGCTAACTTCATCATTCATGATTGTTTCTGGGCTAATATAGGCAGATGTTCACATATAATTTTATTTTTATCAAACCACTTCACCGTATAAACACCACCCACACACAAATAGAAGTACACACAAAAAAGGAAATATATTAAAATTGGTATTAAACTGAAAGCAGCCATCTCGAACACAGAAGCCATGCAATAACAACAACAAAAGTATGATTCCCAAGCCTTGGAAAAGGAAATTTTTTTAGCCAGGGGCTATTTTGTGTGTCTTCTGCTTATCCTCTAGTTTGCCTCCTATGGGGCATCTTTGATTAAATTCAGCACCACGGACAGAGCTTCAGAAGATAAGAGATTGGCAAGAACCAAATGTGTACCAAGTGATGGCTGCATTATAAACTTGCCCAAGGAAAGAAAACATGAATAATTCAATTGGGCCAGATTGTTTTATGCTCCAGAGCTACATCCTACCTATTAATTTTTAAAAATAAACATAGATCAGGTATCATGTCCTGCTGCTGACATTTTACTGTCCTAAAACGTAAAAGAGGCCAGACATAATAAGCAAAGAGTGGAATATTGGCAGTCAGGCAGCAAAGTTGATCTCAAAATATTAATACGGGTATATAAGACATGCTGGCCCCGTTGCAAGCCTAGCCCCATGTCAAGCAGGCTTAAATACAAGGAGGCCAATTTGAACACACAGGCTGTTAGGGGATCAGCCTGCCCATGACAACCCAGGTTTCTACTGAAAGAAGATTAATCGAAGGAAAGTTCAGCAAATTCTAGCCTCCTTTGGGGTTTATGGATAAACTGTGTATGTTCTCAGAAAGAGGTTCATATTTTCTTTAGTTTTAAATATAAAGTTCTACCGAGGCATATCATCAAAGAAAATAATGGATGATTTGGGCCACTGAAGGATAACCCTGTAAAGTCACAAATGGTTTTACAGTCCTATTAAAATGTGAATGATATTTATTAAATTTCTTCATTTTTTTTCTTTACTCTTTATTAAATAAAGAACCACAATACAGAACCACAATATTTTAACAAGCTGAAAATCCAGGTCTGAGACGATGGTATTTATAGACAGGGAAACACACATTCAAAGATTCTTCATATCCTTTAAAGGACAAAAAGACTCGGAATATTACAAAATATGGACAAAATGGTACGATTGGACCAAAAAAAGAAAGTCTGAGAGACAATGTGGGACGAGGACACAAGATCTTATAAACACGAATTAAATTATGTATAAATTATGTAAATTTAATAACAATGTATGGAAAGGGGTTTATATTTGTGTAGAAATATTATGTTTAAAATAGAAAATTAATAAAGAAATTTTAAAAAAAGATTCTTCATAGTGTCTGATTCCAGCTAAGTTTCAATATAAAATTTATAAAATTTATTATTCATATTATATCTGTCTCTCTCCAAACCAGTAAATGTATGAATTCTAAATTCCAATAATTTTCTCTACGAGCTCTCACAAATAGAGTCCATTCATTTTCTTCTTAATAATAATAACAGAGTTGGAAGGGACCTTGGAGGTCTTCTAGTCCAACCCCCTGCTTACGCAGGAAACCCTACACTACTTCAGACAGATGGTTATCCAACATCTTCTTAAAAATGTCTAGTGTTGGAGCATTCACAACTTCTGGAGGCAAGCTGTTCCACTGATTAATTGTTCTAACTGTCAGGAAATTTCTCCTTAGTTCTAAGTTGCTTCTCTCCTTGATTAGTTTCCACCCATTGCTTCTTGTTCTACCCCCAGGTGCCTTGGAGAAAAGTTTGACTCCCTCTTCTTTGTGGCGACCCCTGAGATATTGGAACACTGCTATCATGTCACCCCTGGTCCTTCTTTTCATTAAACTAGACATACCCAGTTCCTGCAACCGTTCTTCATATGTTTTAGCCTCCAGTCCCCTAATCATTTTTGTTGCTCTTCTCTGCACTCTTTCTAGAGTCTCAATAGTAAGTCTTCTTACTGGAACTTGGGCTCACTTTCCCTAGTACTGTCTGGTAGATATTTTTTAATCATAAAATTATTACCAGGGATCATCACTCAAAATAGCCAAATGGTGTGAGATTTTTTGAACAGATGAAAAAGGAAGTTATTTTTCATAAGCTCCATAATTAAGACACTAATGACCATCAGCTTGAACAACTTTAAAAGAGAAATGTATTAAAATAAGGTTATAGGTGGGTGGTAGTGATGATAACTATATCTTATCTCCAAAACAGGAATAAGAGAAGAGACAAGTGGTTATGCAGAATGCAGCCCAATGTTTTTATTTTCAATTTTATAATTATCTGTAAAACAGATTTGTTTGTTTTATTTCTGATGGTGTTCTTTCAAGAAGATAAAGATTAGAAAAATGTACAATGCTAGACTTCTGCTAAAGAGAGCTGCTTCATAAACAGTCAAGAAAACGTAACTAGTTTTCTTTTTTTTTTTTCAAATTTCATGCATTGCTGCACACGTCATATTTACCCTTCACAATCTTCTGCATCTTCATCCAAGCTGTTCCATTTATAGACATGAATACAGAATACATGCAATTAAAACAAATTGCTCATTTGGTTAAAAAGAAAAAATATTTAATTGCTTACATACGAAAAAGAGCCACACTGAGACAGATGGATCATCGCACCAACATGCTGCCATTACCCATGTAAAAGGCCCACCGTATTTTAGCTGCATTTTCATGCAATATGTTCAACTTGATTACTGAATTATGATATGGGTTCACACAGTCTCTTGAACAATAGGTTAGCCAAAAGGGATGAGTTTACACCATTCACCAAGGGCTGATTCTCATGTTTCCCTACTCACATCATAGCCATGTTCATGACCACGATCCAATAACAATTTCTGTATGCTGTATCCTAATGAGGTTGCTTTGGTCTCATCTACAGGCTATGATGGAAGGAAATAGAAGGAGAAACGAAGCTGGGGGAATCCATCCGTAGCTTTTCTTAACTTGTCCCGCATTAAAATTCTAGGAACAGCATTTGTCACTGGCCTCATTACAATGGCAAAATAGGGCTAAGCAAGTAGAGAGAAGATTTTTGTAATGGATGTTGTCTGAATAGTGCACAACAGAAAAATAATTCTGTACACCAAACAAGAACAGAAAGTAATTGGAAAATTTGAATGAATTTTTATATTCCATGATAGCAATAGCAATAGCAATAGCACTTAGACTTATATACCGCTTCATAGTGCTTTACAGCCCTCTCTAAGCGGTTTACAGACTTCAGCATATTGCCCCCAACAATCTGGGTCCTCATTTTACCCACCTCGGAAGGATGGAAGGCTGAGTCAACCTTGAGCCAGTGAGATTTGAACAGCTGAACTGCTGAACTAGCAGTAGCCTTGCAGTGCTGCATTTAACCACTGCACCAACTCCTTCCCTTGGTATGTTATTTTTCCATAGGCAGGAAGCACTCAGGATGGGAGAGGATTCCTCTGAATAACAATTTTTCACATTTATGAAATAATTTAGCCCAAGAAATATATTGCCTCTAGGATTCCTTGGAGATAATAGCAGAGTACCAATCTTGAAAAATGACAATTATTGTGTAGAGCTTAGGTGTTGGAAAGCAAGCATTTTTCACCCATTCTTTGCATACAGAAAGCTTCTTGTGGGTGACAGTTCAGCCCAGGTTATTTTGTTGGGTTTTGTCTTGTGAAGCTTCAAACACAATTAACACAATTATCAGATCAGTTAATAGCAATAGCACTTAGACTTATATACCGCAAAAACTTCAACCTCTTATTATCTACCATTGACCTCACCCCATTCCTAAGAGGTCAGTAAGGGGCGTGCATAAGCGCACTATCGTGCCTACCATTCCTGTCCTAATGTACCCATATATTCATACCTCTTCTACTCTTATTCATGCTTGTAATATTATATATATATTCAATCATGTTTTACTGTTTGTACTTTGCTTATATTCATTTATGCTTGACAAAATAAACAAATACAAATACAAATACAAAATTCATAGTGCTTTACAGCCCTCTCTAAGCGGTTTACAGAGTTCAGCATATTGCCCCCAACAATCAGGGTCCTCATTTTACCGACCTCGGAAGGATGGAAGGCTGAGTCAACCTTGAGCCGGTGAGATTTGAACAGCTGAACTGCTGAACTAGCAGTAGCCTGCAGTGCTGCATTTAACCACTGCACCAACTCGGCTCAGTTAAAGAATTAGAATATGCGTTCACACAACGTACTTAATAATAAGTTAATAATAACTTTGTTAGATTTTTGTGGCTCTAAATGTGGTACAAATCTCAGTTATTGTTGTTTAATGTCTTATGTGAACCCCAGTAACCAATCTCAGTAAACAAGTTAGACAAGCTCAGTCCAAGACAATCCAATTTAATATGGGACCTGGTCATAGATGGTTCCCACCCTAATAAAAACCAACTTACTCTGATTTTTCTTGATGAGTCTGTGATGCTGCTGGATTTGAGATTTCTTTAAACTTTTAGCTAAGCTATAATTATATATGTTATCTGCTACTCATTTACCTTTCAACTATTACTTATGTTATGCTATTCTGATGTTATTCTGAATTTATGGGATGGTGTTTCTTGTTTTGTTCTGAGGTTTTGGAGGCAGGGGGATTCTTGTACTGCAATCTATTATCAGAGGATTTTTATCTAGAAAAAAGTCCTAAAAACCTGAATAAAAGAAAGTCCTTGACTTGTGACTGCTATTTATTGATTTGATTTGATTGCCCCCCCCCATCTCAAGGCGACTCGGGGTGGCTTACAACATTAAAACTAATAAAACCATAAAAATAAATATTTCTGATACAAATAAAAATACAAATTACTATTAAAAGATGAGGAGGGAGAGAGGGAGCAGGATTTCAGCAAGGTGGTTAAGTGAGTTGCATGAGATTTTATGACCTTTTTTTTTTGGCCAAGGGTGTTACGTGAATCACTGCAGTTGACTTTGCTTGTCAGAAGTTGCACAAGTGGAGCCACCAGATTGAAATGGATCTTGTTAAGTACCATATTTTTCGGAGTATAAGACACACCTTTTTCCTCCCTAAAAGTGGCTGAAAATTTGGGTGCGTCTTATACTTCGAATGTAGCTTTTTTTTTTCCAGCCCTAACTAGGTGCTAACAGATCTTCCCAGCTCTTACCTTGCAGGCTTTTTCATTGTTACTCTCTCCAAAGAATGTTTTTCCAGCCCTAAGTCTTTGCAGAATTTTTTTTCATTGCTCTACTTGCTCTGAATAAGTTTTTTTCTAGCCCTAACCAAGTGCTAACTATCTTCCCAGCTCTTACTGGCTTGCAGGCTCTTTCATTGTTATTCTCTCAGAAGAAGGTTTTTTTAAGTCCTAACCAGGAGATAAAATAATGTGCTGAAGCTGCTCCGAATAAGTTTTTTTTAGACCTAACCAGGTGCTAACGATCTTCCCAGCTCTTACTGGCTTGCAGGCTCTTTCATTGTTACTCTCTCAGAAGAAGGTTTTTTTAAGTCCTAACCAGGGGCTAAAATAATGTGCTGAAGCTGACCAGACTAAGGATGCTAGCCAGATGAATACCTGGTATTGTAAGTAAGATATTGTTTTCCCCTATTTTCCTCCCCCAAAACTAAGGTGCGTCTTATACTCCGGTGCGTCTTATATTCTGAAAAATACGGTACTTTATGGGAATACAGTCATTCTGCAGTACATGGCTGGCATGTGCTCAGTTCCCATTTGGAACACAGATGAGCGCTAAAACAATTCTCATAGCTGGGAAGCATTGTATCCATCCACCTTTGAGTGAAGCCTGGCATCTGTGCAATTTTGCTCTCTTCTTGTTTCTCCCTTCTATTCGTTCCATCCCTGACCTTAAGATAGCCAACTTCCATTTAAAAAAAAAACCCTATCAGAGTTCTTTTTAGCCTTGTTTATTTGGTGAGAAAGAATGGGATGGGATGGGAGGAGAAACCTTTAAGAATTTACATAGTTTCAAGGAACTCTGTCCGCAACCATCCACAAGGGGAATAGAGGTTGGTTCACTCTGCCCTTTCTGAACCTTCTCTCTTAAGTACACAAACAACAGTTTCATCATGGGAGAATGATGGGAAAGAGACCCTAAGGGTGAGATTGTCTGTTCTTAAATCAGAATTGTATGTAGACATTCGCCTTGACTCCAGAAACAAATAAACATCATCTGCAAAAGGTTAAACAAACGCTGGGAATGTAATGTTTTGTTTGGAAGGGACATAATAGTGTTTTTCTTTATATTTTGTTTAGCTTCTGTAAGTTTATTTCCTGTGTTATCTCCAATGAATGAACTGAGTCCCCTCTCTGATTTCCCAGTTCAGGCTTTGTTGTCCTTAGGCTTACCGTTGTGTGTCTGGTAGAACTTCTCTTGAGCCTGGACCCAAACTGAACAGTTCACTGTTCAGTTTGGGTCCAGAAATATTGTTCTGGTTTGCATGTAACTCACCCCACCCAAAATCTAGTGCTCCTTCATTGGCCCACATAAAATCTACCATCATTCTTTCCTAGTGGATTACTACCTACTAGTTACCTACCTAATCTCTATCATCAAGAGGTACCAGAGCAAGCCTCGCCTACTGTCAGGCTCCAAAAGCCAAGAAAAGACACACTGAGGTTCTTCTAAGGCAGAGGTCTTCAAACTTGGCAACTTTAAGACTTGTGGACTTCAACTCCCAGAATTCTCCAGCCAGAATTCTGGGAGTTGAAGTCCACAAGTCTTAAAGTTGCCAAGTTTGGGGACCCCTGTTCTAAGGAGTTTCCTATATTGTTCCTCCTCCATAGGCAGAAATCTTGCCAAACTAAAGCAAATACTTACCGTACACTATTCAACACATACTCTGAGAATTCCTAAGGAGGAGCTGGTCTGACTCTTTTCTTCCCAAACTCTCTAAACCTCTCTGGATTTTTTTGTTTTTTGTTTTGTTTTTGTATTTTGCTTCTCTGGAATGCAATTCCTCCCTGCTGGGAATGCAGATTAAATTTCACCACATCTACTTACCATGACATCATATTGCACCGTGCATGCTCTTTGGAAAGGTTTACATAAAAGCTCAGCAAAAGCACACCAGACATTTCTGCAATTATGCCATGTTCTCATAAATAGTCTGCCATTCAAGAAAGAAAACTGGTGCCACACTGCAAGTTGCTTTCTTTCTTTGTTTCCGAGATTGATTGATTGATTGATTTTAGTTCAGGTGTTGCCCCACTCCAAATCAACTCTGAGGATCTCACAATATAATAAGCAACAAAAATACAATACAGAACAAAGTAAGTTAGGATTGTTTCAACCAGTAGAGGAATTTATGAGAATTCCCTGGCTACCATAGGTTTACACAATAAAAATCCAGAGAATGGCTTAAATTAATAGTTAATGCAAATTGCAAATGATATAAGATTACTGGAGTTTTCTTGGGGGGGGGGAACACCTTGCCCCTAAGAAATCTTTCTTCAGCACAACACCCCACACTTGAGTCACTCCCAGGCATAGCTGAGCTTCATACCTGGCATTCAAAGACTCTTGGCTGATGGTATCTCCCTCACCCAGCAGTTCATCATCACTATGGTAATATAATTCATCATCTTCTTGCCTAGAATAATGAGGGTCAATAGAAGAACTGTTTGTATATTATGGGGTTTTTTAGGCACCAAGGATTGATGCTGAGAGCAGGAACAGCAATTCTAGGATAAATGGTAAATGAATTGGATAGATAAATAGCATGGCTGGGCAAATTCCCCATGAATGGGTTAAGGGTGAGAAGGCATAATGTAAGTTAATGATGTATCACAGATACATTGAGTGCCCCTTCTGAACAAACTATAATTAATGTCTCATCAATAGAGCACTCAGATGCATTTCCAGCTTATGCTGCAGAATACTGCATGTATGTTATTGTATGCATTTGTACACTCACATATACACCTATTCACCTACACAGATGAATGAGATGCTTACGACTTTCCTATCCAGTGATTTTATCTTGTTACTACTTTTCTTACAGGAATGCAATTTACAACTCTTTCCTAAATAGATCGGTCCCTTGTTTTATGCCACATGGACGCTAGAGGGCATCAACTTCAAAACTAATTCATTATAGATTCACTCTAGCTGCACAACCAGTAGATAACTTCTGGAGAAACACTCAATGCAGCTAGCCAGAATTAACAAATATATTTTCACTCAATGGATAAAGAATGAAATAAAAATAAAAATGTGTGTGTGCACGCACCCTGGGGGTGAGGGGATGAGGAGGAAATCTTCCAATGTTGGTTTGTGAAGAAATGCATATGTTTGCAACAAAGTTAGGAGATTATTTGGAGGATGGCTAGCTAATTGTTTCATTTATTGTTTAAAACAACAGAAATTTTCATGATGAAGGCTTGTATTAATGGTTTGTAGGAGGTTCTGGGTATTTTGTTTCATAGATTCAGAAACTTCAAGAACAAAAGGTGTGAGAGAAGTTATGAGGTTCGAAAGTTCAAATTCTCACTAGATGGTCATTTCTTGAAAAACAAACAAAATTACATTAGTGGACTCTTTTCCTTCATTTTCCTAAAAAACATTTTTTACTCAGATTCTGTTAGAAATGTTATGATGTTCAAGGTGGCCTTAAAAATCTTATCCTACATTTTGGAGTTTGGAACATTATTATTTTTTTAAAAAAACCCAATAAACTTGTTCTTTTTAATCATAAAAAAAACACAAGATTGTCCAATCCTGAAATCTTATTTGGATGTTTGATGTTTTTACTAGTCGAGTTTAACCTCTAGGTCAGCAGTCCCCAACCTTGTGACTTGGTGGCCCAGCAGAGGGGAGGGGAGAGGAGAACTGGACCATGCGAGCGATGGGCTGGCATGCACGACCGTGTGCAGCTTGACTTGCGCAACTGGTGGGCTGGTGCGTATGTGCACGTCTGCACAGCTCAAGTTGAGTAAGTGGAGCTGCATAAATGAAAAGCTCAACATTGCTAGTCTACTGGCACGTGGTAAATGTCACCCAAATAACTACAAAATAGCCATAGATGGAGCAAATTCATATTGATGCCCGTTATCTGACAGATCATTCTGAGAAATGGTTTCTAAGCACTGTGCGATTACCTTCTGAGCTATTTATTGTATGCCTTCTCTTGCATTTAAAGTTGCTCAGTTACTCTGTAGTTTCTCGTTAGGTGGCTTAGTAAAAGTTTGAACCTGATGGATGCTGCCCTGTCTTCTGAATAACTACTCCCATTTTTTTTCTTGTCAGGGTTTGGAAGGCATCAAACATATATTTGGATCTCCTAAATGAGGCTGTCAACACACACACAGTGGCACATTATGCTTGTTAACACTAAGCAGCGTGTTTCTGCCCAGCAACAAAATGGTTACATATTGATCTGGGTAGTTGATTTACAGCTCCAATTAGACAGTTCAAAGCCATTTCATATAACAAATTGGCTTTTCCTATATTTTGCCTGGGCCAAGAGAGATCTTTGCTGTTCTGTGCAAGGTGCTCCTATTTGCAAAAGAGATGGAGAGAATACACCCACAAGAATTGAAAACTGGCAACACTTATACCAGGTTTCCCTATTAGTTGTGCCCAACTCTAGGGCACAGCTTTTATCTCTGTTTCTTGGTCGAGGGAGCCAGCATTGTCTGAAGATAATTTCCAGGGTCATATGGCCAGCATGGCTATACGCCAAAGGTGCACGGAACGGATAAGCAGCTAAGAAGGATATTTTGTGTTGAGCACAGTTGTATTGAACTCGGGACAAATTGAAACATACTGGCAACAGATATCCTGGGGAAACTGCAAAAGGATCAATCCAAAATCCAATGATGTTGAAGCTCAAATTTTAAGCCTCTTCCATGAATATAGTTCCAACATTTAGGTTAGATGCTCTAAGACACAAAGATTATAGCAATAGCACTTATACTTATATACCACTTTACAGTGCTTTACAGCCCTCTCTAAGCAGTTTACAGAGTCAGCATATTGCCCCCAACAATTTGGGTCCTCATTTTACCCACCTCGGAAGGATGGAAGGCTGAGTCAACTTTGAACCTGGTGGGATTCGAACTGCCAAATTGCAGGCAGCCGGCAGGTAGCAGAGGTAGCCTGCAGTACTGCACTCTAAGCACTGTGCCATTGCAGCTCATTATGCTAGAGGTTTCTTTGGAAACATTCTCATGCTTTCTAGATTTCCAGGAAGAAATTCTAGTCATAGCTTCAATAGGTGAATCGAATATATTGCTATAAAGGAACTAACATTCCTGCCTTCCACCACCATGAATTTCATCAGCCTTTCCCACTATTTGTTCCTGCACCTTCCATAAAGGAATACATGACAGACATATATCATAAGAAGAGAGAAACCAGTTTAAAAAAGGGAATTGTTAGAGTGGAAACAATTAAGTAATTACCACAGAAATAGAATTGGCATCATCACCATGTAGAGACCAAATAATCTATACCAGCGAACCTTTTTTGGCTCGGGTGCCAAAAGGGCGTGCGCGTGCGCGATAGCACACGCGTGTGTGCCCACACCCATAATGCAATGCCCTCCCCCCTACGCATATACACAACCCCCGTGCTGCTCCCCACACATGCGCACAGGCCTCACTGAAGCCTCTGGACTTCCGGTAAGCCGGTTGGGCCACTTTTGCCATCCCCAGGCTTCAGGAGGCTTTCGTAAAGCCTGGGGTGAGCAAAAATGGCCAAAAAGAAGGCTGAACATCAGCTGGCCAGCGCACGCATGCACGCTGTAGCTGACATAGGACAACGCCTTGCGTGCCCTCAGATATGACTCCGCGTGCTACTTGTGGCACGCGTGCCACTTGTGGCACGCGTGCCATAGGTTCGTCATCACTGATCTATACTGTAGGTAGAACTCATTTAGTGATCACAATTTGGACCATCAATTCAGTTGTTCAGCAAAGCGGTCACTAAGTGAAATCAAAGCTGTGCTTAGGTTCTTACTTCAGCTTTCCTTTGCTTTGCAGAACCACAAAAGTTGTAAATGCCAGGATTGGTTGTAAAATTACTTTTTCATCATCTTGTAACTATAAACTGTCACTAAACAAGGCACTCATCAATCAAATCTTTATTAAGGTCATAGACCAGCAAACGAGGCACTTACTAAACAAGGACTTCCTGTATACAACTGAGCTTTTGACTGGCAAAACAGTCCTCATTTTTTTTTCTATGGTGGGTCATTCTTGAGTATATAATCACATGCCATCTACAGTTCTTATTCATTTAAGGAGTGTAGATGGCATGTGATTATATACTCAAGAATGACTCATCAGGAAAAAAATGGGACTGTTTGAATAAGTGTATATCCAGTTTGTAGTATAAGATCAATTAATTTGCCTGAATGAAAATTCAATTTCTATTCAATTTCGATTTATTCAGTTTTGGGACCATCCCACTCCTCAAAAACTCTAGGCAATTTATAATAAAAAGGTAAGGGGGGAAAACGTATTTGTAAAAAAAAAAACCCATAACCTACTGGAAGTCTATATTGGTATTACAAAAAATAAACCAGCCATCCTATTCCAGGGAAAGGAAGGGAGAATGTCAGAGTAGTGAAGATTTAAAGCTGACCAGCTGTTTTAAGACTGAGGATGAGTCAGCAGGGTTATTGCCGCTTTAAGACTGAGGATGAGTCAGCAGGGTTATTGCCACTTTAAGAAGCTGCCTATATAAGGGAGGCCATGAGTAGGTGTTTCCCTCTCCTCGCGTATCACTCTCCTTGTTGTGTTCTATCTGGATTGTAGTTCTCTATGTAGAGTTGAAGATTGCTTTCTTGCCTGGTATGTGCCTACCACGTGTATGTATGTATATAGAAGTCTTGTACATAAACCACTGTTTGTAAGACAAACCTCTGTGTACTGTATTTTGCTCCTGGGTTGTCTCAAAATAGTAGTCACACTGTGCACACTCTGACAGAGAACAATCAGGTTTTCAAATGTGTCTAGAAAGTCATTAAGGTGGGATCTATACACAGCTGGTGAAACAAGTAAATTTATTATTATACTGCTTGCTTGCTTATTAAATAATACCAATTAGCTGAGCCTTGCTCAGACCAGCGTTGAGCCACAGGAGGTTGTGGAGAGAGAACCTGTTGCTGACATCAGTACTCGTAAGATTACAAGATCAATTATTTTCCTGAGACCAACACCAGGAACATCAACATCTAAGCTGTTCAGATGCAGGAGAGTCTATGCCAGGGGTCGGCAACCCGCGGCTCCGGAGCTGCATGTGGCTCTTTGGGGCCCCTGCTGTGGCTCCCTGTCCCATCACTGGCTGGCCTCGCCCTCCCCTCCCTCACTTGGCCTGAGAAGGTAAGGGTGATGGCGTGAATGGAGAAGCAGCTGTGGCTGATTCTCAGGTGCTGGTTGAGGAACATAGCCACCCCCAGCTGAGGCTTCCCTTCAGGCGACCCTCCTCCCCCTCTCGTGACTCCCTGGCTGGCTGTGGTGGGGACAGGAGTCTGTGCATGTGCAGGGAGACCCTCAAGCGAGTGCCAAGCAGTCTTTGGACGCGGGTTCTCTCCTGCCCTAAGGATCTGGCCATTGCCTTGCCATGTCCCATCCCATCCCATCCCCCCCGCAGCTCTTCGGCCGAGCGGGGTGGACATAAGCTCCAACCCAAAGCAGCAGGAAGCGAAGGCTGCCTTTGCTCCGGCGACCCTCCTCCACCTCCTTCTCCTCTCATGTGGGGTGGGGGGGGGCATGGCAAGGCGATTGCCAGATCCTTAGGGCAGGAGAGAAGCGGCCCTGTAGCTACCTTCATGCCACATTTGTGCGTAAGGCAGCCTTCGCTTCCTGCCGCTTCAGGCTGGAGGTCACACCCTTCCCGCTCAGCTGAAGAGCTACGGGGAGGGGGGACGGGATGGGACATGGCAAGGCAGTGGCCGGATCCTTAGGGCAGGAGAGAAGCCATGTCCAAAGACCCTCCTTAAGCGAGCAGCCGCCTGCCACCTGCCCTCCCGTGCGCCTTTGCGCCTTGAGGAGGGTCTCCCCGCATGCACCACAGCCAGCCAGGGAGTCGCGAGAAGGGGAGGAGGGTCACTTGAAGAGAAGCCAGGGGCAGTGATTGTTCCTCAGCACACAAAGAGAGAAGGGGAGAGAGAGGGAGGAAGAGATGGGTGGGGAGGAAGGGAGAGAGAGAGAGAGAGATGGGGAGAGGGAAAGAGAGAGCAAAAAGAGAGAGAGATACCTTTTTCTCATAGAAAAGAAAACAGAGCCACAAAACTTGGGTAGGCGTAGCTGGGGGGGGGGGTCATGTGACTCGGTGAGAGTGACGTTGAGTTGGCCACGCCCACTCAGGTTTTGTGGATCCGGGTGTTTGTTTTCTCTGGGAAACAGGTCCAAATGGCTCTTTGAGTTTTTAAGGTTGCCGACCCCTGGTCTATGCTGAAGGAATATATTTTCATGCTATATCCCCAGTGATTCAGTTTTGGGGAGCAGTTAGTCTGACCTTGAATTCAACAGACAATCTGAAATCAGGTAAGTTAGTAAATCCATTGGCAGGATTAGCAGATATAGGACACAGTTCTGGGATGTGCATTTTTCAACGGAACAGAATATCTGTAGCTCAAGGTTGTACTGTGGAGTCCTGGGTGTTCTCCGAGTTTGGTTGTTTGCTTGCAGACATTTCATTACCCAACTAGGTAACAAAACGTCTTCAAGCAAAACTACTGAGATCAGAGAGCACCCAGGACTCCACAAGAGCATTTCTATTGTAGGTTTGAAATTAGCAATAGCAATAGCACTTAGACTTATATACCACTTTACAGTGCTTTACAGCCCTCTCTAAGAGTCAGCATATTGCCCCCAACAATTTGGGTCCTCATTTTATCCACCTCAGAAGGTTGGAAGGCTGAGTCAACCTTGAGCCTGGTGAGATTCGATCTGCCAAATTGCAGGCAGCCGGCAGGCAGCAGAAGTAGACTGCAGTACTGCATTCTAATCACTGCGCCACCGCGGAAGTGGTTAGAAAGACTTACCTCCGGAAGGCTTTCTCTGCAGTGCTGGTCTTGCTTGACTGCCTGTGGCTGGGAAGCAGGACATCAGATTCATAGGGCTCACCATCTGGATGGACCCTGGGACTCTCCAAGAATTCATCATCACTCCAAGCCCCAACACTGCCATCCATGGCCTGGTACCAAATCTCAATGGAAACACTGGTCTGAAAGAAAAACAAATCACAGGTACACATTTATTTATTTATTTATTTATTTATTTATTTATTTATTTATTTATTTATTTATTTATTTATTTATTTATTTATTTATTTATTTATTTATTTATTTATTTATTTTGTTTGTTTGTTTGTTTGTTTGTTTGTTTGTTTGTGACATTTCTATACCGCCTCACAGTGCAAGCACTCTCTAAGCGGTTTACACCAGTAAGCAATGTATATTTATATTGCCCCCAACAATCTGGGTCCTCATTTTACCTACCTCCGAAGGATGGAAGGCTGAGTCAACCTTGAGCCGGTGAGATTTGAACCGCTGACCTGCGGATCACAGTCAGCTGAAGTGGCCTGCAGTACCCCACTCTAACCGCTGCGCCACCTCAGCTCTTTTGAACCTCGTCCTTTACAAACATATTTCCCCCCGGGGCAAGGATGGTCCCATCCCCGTGGTATTCCCAAAAAAGCAGATAAAACATCGCAGAGCGTCATGGACTGAAATGCAGAAAGTATTATTAAGTGGATTTAAAAATGCGTAGAACGTCTGCGGATCTAGAACACTGGCATAGCATTTAAGGAAGAACCCTCCAATTAAGGAATATTTCATTCAGTTTTGGCCTCCTGAATATATTATTTGTCAGCCCTAGAGGCCATCTTTTCTTTTGGATCTTCAGGGCTGCCACACTTAGCCTATGGGAAACTGGGAGGGGGAGTTGGAAGAAGTATTTAGCCATAACAACATTCTTTTCTCTGAGTGTCAAGGACGTTCAGCCTGCACCTGGAGAGACGTGACTGGGAGGCATCTCCAGTTGGGATGGTGGATTGATTGGACCATGTGATGGACATGTGGGTGCAGGGGAAGGGACTTCAACTTTCCTTTGGGTGGGGAAAACCTGGGGGCTTTCAGATTCGGGTTTTCCCAGAGGTGCCAATATGACATCTCTAATAAAATGGAACTTTGAGGAACTGCTAGCCTTGGAGTCTTCATTGATTGGGGGTGTTACTTGGAACCCTGACATTACTTTTATCTATATAATTGAACTTCTGGAGAGAAAAACTGAATTTGAATGTTTAAAACAATATTTTTCTTTTTAAATTCCCTAAGTATTTAGCAATAGCAATAGGCTTAGGCTTATATACCGCTTCACAGTGCTTTACAGCCCTCTCTAAGCAGTTTACAGAGTCAGCATATTGCCCCCCGCAACAATCTGGGTCCTCATTTTACCCACCTCAGAAGGATGGAAGGCTGAGTCAACCTTGAGCCTGATGAGATTCAAACTGCCAAATTGCAGGCAGCCGGCAGGCAGCAGAAGTAGCCTGCAGTACCGCATTCTAACCACTGCACCACTGCAGCTCTTATTTATGCATATACAGTAAGTGTCCAAGGTTTTTTTCTTGGATTTGAGGTGTTTTTTTTAATAAAAATAAATCATACTTTAACCAACCTATTGAAGTGTGATGTGTGATTATTTTAAATTTAAATTGACCAAGTGATGGCAGCAGCTCTGAATGGAAGACAAATTGGTCCTAGTCTCCGCTTTGCCCTGACGATTGCCACTGATGTCAGCCTGCCTATTGCAGATGGGTTAATCTAAATAGAGGGTCATTGGTGCCATATATTTCTCATTCAGAAGCTTTACTGTCTATGGAGCAAGCAGTATTTTAATGGGTGATTTGGGATCATGATCTCTTAGTTGCTCTCTGGTCATGTCAACAAAAGCTCCGAAGGCTTTTGCTGCCATCAAAATAAAAGCTTAAAATTGCAAGCTCCATTGCAATTCCTCCTCAGAGATGCACCAGTGAGGGGGGGGGGGTATGATACATTCAGGTTCCACAGTGACAGAAAGCAATGGAAAACAAACTAAAGCAAAAATAATGTTTTAAATGTGAAACAGGCATAGCCAAATCCACAGCTTTGCAACCTCTCCCTTGTTGTTGTTGTTAGTTGTGAAGTCGTGTCTGACCCATCATGACCAGAGGTTGCTTCCTACCAGTTCTAACCAGTTCTTTAGAACCATTAGTAAACCGGTGGTGACATCACGGAGCTGTGGGCGCCGCCATCTTGTTTTTGGCTTCTGCACATGTGCAGAAGCTGAGTTTTCGGCACTGTGCATGTGCATGCACCCGCATGGCGTGTCCACACGGTGCGCAATGTGCACACAGCCACGTAGCGTGGGAGGAACCGAACCGGTGGCGAGGTAATTTAGAACCCACCCCTGATCGCGACCCCATGGACAACGTTCCTCCAGGCCTTCCTGTCCTCTACCATCCTCTGGAGTCCATTTAAGCTCACGCCGACTGCTTCAGTGACTCCATCCAGCCACCTCATTCTCTGTCGTCCCCTTCTTCTTTTGCCCTCAATCTTTCCCAGCATTAGGCTCTTCTCCAGTGAGTCCTTCCGTCTCATTAGGTGGCCAAAGTATTTGAGTTTCATCTTCAGGATCTGGCCTTCGCTAGTCTCTTTCAAATCAGTAAAACTGATTACATATTTTGCAAAAAGACTTTCCACCCTCAGTGTCTATTTATCTCTTTCTCCAGCTAATCCAGACACAGGTCTACTGAACTACAACAGAAATAGAAAAAAAATAGAAGGTTGCTCTCCTTTCCTATGTGTGGTTCCCATGGTTACTGAATAAGGTAGTAAATTACATGACTTACCCAAGCATTTCTATACTGACATAGGCACTGGGTGATTTTAGCCATGGGTTAAAAAGCTCTGGTTGCTAAAATTGGGTGAATGTAAGGTCATGGTAAAAGCAATGTTTGAAAACAAAGTGTGACCATACAAAAACAAAACAAAACTTGGAGGCAGAAGCAAACTTCATAACACAATTTAGAAAGTAGCAGATTTTTATATTACTGTACATCCTGTTGTGCATACTTACTGAAAGAGAAATTAAATATTGATTGAACAGAGAGAGAGAAAGAGAGTGCACCTTGCACTGTTTTTTTATTTTTATTTTAAAAAATCAACAATCCTCAAATGCTGGTCTTTCATGTTCCCCAATAAGTCCATTAAGTTGCACCCTTGAGCAGCTGGGGCCTTGTGGAATGGAACTCTATCCAGGGGTGGCCAAACTATGGTTCTTTGAGGACCTGTGGACTTCAACTCCCAGAATTCCTGAGCTAGCCATGCATGCATGGCTGACTCAGGAATTCTGGGAGTTGAAGTCCACAGGTCCTCAAAGAACCATAGTTTGGCCACCCCTGGACTATACAGTCAGAATGATTCTATAGCTTTTTTTTAAAAAAAGATCTATGACCTTTTTAAACATGTCTTCATGATGTAAGGAGGAGGTTTAAACATGAACTTGACATTCATGTGAACTGGAGTTGGGCAAAGACTTTAGCAAGCACTCCTTGAAGGGGCTTACAAACACCCACAAGGACTGATTTGAAATCCCCAATTATTTTCATAGTTGCAGGTAAGTCAACTGTATGCAACCTGTGACTTTATTTCAGTGGGGAAAGTCTAGTGTCAGTAAATGGTGACTCTACTATGGGTTCAATATAACAAAAATGCATAAAGACCAGACCAAACTGAGAAATAAGCAATAAAGGTAGGTTTATATTGCAGCACCTCATTTTTAAATCAACAGAGCCCTGGTGGCGCTGTGGTTAGAATTCAATATTGCAGGTTAACTCTGCCCACAGCCTGGAGTTCGACCCTGATGGGGCTTAAGGTTGACTGAGCCTTCCATCCTTCCGTGGTCAGTAAAATGAGGACTAAGATTGTTGAGGGGAATATGCAAATAATGCTTACATTGTAAACCTAGTTATGGGGTGGTATATAAGCCTAAATTCTATTTCTATTGCTATTAAATTGTTCCTTACCCCTTTCCCATGAACAATGCAATCTCAGGACAGCCCGCAAGCTTCTATCATCTCCATCCATAGGCAGTGAAAGAAGCTATGCAAAAGGCTGGATTTTGATGTGGATACACAACTGCTTATCTACAATGGAAACACCATTGTTGGAGTAAAAAAAAAACCCCAATCAATCAACTCAGAAGACCATGGACAGAATAAAAATGGCTCCACCTCCCCTTGGGCAAAACTTCAATATTTACTTGAATGGACACATTGTTGTCATCGATCAAGGTGTCTGTCACATTCAGTTGTCCATCTTCCACCACTTTCTGCAGGACCATCTGGAATATGCCAATGAGTCTAGAAAGCAAGCAGAAAAGGCAGTGAGATTCTTAGAAAACAAATCTTAGCTAGACAAACTTCTGCATTATCAGGTTCCTGTAGGAAGAAATGGCTAGAAAGAAAAGGAGAGACCGCATAAACTTCCATTTGTGCCATTGCTTAAACTCTAAAGTTGGATTACCAAAGTACGATTGCTTTGTTCAGGGAAGGTGACTGTCACGATGTGAATATTGCCAGTTGAGCACCTCTGCCATATTTCTAGGTTTATTGTATTTTTCTAATCAAGCAGACATGTGATATGTTTTACTGCGCATGTGTGCATTCCAGGAGTTTGCCTGCTCCTTTCTTCCTGAGCCTCGCCCGAGGCAGACGTGAATTCTTAGCTGAGAAAATGTAGCTTAATAACGTTCATATTCTTTTGTTATTTTTGTACTGAAATAAATATTTTGTTAATTAGAATTGAATCTCGGTTTTATTTTCTAAGTACGAATGACTTCAAGGAAGCAAGATCCTATATCACCTCTTGATAGGAAAATTCCTATCTGACAGTGACATATGCAAATAAACTAGATTATGATTTGACACGATCATCAGGTTCACACAACATGCTAAACCAAATGATCAAAGCTCATTTTAGCCTAGTCTGGTGTATTGTGGAAATTCAGTTGAAGGGCAAGCATTTTGAAGATAGACTGGTACACAATTGTAAGTAAATAGGGACCCAGGGAGCTGATTTCACTCAAGAAAGACATTTGAGTCCTCTAGCCTACATTGTCTGCTTTGACAGACAGTTACTCTCCAGGATTTCTGGCAAAGAAAGATCTTTCCCATCCCCAGCTTCCCTTTAATTGGAAATACTGAAGATTGAAAGCAGGACCTTTTGAAAATGATACAGATACTCTCCCAATGAGCTTTGCCCTGTCCATATATCCAAAGAATGATTAATTTTCTGTTCTCTTTGCCAGCAGTTTCTAAAGGTTGCGGGCAGGAGTTATTTCCCTGTGTGAAATGTCATTGCTGAAATGATAACAACATTGTTCACAGGGGATCCTCTTGCCACTGACATATCCTCCTTATGCTTTTAAGGACTAGAAACTTAAACACCGCAGGAAGCAAGCATAAGAGGAGAATAGTGACAAGATCAGAAGAGCAAAAAAAAAAAAAGAGCAACTAATGGTATAGAACAGTGGTGGGTTCCTGCCGGAGCTGTCCAGTGCGTAGCTCCGGTAGGGAGCGGCCAATTGCGCAATTTGCGTGTGACCACTCCAGAGCTATCTTCGCCGGTCCGTCGTGCACGTCGCCATCTTTTTGTGAGAATTTTTGGGCGATTTTGCTTCTGCGCATGCGTGGAAGCAAAATCGTGCCAAAATCTTGCGAGGGGACATGCGCACTCGTGAGATTTTGGTAAGATTTTGCTTCTGCGCATGCACGGAAGCAAAATTGCACCGAAATCTCACACACGCACACGCACCCTCGTGAGATTTCGGCGAGATTTTGCTTCCGTGCATGCGCAGAAGCAAAAATGCGTGAGTGGGCGCGCGTGCACCCCCGAAACGTGGAGATGTGCGCGCAGCACACCGGCACCGGTAAGTGAGCAACCCGCCCCTGATACACAATATGCAAATGCAGATAAATGGCCCCTCAAATAAATTTTTGAAGTGAAAAGCAGATCAGGGGGAAGGATTTTGGGACGAAGCTTTACTTGACCCCACCTTTTACTTTGAATAAATCCTCTCACCTGGTTGTCGTTACAGAAAGTTATTTGGGATGGTCCCAGAAGGTGAAATGAGGGATTATTCATATAAACAATTCCAGCAGCACAGAGAGATTCACCAGCTACAATACGGTAGCATTCCTTCCCTTTATCCCATATGCACATATGCAAATTTGGGAACCCACAGCTAGCTATTGAGCAAAAGTTCTTAAGTGCAATCTGCCTCAGGGAAGCTACAGCTTGCATTTACAAAACGTGTCCACCTCTCCTTGTGACTAATAGTGCCATGTTGCTACCAGCTTCTGACTGCAATATCAACATTTGGAAATTGTGCCAGATATGATTTTGCCCTTTCCCCAAAGCTAAAGTCAGAAGAAATTATACCATTAATTATAATGATACCCTAATTAAACACCTGTGTCTCTCTTTCTCCATCTTGATGCACCAGCCTTGGGGCCCAGCCAGATCACTTGGTGACACCTTCTTGAGTCACTCTATCGGAGAGTGTAAGGGACAGCCATTTGTAAGGAAAGTCATTGACTGGAGGTGCAGACTGGTTCTTAAAGCACTAACAAGCACAACTGGCAAATTGATGTGATGATCAAGCTGCTACACTTGATGCTATGAATTGTAGCACAACTCAAGATGTCTAGATATTTGTTTTGATACACTGATTGATCCTCACAGTTGCTGGGTTCAGTCAATTGCTTAAAATTAAATCTGGGTTAAATAAACACTCATTGTTGTGTTTCCAAAGCATGCTATCTGCAAGCAAATAAACCATATTATAACTTAACACAATGACACATCACACAAGACGTTAAGACTTGCGGAACCACAGACTGTTCAAGCCCATTCAGCCTATTGTGTGAACCCAACCAATCTGATTTAATTGTACCTTCTGGGATATGAAAACTTTTTGTCTTAGGAATGGTTGACTGCTAGTTTTACTTTGTGCACAAACCTACCAGAAACATAACTGTAAAAAACAGACTGGAAATAAAAGTTAAAATAAGCAAGGAAATAGCAAGAGAACACTTGTCTGATCTTGATAAATACAAATCACCAGGACCTGATGGATTATACCCCAGAGTTCTAAAGGAGTTGGCAGATGTCATCTCAGAACCACTGCACCACATCTTTCAAAAATCCTGGAACACCAGGGAACTACCAGAGGACTGGAAAAGAGCTGATGTGGTTCCCATTTTCAAAAAAGAAAAAAAAAACAGACCCAGGAAACTACAAACCAATCAGCCTAACATCAATACCCGGGAAGATACTGGAAAAGATAATAAAAAAAACAGACCTGCCAACACCTACCGTAGAAACGAGTAAAGTAATAACTAGCAGCCAGTACGGGTTTGTTAAAGACAGATCATGCCAAACCAATTTTATTTCATTCTTCAACATAGTGACTAAATTAGTAGACCAGCAAAATACTGTGGACATAATATACTTAGATTTCAGCAAGGCATTCAACAAAGTAGACCACAACCTATTTCTTCGTAAGCTAGAAAAAAGTGGGACAGATAGCTTCACCACCAGATGGATTCACAACTGGCTGACAAACCATACTCAACGAGTAGTCCTTAATGGGTCTATGTCTACATGGAGAGATGTTAGCAGTGGTTCCGTCTTAGGCCCAGTACTCTTCAATATCTTCATAAACGACTTAGATGAGGGAATAGAAGGGGAACTTACCAAATTTGCAGATGATACTAAGCTGGCAGGAATAGCTAAGCCTAACACCCTAGAAGCAGGGGCGGGTTCCTAATTTTTTTACTACCACTCTATGGGCGTGGCTTATTTTGTGGGTGTGGCTTGCCAGCCATGTGACCGGGTGGGCGTAGCTTCTTGGACTGCTGAAGGGAGAGGAACTGAGATAGCTCCTGCCGCCCATTCTTTCAGCGTCTCACGCGCTCCCTCAGCCATCTTCCCCTGCTTGGACTTGCTGTGGGGTAGGAAAGCAGTGCATGAGCAGTGCCGGAAACTCGGCTTCTGGGCATGTGCAGAAGAAATTGTTTTTAAAAAATTAATTTAAAAAAAAATGGTGGCGCCCAGGCACCGGCAACCGACCGCACCGGTACTGTGACATCACCAGCGGGCCGCTACCGGTGCTATAGAGTGGACCGCACTGGTAGGAACCCACCACTGCCTAGAAGATAGGCTCAAGATCCAGATGGATCTTGACAGACTTGAACACTGGGCCCTATCTAACAAAAAGAAATTCAATGTAGAGAAAAGTAAAGTTCTACACTTAGGTAAGAAAAACCAAAAGTACATATATAAACTGGGTGAAACCAGGCTTAATAGCAATGACTGTGAGAGGGATCTTGGAATCTTAGCAGACAACCAGCTAAATATGAGCCAGCAGTGTGCAACGGCAGCCAGAAAAGCCAATGCAATCCTAAATTGCATTAACAGAAGTATACAATCAAGATCAAGTGAGGTACTAATACCACACTATAAAGCCTTAGTAAGACCACACCTAGAGTACTGCATCCAATTTTGGTCACCACACTATAAAAAAGATGTCGAGACTCTAGAAAAAGTGCAGAGGAGAGCAACCAGGATGATTAGGGACTGGAGACTAAAACATATGAAGAACAGTTACAGGAACTGGGCATGGCTAGTCTAGTGAAGGGAAGGACCAGGGGAGACATCATATCAGTGTTCCAATATTTGAGGGGCTGCCACAGAGAGGAGGGGGTCAAGCTATTTTCTAAAGCACCTGAAAGCCAGACAAGGAATAATGGATGGAAACTGATCAAGGAGAGATTCAACCTAGAAATAAGGAGGAACTTTCTGACAGTGAGAACAATGAACCAATGGAACAGCTTGCCTTCGGAAGTTGTGGGAGCTTCATCACTTGAAACTTTCTTTTTTAAAAAAATATATTTTATTGATTTTCAACACTTTTCTTTAAAATAACAGTTATCATATTTCCTTAAGCATTTCTACAATCATACAAAATTATTTTTCATTTTCACTTTTCCATATTACAATTAATTTTATATCACATATCATAATTACACATATATTTTTATTTACATATTTACATTTTATAACCTATGGTTTCACTATTTCCTTTCTTTTCTTCTTAATTTAGCCCATTGATACCATTTCTCCCAGGTAGTATAATATTCCGAATCTTTTTGGCCCTTTAGATATATTGTAAGTCTATCCATTTCTGCACATTCGTAAATTTTTTTAATTACTACATTTTCCGGAGGTGTTTCTGCATTTTTCCAAAGTTGTGCAAAGGCTATCCTGGCTGCGGTCGTAATATGAAGAGCTAAATACTTAATGTTTTTATGATAGTCTTTTTCAAATATACCCAAGATAATTTTAAATGTTAGCAAGTCTAATTGGGGCTAAGTGCAATCTATAACTCATTTTGTAAAAATTTTCTTTATATGCTACTGATTTGGATATTTTGAGGTTTCTGATCCATATCTGTTCCCAATCTGCCAAGTGAATATTGTGTCCTATGTTCTGGGCCCATGCTATCATGGGACTTTTTACGACATCTTCGAATCTTTCATACTGTAGTAAATAATTATATAATTTTGAGATAATTTTATTTTCTGGGCCAATCAATAATTTATCTAATGGTTTAGTTTCCAATTCAATTCCGCATTCTTCAATGTCTATCTTGTATCGAGATTTTATCCGTGCATAAGGCCACCAGTCTATGTTTATGTTTTGACTTTGTAAATCTTCTCTATCTCTTAATTTACCGGTTCCATCCAATATGTCTTTATACTTTAGCATTTTACTCCTGTCAATTGTGTTTGGATATATAATTGCTACCATTATTGAAAGCCAATTTGGAATTTTGATATAATGTTTTCTTTTTATTTCTAGCCAAATTGTAATAAGCGCATCTCTAATTATGTGTCTCCGGAAAATTTTTGAAATCTTCTCTTTATTCCAAAGGCAGGAATGCCAGCCCATAAGTAGGTCGTGGCCTTCTATGGTCAAAATACGGCATCACTTGAAACTTTCAAGAAGAGATTGGACTGCCATTTGTCAGAAGTGGTGTAGGGTCCCCTGCTTGAGCGGGGAGTTGGACTAGATGACCTATAAGGTCCCTTCCAACTCTGTATCTGTATCTGCATTACCGTAGCCTATCAATTTTATCAAGCATTTGGTCCAGCCTTCAAGGTCTCCTTATCTTAAAAAAGAGTCTGAAAGCAATGTCCATTTTCCCATAAGAAAATATCTTCTAAATCAAAATATTTCAAAACTACAATTCTAAATCCCTTTGGCCTCTTAATCTGTTATTAATTTTCCAAAGCACCATTTTGATTTTGTTGCATCGTGTGTGTGTATACACACACACACACAAATATTTTAACCATTTTTTTGAATATATATATATCCAAAAAAAGTGATTAAAATATGAGGTTTAGTCAAGCTTTTATTTATTTATATATAAAAATTTATTTATATATAGCAAAAAATGTTACACACACACACACACACATATATATACATACATACACACACACACATACATATATATATATACACACACACACATAATAACTCTGTTATTCTGTGACTCCTCTGTGCTGGACAGACAAGTAGTCCTTTCTCCTGCTTCCAGTGGTGATATGCTTTACTTCCTTATCTTGATTGCAAAACAATTATTCATTTAGGCTATGCTTTGGAAAAGGCTCTAATGGTGGAAAAAGTGGAAGTAAAGAGAAAAGGATGACCAGCAGTGAGGTGGATGGACTCAGTTCCAGTCTCAATAGATCCATCATTGGAAGATCTAAAAGACCAAATTAGGGATAGATTTTCATGAACAAAATCTGTCTATGTAGTTATTAGGAGTAAAAAGCATCTTGATGGTATATAATCATGATTTCTATCTCTTAAAATAGGATGTAACCTTATATTGTTTGCTAGGAGACTGGTGACCAATGTATTTGCTTGTTAATTAATGTAAGTAAAGAAAACAGAAAACAGAAAAACAGAGTTGGAAGGGACCTTGCAGGTCTTCTAGTCCAACCCCCTGCTTAGGCAGGAAACCCTACAGCGTTTTTGAATTTCCTCAATCTTTGGCTTTCTTTAGAGTTGAGTTTTCCACCAACATGGGTATCTATTTGTGTGGTTGCTAAGAGGCAACACTGACTTGAAGGTATATAATCAGTTATTTTCTACCACACCATACAACTCTACTCTTTTCCATACAAAGGGGGAAAAGCAGAGTGTGTATCGAGAATGGTTTGCAAATTACTAGGATTACATAATGATCTTCAAAGCATCTATCAATCTGACTCCCATTCCTACTCCAAGGTCTAGTGCTGAAAACTATACATGCATTGCCATTGAGCTCAGAGATTCACTGAGATCCTCTGAATGTTGCTACATTTGATGGGCTTATTTTAAAAATCAGTTAGGTTCAATGATTCCATGTTATCCACCCTTCTATCACTCCATACTAGATATAGCTTTAAAAGGCAAAATCAGACACTTCTGTAGTCTTAGAAAGCACACAGTCAAACATTCTACAGGAAAACCAACAGAAAATAGGAGGGGCAATGAAAATTAAAGTCAAGAAAGGAAGAATTGACAGGTAAGCAATACTCAAGTTTCATATTCTCTTGAGAAACAGGGATAAGAGGATAAAAAGATTAAAAAGGGAAAAAGCTGGTTTTAAGAATTTGATAGAAAGAGGGTTATATCAATATTCTGGAACGGAATTCCAGGGATGGAGAGTAGAAGAGTGGTGAATTTTTTTAAAAAAAAAACCAGCTTAGAATTTTTGATAAAACAATAGGGGAGGATATGCAGTTGCTACTACTTTCAAGAAACGGAAAAACTATCATTGTCATGATCATCATCATTATGTCAATCGGCAGAAGTTCATTCATCTATCATTTGTATTGGGGAAAACGGACAGGTGACCGCATTTGTTCTGCTTGTAGACAGATAAAGTAACATGTAGCCTATTAAAAAATGAACAGCTCATGTTTGCTAGTTTCATTTCACCAGCAGTACTGGTGAATAATGCATACCCTGTGGTCCCTATTGTCTTGCAAGTAGGCTCGCCTGTTTCTGTTTTTTAAGGTACTGTCCATATCAGCTTGTACTCAATTTTGATAAATGCGCGTCTTTCTTCTTCACTGTTTCCTGCAGCTGAAATTTGATGGTTATTTAGGGCCAGCAGATTCACAAGATCAAAAAGAAGCGTTCTAAGCTTAGTGGAGAATTACAGAAGCAGGGTGTTAGAAGGACGTATCTGACCATCAAATCCGACACTCTGTTTAGTATAGAAATCTAAACTGAAGCATCCCTGACTGATCATTGTTCTGCCTCTGCTTGAATCCAACCAACTGAGGGGCTTCAGCAGCTCACAAAGTAGTTGATCCCAGAGGAAGAACCAATTTAGGCCACTGAGTCCAAGACCAAGAATTTGTCATAGCAAATTCTAAAATTTACATAGCAAAGAAGGCATTAAGAGTGGTTAACCTAATCTTTCGCAGCTTCTTCTCTGGTAACATTGTACTCTTAACCAGAGCATACAAAACATTTGCTAGACCGATCCTTGAATACAGCTCATCAGTCTGGAACCCACACTACATATCAGACATTAACACTATTGAGAATGTCCAGCGATACTTCACAAGAAGAGTATTACATTCCTCTGTTCACAACAGAATTCCTTATGAAACCAGACTTGAAATTTTGGGACTTCAAAATTTAGAACTCCGCCGCCTTCGATCTGACCTAAGTGTAGCTCACAAAATTATCCGCCTCAATGTCCCACCCGTTAACGACTATTTCAGCTTCAACCACAATAATACACAAGCTCATAATAGATACAAACTTAATGTAAACCGCTCCAGACTTGATTGCAAAAAATTCGACTTCAACAACAGAGTTGTCAACGCCTGGAATACTTTACCTGACTCAGTAGTTTCTTCCCCAAACCCCAAAAACTTCAACCTCTTATTATCTACCATTGACCTCACCCCATTCCTAAGAGGTCAGTAAGGGCACAATCGTGCCTACCGTTCCTGTCCTAATGTACCCATATATTCATACCTCTTTTACTCTTATTCATGCTTGTAATATTACATATATATTCAATCATGTTTTACTGTTTGTACTTTGCTTATAATCATATACGCTTGACAAATAAACAAATACAAATACAAATTTAAATGAAAGCCTCCAGTAATATTACTATGTAGATTCTGCTTGAACCTATTCAGCGAAGGACAACATATTAGTAATCTGAATGATTGGATCTACTGTCAAATATTCTTGCTGTTAGGAAGGTTTTTAATTGGATTCTGCTTTTCTGAAACTAAAGTGCTATATTTATTTCTCCCTTTTGTAACCTCAGTAATCAAGAAGACTCTTGGCTGTTAAGATCACAACAGACAGCACAATTAGTAGAGCTATAAAGAGCTGTATGGCTTAAAATCAGCACTTTGAATTGCATCTGAAAAACTATTGGAAGCCAATCGAATGCCCATAGTGCAGATGTTATGGACCTCTGGTTGCTTTTCACCAGCCAATAAGTGAACTGTTATATTTTAATAACAGAATACAGAGTTCCATTAACAGATTGGGAGGGACCTTGGGGTCTTCTAGTCCAATCACCTGCCCAAGCAGGAGACCTATTCCATTCCTGACAAATTGCTGTCCAATCTCTTCTTAAAAACCTCCAGTGATGGAACATCCACAACCTCTGAAGGAAAACCATTCCACTGATTAACTGCTTTTGCTGTCAGAAAATTTCCCCTTAGTTCTAGGTTGGACCACTCTTTGATAAATGTCCATCCATTGCTTCTTGTCTTGCCTTCAGGGGCTTTGGAGAATAGGTTGATCCCCTCTTTATGACAGCCTCTCAAATATTGGAAGACAGCTATTACGTCACCCCTAGTCCTTCTCTTCACTAGACTAGATATACCCAGTTCCTGCATCTGTTCATCATATGTTTTAGCCTTCAGGCACCTAATAATCCTTGTTGCTCTACTCTGCTCTCTTTCTAGAGTCTCAACATCTTTTTATATTGTGAACTGGGTGCAGTATTCCAAGTGTGGTCTTACCAAGTCAGTATATAGCAGTACTAATATTTCATGTGATCCTGATTCTTTCCCTCTGTTAATGAAACCTAGGATTGCATTGGCTTTGTTGGCAGCTGCAGCACACTGCTGGCTCATACTTACGTGGTTATCTACCAGGACTCCTAGATCTCTCTTAAAGTCACTGCTGTTGACCTAGACCCCAACAGAGTCTAAACACTAAGTCAAAGCCTCTACAGCATGCCAGTGCAGTCATGGTTGAGGCAGAGATACATAACTATTAGCACTTTGATGAGACCTCCAGCGGTGGGTTGCTCCCGGTTCAGTTCGGTTCTGTGAACTGGTAGCGGCAGTGGTGGTGGGAAGCTCCACCCACCCACCTGGGATGCTCTGCCCACCCATCCAGGATGCTCCACCCACCCACCCACGATGCTCTGCCCACCTGCTCAGGATGCTTCTGTGCATGTGCAGAAGTGTTGCGCGTGCGCACAAACACGTATGCGAACCGGTAGCAACGGGTTTTAGAACCCACTACTGGAGACCTCATGCAAAAGAAAAAGAAATTGTGACATTCTTATGTGACATTATTTTAGGTATTTGAAGAATGTTATCATATTTCCCCTAAGTCATGTTTCACATAGTTAAACTTAACCATTTCTTTATTGGAGAAATGTTTATGGAGATTCTCAGTCATCCAGGTCACAGTTGTCCCAAAGGTGCTTTTTCAAGAGGCAACTGGACTTTCTTGTTTTTCTTTGAAGACATTTCGCTTCTCACCCAAGAAGCTTCTTCAGCTCTGACTGGATGGTGGGGAATGGAAGGATTTATACTTCTTGCAGACAGCTGGTCATTTGCACCATTTCAGAGAGTTGTTGAGGCCACCTGGAAGTTTATCTGTGTTGTCAGGGTTACCTGAGAGAAGACTTTGCTGAAGTGAAAATATATTATGTATAGAAGCATTCCCACAAACTATTAAGGAATTTTCTGGTTTTTAAAAAATGAGATAAAGTTACACTGGAAAGATTTGTTCTTGACAAATTAGCGATACTATCTAATAATTACCATATTATTTTCAGCATGCTTACAAATCAAACTCTTTATGATTTATTCAGATGCTTAGCAAAATCAGACTGGATCTTTCTTTTTCCTCTTCTTGAAGACAAGAGACTTTTTGCCATTTTCCAGTCATCTTGCAAATCTCTGGGTTTTATCAAAGATAATGCATATGGATTCCTTGAGATTATCCTTCTGTCCCCTAGGATACAGCCCATATAAGCCTTTAAACTTATTCAAAGTAAAGAGGTATTTCCTGGCTATGTTTCGATCAATCACAAGCTTTATTCTACCTGTTCACCTTCCTCATCACAATTTCCTGGTGAAGCACATCCCTTTTTCCTAGGGAATTCTGAAAAAAAAATAGAACTGAATAATGTAGCTCTCCCTGCTTTTTTTGTTAGCATTTTTCAATCTTCACTGAGCAGGTGCTACACTGATTCTTTTTTTGTTTGTTCTGAAACAAACGAACAAAAGAAACCCTTTTATTACTATTAGTGACTTTCATCAAAGTTCATCCGAAATGCTTGCTTTCCACCTGTTTGTACTCTTTCTTGATTACTGATCTTTGCATATGAACACTTTTTTTGTTTTCAGTTTTTTATGTAACATTGTGTTAACTCATTAAAAAAAAGATAGGAGATTTAGGATTGCCGCCTTCTCCGCAAACTAGGCACAATGGACTGAGGTGAGGGCACAAAATCCCCCTACACATAGCAGAATGTCAGAGTAATGAAGATTTAAATGCTGACCAGCTGCTGTAAGGATGCTGTAAATGCTGCTGCTATGAGGATGAGTCAGCAGAGTTTTTGTCGCTTTAAGACTGAGGTGAGTCAGCAGGGTTACTGCCACTTTAAGATTTATAGAGACACTTTGTCTATATAAGGGAGGCCATGAGAAGGCGTTTCCCTCTCCTCGTGTATCTCTCTCCTTGTCTGTTCTATCTGCATTGTAGTTCTCCATATGGAGGTGAAGATTGATTGCCTGATATGTGCCTACCACATGTATGTATATATATATATATAGAAGTCTTGTATATAAACCACTGTTTGTAAGACAAACCTCTGTGTACTGTATTATGCTCCTGGGTTGTCTCAAAAGAGCAGTCACGCTGTGCACACTCTGACACAGAATAACAGTCACCCCCTGCTCCACCTACCAGGATTAAAAAAACAAGCAAACAAACAAGTAATTTGGATTCTTTGAATTGCTATCCCACTTTGCAAATTAGAAAAGTAACTTTACAGAATTGGGCAACTTGAAATTTCTGTCCTTAGCTGAAAAAGGAAAAACAAAGCATACTTTATTAGCAGAGGTACTCAAGTTGAAAATAGATAGCGATTTAAGTTGCCCATAAACCGTAAACAAGAACATTTATGTGGAAGGATAGAACAGACCAAAAGCCCATCTAGTCCAGTGTCTCTTTGTTTAATAATGCCCCTGGGAAGCCTCCAAGCACAACATAATTACAATAATAGCCTCCTATTCATGCTCCCTGGTAAATGGTACTCAGTGGCATTCTGCCTTTGATTTTGTAAATAATTTTAATTCTTTAAAAGTGTATTGTTATATGTACAACCTACTTTTTCTCTAGGAGTTTAGGGAATTTACAGGCAGGGCTCTTCTCGTTTTATCCATGCAACAACAACCCTGTAAAGTAGGTTGGGCTAAGAAATAATGAGTGGAGAAAGGTTCTCTAGGGAGCTCCAAGATCAAATTGGAAGCCACGAATCTGGTTTCTGAATCTCAGTCAAACCCTTGTTGCTTTGCCCTGCTGGCTCTTGACTACGCTGGATATGTAGGGTCCTTGGAGCTCTCTGAGCTTGGTGGTTCTCTTGCATACGTTTAATTACCAATCTAGGAAACATTATCAGTGCTGGATATAGAGCCACCAGAAATAATAGCAACTGACAGACATCTCCTCCTCCATTAATCTGTCTAACATTCTTTTATATTGGTTTCAGTCATTGACAATCAATTCTATGGTTCTGTTCTGACCCAGCTCCCCAAACACGACAAACCCTCTGAAGTTAAATCAACAATTCCTTTATTAGGATCACCAGCAGCCCTGACAAAAAGTTTCTCTCTCAACACAGGCTAACAAGTCTGTCTGGCAGGGAGATGAATAGTTGTCTGTCACATCTATTCATCTCTGCCCTCTGCCTTTTATCCCCAGAGCTAGGGTGTGGCTTCACTAGCAGCGGTGACTCTTCCTTCCCAAGGATTGGCCCACGGATTTCCACTGCTCTCCTCTCCTCTGGCATCTGTCCATCCGCACATCAGGCACTGGACCCAACTGTTCCTCCTTTTCCTAATCAGCCACCCCCAGACCTGGGGGCTGTTAACTCTCTATCTGAGGGCTGACAGACGGCCCAAGCTCTGCCTCTGTGTCTCTCTCTCTCTCTGCCAGCTCCATTCCCTCTTCCCCCTCGGAGCTCCCAGGTTGTCTTGATGTTGACCCTGATTCCCACACCTCCTCCTCATCTGATTCGGCTGCTGGAGGGGCCGGAGACTGACAGGCCACAACAGGTTCTACTATATGCTCTGTGAAAGATTTTATTCCATGGGTCCTAAATAAGCTTTGCTGGATAAGGCTGAGGATCTGATAGAGCATTATCTCATTTCCAAAGCCAAAAGTGGATGCAGATAATTATTCTCCCTCCTTTTCTTCTCTCTCTCTTTCTCTCTCTCTTTTCCCCTCTGTCATTCTGTTACTGATACTTCTTCTCTCACATTTAAACAACAGAGACAGATAGACTGAACTGATTTCTTGCATGGGCTTTAAAAATTAGGATAAGGAGCAGAGGTGGATTCGGACCGGTTCGGACCGGTTCTATAGAACTGGTAGTAACTTGGCGGCCTGGGTTGCTGGAACCAGCAGTGACCCAGGCCCCCAATGCCCCCAAGCCGGTTCTCTCGGCGGCACCATAGGTGCCGCCATCTTTTTTTTTGCTTCTGCGCTTGCGCAGAAGCTTTTTTTATAGTACTACGCATGCGCAGAGCATCATTTCTGGGAAGTGACGTGTGCACGCATAAAATGTGCACTTCCGTTCTGATACGAACTGGTGGGGAAGGTAAGTAGAACCCACCCCTTGTAAGGAGCACATAAAAGTAGATCAAGGGGCTGCAGATGCTAATAAGGATATAAGTCACTCGCCCCTAGTACATTAACCACAAAGAAATGGAGATTTGTAATGTCTTTCTTTAAAGTAAAGTCTACAAACAGGATTAAAAGTATGTTTTGCTACCTGTTACTACCTGCTTGCTAGCTATACTCTATTTTGGGAGGGAGGAGTGACCAGTCCCTGCAGTTTTCTTGAAAAGATTTTTCAGAAATAAGTTTGCCATTGCTTTGCTCCCAATTATGGTCACTAAAAGAAGATCACAGAATACAGCATGTTCCTAAATCACTGCCACCAAATGTATACATCTGCTTGATTTAGCTGGACACCTGGGATGAATTTCAGATCTTTGGTCACCCTACTGCGAGTGTATATTCTTGGTATATACTCTTGGTGTTATTTGCTCATCCCTCCCACCATGATGAGGAAACATAGCAGGATTTGGGGTTGGGGAATAAGTATTAGAAGAGCAGTATAAATTCAATATACAGACCAAACTTCTA
Organism: Diadophis punctatus similis; assembly: GCA_023053685.1. Lineage (NCBI taxonomy): Eukaryota > Metazoa > Chordata > Lepidosauria > Squamata > Dipsadidae > Diadophis > Diadophis punctatus. Next base: position 27,696,933 of record JALIGW010000001.1, read on the forward strand.
TAAAGTTTAATCTTAAAACATATTAAAATATTTCCACTTTCATTCTGTCTTTCCTTACAAAAGGTCTCCCTTTTTCCTCAGAGATCTGTTTTGTAAAATTACAATTCTACTCTGCATTTAGCCAGGAACAAAAAAGCACATAGACTTTATATCGTTGATCTTAAAATATTAATATGTTCTTTACAGTTCCTTTTTTATTTTTTGGGGGGAGGGTTGCACTGAAAAGCTATAACTAGCAAACTCAAGGAGATTACCCTGGAGAAAGGTATGATAGATGTGAATATATAGGGAAGTAGAAATAGCTGCATAGAATTGTGTGAAGGCAGCATACAAATGTTTATAAATACATATTTTGAATTTTAAACTTCAGATATTTACAGAAGGCAGTAAAATAACTTTTTAAATTTTTTTAAAGTGCATGTACTCTATAAAACAGAATTTTCCCTGTGTAGTTGACAACAAAAATGTGTTGGTGTGAGGACAGCGATAAATTATTTTTTAGTATAAAAATGTAGACTGACATGGGAAGAGTGAGCAGGAATAGGATGGTCAATTGGGGATTTGACTGCTGCTTTTATGAATATTATTGAGAGTCTTTCCCCATTAAATGCTGTCTGCCTACAGTTGGTTGGTAGAACTATTTTTTTCTTTTAATGACCTTGTAATCCCTTGCATTGGGGTGGAATCGGGGTGACAGAATAGAGCTTGAGCATTTACTGGCTGGATGCCCTTCCTGATGGCTACCTGTGAGTTCGCAGCAGACAATAACATTGTGCCCAAAGAGAGAAATACCTGCCACTACCTAGGATCAAACTCACAGCCTCCTGATTGTGAGGCGAGAGCTCCACCTCCAGGCCAGGGGTGAAATCCAGCAGGTTCTGACAGGTTCTAGAGAACCGGTAGGGGAAATTTTGAGTAGTTCAGAGAACCGACAAATACCACCTCTGGCTGGCCCCAGAGTGGGGAGGGAATGGGGATTTTGCAGTATCCCTGCCCTGCCACTCCCACCAGCCACGCCCACAGAACCGGTAGGGAAAAATTTTGAATTTCACCCCTGCTCCAGGCCACTATGCCACTCAGTGGTGTGATAGAACTACCCTGTTTCCCCCAAAATAAGACATCCCCTGATAATAAGCCCAATTGGGCTTTTGAGTGCATGGCAATAAGGCCAAGTGCTTATTTCAGGGTTCAAAAAAATATAAGACAGGGCCTTATTTTCAGGGAAACACGGTATACCAATATGAAATCTGCTGCCCAACTGCAGCTCTTCATCTACTCCATCCTACAACCCTTAATTTGAAGTTCAAATTTGACTTCCTCCAACCTAACAGGGAACAAATCTTTTTATATATCTTGTTATTGCCATTGGAAGCTGTTAACTTTATGAGAAGACAAGATACTTTAACACTAATTCAGCTAAGAAGGTAAACCTGTCTCACTCTGGGATGAGATGAGATGAGATGAGCTGGGATGAGATGAAGGCAATGTCCAAGGCTGGGGTAGAAAAAAAAATACATTGCCACCACATATTTGTATCATGATTAGGTTCAAGTGAAGAACAACGCAGTGATTAATGTATGTGGCCCCAAGAATTAAGATTCCACAGAGACTACTTCATATTAATGGTGGCAGAGGGGGAGGAATCCTACTTCCACTAATCATAAATATCTGATATCTGCTGTATTAGAGCTATGCTTTGGGGGGAAACTGAGTAACAGTTGATTTTGCATTTTCATTAGGAAATAACAACTACTATCTATCTAGTGTGCAGCAGCTGCCAAAAAAGCCAACACAGTTCTAGGCTTCATTAACAGAGGGATAGAATCAAGATTATGCGAAGTGTTAATACCATTTTACAATGCCTTGGTAAGGCCACACTTGGAATACTGTATTCAGTTTTGGTCGCCACGATGTAAAAGGGATGTTGAGACTCTGGAAAGAGTGCAGAGAAGAGCAACAAAGATGATTAGGGGACTGGAGACTAAAACATATGAAGTATGGTTGCAGGAACTGGGTATGTCTAGTTTAATGAAAAGAAGGACGAAGAGTGACATGATAGCAGTGTTCCAATATCTCAGGGGCTGCCACAAAGAAGATTATTCTCCAAAGCACCTGAGGGTAGAACAAGAAGCAATGGGTGGAAACTAATCAAGGAGAGAAGCAACTTAGAACTAAGGAGAAATTTCCTGACAGTTAGAACAATTAATCCGTGGAACAGTTTGCCTCCAGAAGTTGTAAATGCTCCAACACTGGAAGTTTTTAAGAAGATGTTGGATAACCATTTGTCTGAAGTGGTGTAGGGATTCCTGCCTAAGCAGGGGGTTGGACTAGAAGACCTCCAAGGTCCCTTCCAACACTTATTCTATTCTATTCTATTCTATTCTATTCTATTCTATTCTATTCTATTCTATTCTATTCTATTCTATTCTATTCTATTCTATTCTATTCGATTCTAGATTCTAGATTCATAGAATCCAGTATTATCTTAAGAGGGTTTTGTTTTGTTTAAGGAAAACATTGCACCCTAAGGCATGAAATTGTGGGCTTGAAGTACAATAATTTAACAGAGTGTATCGTCCCATTCCAGTCTTGATGAGGACGCCAAAGGCACAACAAGAGAAGACAGGTTATTACAAATAGTCCACGACTTACAACATTCCACTTAGTGACTGTTCAAAGTTACAACATCAATAAAAAAGTGACTTATGACCGTTTTTCACACTTGGGACCATTGCAGCATCCCCATGGCCACCTGATCGATATTTGGATGCTAGGCAATTGGTTCATATTTATGATGGTTGCAGTGTCCCAGGGTCATGTCATCACCTTTTGTGATTTATTTATTTGTTGACAAGGAAAGTCAATGGGAAAGCCAGATGCGCTTAACAACCCTATTACTAATTTAACAGTTGCAGCGATTCCCCTAACAACTGTCTAATTCAGCAATAGAAATTTTGGGCTCGATTATGGTTGTAAGTTGAGGGCTATTTGTATTTACAACATCAAAAGAAACTTTTTCTAATTCGCTTCAACAAGGCTAGAAATAAACTGAAGCTTACAATTTGATGATAGGGTTCTTGTGTTGCATTGGTTATTTTAATTATAGGGTTCCCCCCCACTAAACCACCACTGGTTACCTTTAGACATCATCAGAATCAGAATAGAGCTGGAAGGACCTTGGAGGTCTTCTAGTCCAGCCCTCTGCTCAAGCAGGAGATCCTATACCATTTCAGACAAGTGACTGTCCAGTCTCTTCTTAAAAACCTCCAGTGATGAAACACCCACAACTTCTGAAGGCAAGCTGTTCCACTGCTTAATTGTCCTCACTGTTAGTAAGTTCCTCCTTAGTTCCAGGTTGCTTCTCTCCTTGATTAGTTTCCATCCATTGTTTCTTGTTCTGCCCTCAGGTGCTTTGGAAAATAAATCCACCCCTTCCTCTTTGTGGCATGTTAAATCATTAGCCAGGGCTTATATATTCTCATAGGCAGGGTTCACAAAACATTTCCAATTAAGCACATTATGGTCTAGAACAGTGATGGCGAACCTATGGCACGGGTGCCACAGGTGGCACGCGGAGCCATATCTGCCGGCACGTGAGCCATTGCCCTAGCTCAGCTCCAATGTGCATGTGCGTGCCCGCCAGCTGATTTTTGGCTCACGGAGAGGCTCTGGGAGGGCGATTTCGGCCTCTGGAGGGCCTCCAGGGTGGCAAGGGGAGCGTTTTTGCCCTCCCCAAGCTCCAAGAAAGCCTCTGGAGCCTGGGGAGGGCGAAAAATGGGCCCACCGGGCCCACTGGAAATCGGGAAATGGGGGAATGGGGGGGGGGGGTCGTGCACACATGTGCAGGAGGGTGGGTCAAGTGAGGGGTGTTGAATTATGGGTGTGGGCACACACGCGCGTGCAATAGCGCGCACGCGCACTATTTCGGCACCCGAGGAAAAAAAGGTTCGCCATCACTGGTCTAGAACATTGGTTCTCAACCTTCCTAATGCCGTGACCCATGCCCCGCCCCCATGCCCCCACCGTGACCCACCCTGCCGCCCCGCCCACCACCATGACCCCACCCCGCAGCCGCCATTTGGGTTCTTTTACCCTCTGCGCATGCGCAAAGCGTTCTGCACATGTGCAGAGGGTAAAAGAACCCAAATGGCGGCATCCGGGCGAAGTCTCCCGACCCCTGTGAAAGGGTCATTCAACCCCCAAAGGGGTTGCAACCCCCAGGTTGAGAACCGCTGGTCTAGAATGACATTTTTCCTAGAATATCGCCAGAATATTTCTCCCACGCTTCACCCACAAGGGGGAATATGGAACTATTAAAAAATCAAATAATCAAACCAAAATGTCTTTACCAGGTTGTTTTCTGTCTGGAATTGTAACCCTTGGGCATAAATTTCAGCTTCTGATTAGCAGTCTGGACAGTTTGAGCTTGTGATTGACTCATCTGCACCACAGTTCCAACCCAAACTGCTAGTTCAGGTGGGTCATCTATTTCTACAAGAAATATTTTATTTATCTTTTTTTTTATTAAAGTTGTTTGCTGCCCATCTCACTGCAATATTGCCAAGCAAAAAGGCTGTGGTATGGGTGGAAATATATGAGGAAGCTTTTGCATCTCTACTTCCATCCGGGTCTTCCACCAATTCCATTTAAGTTCTGCAATTTCTGCCAAAGCTGATTGTGAGGTACAGCCAATTTTTCTCTGAAATCCGCTGAGTTCATATAACATAAAAATATGGTACAGGATGGGTCTGCGATTACTGATCTATCGATTAAACAAAATAATTACTCTAGGAACATTTCTAGTTAACACTCTAACCTTGGTGCAATCCCCCCCCCCATCCCCATTTCACACTAGCTTCTTCCTGCACTAGATGTCTTACCCCAGAGCTGAGGATGGATTGTTTTAATTAACTTTGCTTATCAGCCATTACAACTGTAGGGAATTCTGATGAGGTTGAAAAGCCTGTTTTTCTGCTTGTTTGGCTCACAGCAGGAAAGGTCAAATTCCTTGAAGAAAAACAATTGAGCTGGGCTATTAGTTTAACAAGAAAGTCGCCTTAGCATATTTTTTTAAGGGAGGCAGTATCTTTCCCAATTATGAGCTGTGATCATGTCTATTATCACCAATGATCTGTAGAACAATATTGTGTTCTCGTGTAGTAGCACCATCGTAGGGGAAAATATCTTCAAAGCGTGCACTATCAAGCTATCATCTGGAGAAACTGTTAAGAAGTTAAAGAAAAGGGGATTGAAAACTAAAAAGCCTTTGTTATCTTAAAAATATGAGTACATTTCCTCATAATTCACCATCCATAGATTCTTTTTGTGACATAGCGGCCACATAAATGTGTTTAATTGGTAAATAAAAAAATCAATAAAATCTTATTCTCCAAACCCCTCTTGAGCTTCCTCTCTCATGCCTCTCATTTCTTTCTCCCCTGCCCATCATTTATACAGTCTAACAGTTATGTGCAGCCCCCATGTTTTGTTAGACTCTAACTGCTGCGTCTCCACGCTCGAAATCTACCTAGCAGCTAAGAGCTATTTTCCTATTGGCTGTCCGTTGACAGCTCAGCCAGTGGGAAAATTACAGCCCCGCTATTGGTTGTACAGTTTTGATAGCCACCATATAAATAGCAGCCTGACAGAGGCTTGCCTGTGCCGGTTACTGCTTTGTCCTGTTGACAGCTGTTCTAATAAAGGGGTTCCATTCTAATCACTGTCTCGCCTCAGTTCCTGACCCTGTCGTTCTACCCAATTTAGAACACTAACCCTAAATCCCGGCTAATAAACCCCAGCATGAAGACAATTTTTGGAGAGGATGACTTGTGTCACTGATTCTGAAGAGCATTTTTCCTGATGGGGTTTCTCCCAATTCAACAACCCCAAAGTGCTCTTAAAGTATGAGGTCTTTAGTAGAAAGTCATACTGAGTACTATGTATGGCAGTAGATGTCCTTGGATGGACCTTTGCAAAACAACGTAGTTTGGAAGCTTTTGAAAGTCCTTACTTACAAAGTAAGACTATGTCACATATGAGAAATACCTTGCGAATGTTAGAGAAAGGCAGAATAGAAGTGCTAAAATACACAATAAAATTCTGGAATAAATTACATTTAAAAGAGCAAGCAAAACTCCTTTTAACCAATATTGATTGGCTTAATCAGCATCATTTGCTCTGCCCGTCAACAGTTCTTCAAGGTCTCGAGTTCTTTTCAAGGAAATTTGGAAGGAAAGTCCTCAGGACTCACAAACTGTAGCACGGACGATGAGAGATGAATGCCTCTCATCGGTGCAGTGGTTAAATGCAGCCATTGCAGGCTGACTGCTAGTTCAACAGTTCAGCTGTTCAAATCTCACTAGGCTCAAGGTTGACTCAGCCTTCCATCCTTCTGAGGTCGGTAAAATGAGGACCCAGATTGTTGGGGGCAATATGCTGAACTCTGTAAACCGCTTAGAGAGGGCTGTAAAGCACTATGAAGCGGTATATAAGAAAAGTGCTATTGCTATTGCTATATTGCTATTGCCTTCATGGAGTCAGCCTCACGCTTTTCCAAACGGAGTTCCTTCTGTTTTGCATTTATGAGCAGAGTAAGCAGTCTTTATTTATTTTTGTCCAAAAAGTTCCCAGGATGGTTGCCATCAGTGAAAACATCATGTTGAAAACTAAGCTCTTGAAAATGACTTGGGGGGAAATAAAAATGTCTTTGCTGATGTTAAAAAAAACATACAGTATGTATTCACACCAGAAGAGATGGGGCAAAGAGCATTCATTATCTAGGATGCTACTACTGAAAAGTGGCCATAGCTCCTCATCTGACCGGAAGACAGAAGCACTCATAGGATGGCTCCTGATAAGGTCCTCAAGACTCATATAGATTACATCCGCCAGCTCAAGAAGACTCACCATCTGAAGCAGGAAAATCTCAATCACCAACTTGAAAATTCAGAGCAAATTCAGAGAAGGGCAACTAGGGAGATCAGTCATACAGAGTGAATTCTTATGGAGCGGTTAAAAATAAATATAGTACATATAGTGCCACTCAGTGGCCTGACTAGTTTAGGGATATTTCCCCACAACTTTGTTTAGAGTATCCAAACACAGAGGACTATCGTAGCAAGTAAGCGTAGCAAGTTATGAAACCATTAAAGAAGATGTTTAGATATCTAAGGGGGTTAGGCTAGCACTGTCCAAATATCCTGATACTCTGGTGTCAGTAATGCACCCCTAATCACTTGGTAAGCTACTCTAATATCTACTGTAATATCTTCTAGATGGGCTTTCTTTGTAAGCTAGGGCTGGTACAACATCCAGACTGCCACTCAGCAAACAATCCTTGCTTTGAGGTTGCCATGTCAGTTGTCAGTCGAATTCCAGGCCCAATTCAAAGTTCTGGTAATCAAAGTCCATTATGGCAGCACACTAAAATGTATCAGATTAAGAGATTAACAGAATTGGAAGGGGCCTTGTAGGTCATCTAGTCCAACCCCCCCACCCAAGCAGGAGACCCTACACCATTTCTGACAATTGGCAGTCCAATTTCTTCTTGAAAGCATCCAGTGATGAAGCTTTCTAGGTTGAATCTCTCCTTGATCAATTTCCATTCATTATTCCTTGTCTGGCCTTCGGGTGCCTTGGAAAATAGCTTGATCCCTTCCTCTCTGTGGCAGCCCTTCAAGTATTGGAACACTGCTATCATGTCTCCCCTGGTCCTTCTCTTCACTAGGCTAGCCATGGCCAGTTCCTGTAACCGTTCTTCATATGTTTTAGTCTCCAGTCCCCTAATCATCCTGGTTGCTCTTCTCTGCACTTTTCCTTATATCAGGGATAGTCTTAGCAAGTGTGCTTCTACTGGTTTGATCTGAACACTATGGTAAAAACACTATTATCGATATCCACCTTGTGAGAAATTAAGGAGTAAGAAAAAGATTTTTTTGTAAGAATCCCCATGTTATGGAACATATTTTCCTCTGGAAGTTCAATTGTCTATAGCAGTGATGGCGAACCTATGGCACGTGGAGCCATATCTGAGGCACGCGAGGCGTTTCCCTATGTCTGGCCAGCTGATTTTTGGCTTTCTTTTTGGCCATTTTTGCTCTCCCCAGGCTTTAGGAAAGCCTCCTGAACCCTGGGGACAGCGAAAAATGGCCCAACGGGCCAATCGGAAGTTCACTTGCCATCTGCTGGAGAGAAGAAAGTATTGCAACACTTTGTGGAAACTAAGTGAAAGTGCAGAAGTGACCTTGACTGCAGGAAGATAACTTGACTCTGAGAATCTTTAAGACCGCCTTGACTATTGCAATGCACTCTACATGGGGCTACCCTCGAAGAACGTTCGGAGACTGCAGCTAGTGCAGAATGCGGCAGCGCGTGTGGTGATGGGTGTCCCTAGATACACCCATGTGACACCCATCCTTCACGAACTGCACTGGCTGCCCATAGGGCTCCAGTCGCAATTCAAGGTGTTGGTGATTACCTTTAAAGCCCTACATGGCTTAGGACCAGTTTACCTCCAAGACCGCCTTCTCCAACATACCTCCCTAAGACCGATTAGAGCCCACAGAGTTGGTCTGCTGGTGGTCCCGTCAGCCAAACAATGTCGGCTGGCGGGCCCACGAACGAGAGCCTTCTCTGTGGTGGCACCGGCTCTCTGGAATACACTACCCCCCGAGATCCGCATAATTCCCACCCTGCCAGCCTTCAGTAAAGCATTAAAAACATGGCTTTGTCAACAGGCCTGGGGCCAATGATTTTAATATAACACCTATTATTCTTGGCCCCATGAGTGCATCACTGGGTTTTTAAATTTTGGCTTTTTTTAAAATGCTTTAAAATGTTTTAATTGTTTACATTATTTTAATCTTGTTCTTAAATATTTTTTAACTGTTTTTTAGATTTTGTATTTAATATGCTGTGAGCCACCCAGAATCCCTCTGGGAGTTGGGCGGCATACAAATCTATTAAATAAATAAATAAATAAATAAATAAATAAATAAATAAATAAATAAATAAATAAATAAATAAATAAATAAATAAATAAATAAATAAATAAATAAATAAATAAATAATAATGCAGTGGGATAAACGTGAGAAATATATGTAGTAATGGAGAAATAAGACAACTAATTGATGTTATTGTAAGAGATTGGGAATTTAGGGCGATTAGTAATATTGCTTATGTATTAAGAAGAAAATAAGTTAAGATAAAGAAATATGTAAAGAGAATATTATGGCTGAAATTGAAAACAGAGATATGATGTAAAATGGATCATGTATATGAAAATATATGTAAGAATGACAACACTTTGTTCATAAAATATGTATGTTTGGGGGGGGAATAAAAAATTTGTAATAAAAATTGATTTTTTTTTTAAAAAAAGTACTGGATTATTTTAAGTTGTGATAGTCTGCCTTGCTTTGCTTGCATATACTGCTCAGTCAGTCAGATAAATACAGTTAAATAAATAAAAGAGGCTTGGTTTCCCTTGTTCCAAAGCATAGGACCGTGGTGGCGAACCTATGGCACGCGTGCCAGAGGTGGCACGCGGAGCCATAGAACCTGGCACGCGAGGGTTCCCACCGGCAAACTTTTCTGCACTTCCGGTTTGTCCGTTTTGTAGTTTTTTGCATTCCGGAGCTTCAGGGAGCTTCCCTGAACCCTCCAGACTGCAAAAAACAGCATACCGGCAAACCGGAAGTGCGTTTTTTCGCACTTCCGGATTGCCGGTTTCGTCGTTCCAGGCTCCGGTAAGCCTTTGTGCGGGGGGTATGCGCATGCGCAGGGGGCAGCATGGGGGGGTGTTGTGCGCATGCGTGGGGGGGGGAGGGAATGGGTGTGGGCATGCGAGCGCGCGCGAGCGCGCCCCCCCCATTTGGCACGCAAGCCGAAAAAGGTTCGCCACCACTGGCATAGGACATGGAAAACCAATTTAAGTTAAAAGAAGGCTGATACTGAACAAATGACAGGAAAGACTTTCTAACACTAAGAGCAGTTTGATCATGACCCAGAAACAGAGTTGGGTCTGTCACTTGGGGATGCTCTAATTTGCATTTCTGCACAGAACAGTAGACTCAGTGGCCTAAATTATTTATTTTTAAAAGAAGCACTGCAATTTATATGCAGTTCAGTTTCAAAGATGTTCTATGTGGATCACCGGTAATACAAAAAATGAAAAATAACACACACACCCCAAACTAATAATAACAGGAAACTTCCTATCTACCTAAGGCAGGGGTGTCAAACTGGTGGCCCATGGGCCGGATGCTTCCTGTGCAGGCCACGCCCACCCCAGCTCCGCAAAGGCAAAACTTGTTGTGATAGGTCACGATACGTCACATGACGCGATCGAGTTTGATAACCATGACCTAAAGGAACAAAAGGACACAACGTTGATCACCTATACAGGGAGAGAACTTGCTGTACTGTCAGTTCCAACTTATATTATTCTAAGGATTCCCATTTCAAGTGGGAAGAACATCTGGGCATCCTCAACCCCATTTCTTTTCCCCACTTATTCTGTCCTTGCACTCATGGTTCACTTATTTAGAGCAACTGGCTACCTCTGCCTCCAGGCCGCAAGAAATCACCATCCTTAAATGGGCACATAGGGGAAGAACAGACAGAACAGAACAGAACAGAACAGAACACCCTGTCAAAGACCTTGGAATACTCATATCAAATGACCTAAGTGCCAAAGCCCACTGCAACAACATCGCCAAAAAGGCTTCAAGAACTATTAACCTAATCTTACATAGCTTCTTCTCCGGTAATATCACACTACTAACCAGAGCATACAAAACATTCGCCAGACCAATCCTTGAATACAGCTCATCTGTCTGGAGCCCACACCGCATATCGGACATAAATACATTAGAAAGTGTCCAGAGATACTTTACAAGAAGAGTCCTCCACTCCTCTACTCGCAACAGAATACCTTACACAACCAGACTTGAAATCCTGGGCTTAGAAAGCTTAGAACTACGTCGTCTTCGGCACGACCTAAGCATAGCTCATAAAATTATCTGCTACAACGTCCTTCCTGTCAATGACTACTTCAGCTTCAACCACAACAATACACGAGCACACAACAGATACAAACTCAAAGTGAACTGCTCCAAACTTGACTGTAGAAAATACAACTTTAGCAGCAGAGTGGTAAATGCCTGGAACGCACTACCTGACATTGTGGTTTCGTCACCAAACCCCCAAAACTTTACCCTTAGACTGTCCACTGTTGACCTCACCCGATTCCTAAGAGGTCAGTAAGGGGCGTGCATAAGTGCACCAGCGTGCCTACCGTCCCTGTCCTAATGTTCCCTCTTATCAGTACCCATCTTATGTATATAAACAATGTTATATCTATGTATATTACCAACACGTACTTGACATAAATAAATAAATAAATAAATAAATAAATAAATAAATAAATAAATAAATAAATAAATAAATAAATAAATAAATAAATAAATAAATAAATGAAAATAGATACAGAACCGTCTTCTGTATCAAGCTACAATCACATCACAATACCTATGAGCTGGCCAGCCAGCTGTGTCAGCCTTGCAAGTAGTCCAGATAAGAAGCACATCCAGAAATACTAAATCTACATTTATTGTAAGATTACTTTAGCAGGATCTTGCAAATTTCAAAGCACATCTTTACCCTCCCTCACCTTTACAGTCCAAGAACTGGGGAAGAGCCTTTCTGGGATATCTGCTTCGCCTATATGTGAGCTCAGCTGCCCATTGTCTGCCCATTGTCTACTCTATGGTCATCTGTCCACCTGTCCCAAAAGTCATTCCTACATACCATTACAAGCTGCATGTTTTAATAAGACTACTACTCTAGGTGAGAGCTAGGAAAGCAATAGGTGGGCATTTGATTCCTATTCACCCTCTGTCCCTTTCTGCTCTCAATGCAGCTGCTTTATTTCATTTAACAGCAGGCCCGGCTGAAGCTGCAGAGAATAAAACCAGCACTTCCAATCAGAGGTGGGATTCAGCAGATTCTGAGCAGTTCTGGAGAACCGGTAGCGGAAATTTTGAGTAGTTTGGACAACCGGTAAATACCACCTCTGACTGGTCCCGCCCCCATCTATTCTCTGCCTTCCGAATCCCAGCTGATCGGGAGGGAATGGGGATTTTGCAGTAACCTTCCCCTGGAGTGGGGAGGGAATGGAGATTTTACATTATCCTTCTCCTGCCACGTCTACCAATCCACGCCACGCCCACCAAGCCACAACGCGACCACCAAGCCACGCCCACAGAACCGGTAGTAAAAAATTTGAATCCCACCACTGCTTCCAGTCAAAGTATTGATGTAATCAATTTGCATCCTTCAGTCAGCAATTTTCAGACAATTCTGGACCATTTAAAGTTTACTGGACATTTCTAAAAGCAGCCATCTAAAACAGATGGCACAAACCCACCAGCACAAGAACCCTTGTTTGTAGCAATAGCAATAGCACTTAGACTTATATACCGCTTCATAGTGCTTTACAATCCTCTCTAAGCGGTTTACAGAGTTCAGCATATTGCCCCCAACAATCTGGGTCCTCATTTTACCCACCTCGGAAGGATGGAAAGCTGAGTCAACCTTGAGCCGGTGAGATTTGAACAGCTGAACTGCTGAACTAGCAATCAGCTGAAGTAGCCTGCACTCTAATCACTGCGCCACCTCGGCTCTCCTTGTTTGTACTTTTTTCAATTGCTGCAGTAAATTTGACATCTGATTTTTACATTAACTGGTTTCCAACAAATCAGAAGCCCTACAGTTCTTTAGGGGCATTTAAGACAAGTGGTTTGCATAAACAAGGTTTTTTTTTATATACTGAAGTTTTAAGAGCAATATAAAATTGTTTCAGGGATAATGCACTGGGATTTTTCAATGTTGCATAGCTGCATTCAAGAGAAAAGAAAGCAGTGTCTTTGTGTCTTTAGGAAAAATGAAACTCAAGCTTCCAGCCTGCTCCTGATGCTGTTTAGCAATTTGCAGATGCTTAATATGCAATCATTTCCCTCCCCCACAAATAACATTTATTTCCACACTACAGTCCTGTATTCTGTCTCATCATTGTTTTTCTTCAATCAGCTGGAATTGGAAGCAAAAATTAGATTGTCACTCAGTACCTCACTTGATACGGAAGTTTATTATTTCTCAATGCCTTTTCCTGAGGCCTAGCTTTCTTCATGGAATGTCTATCTTTCTGATCAGTGTGGAATATCTGTTTTTTTTATTTCAGGTGTGTAATGGACGAAAAGCAACATAAATGCTCTGTAGCAACTGAGATCAACAGGATTGATGAACACACCCCAATGTAAGCAACATCGGAAGTCTGCTTATATATTTTAAAGTCTGCTTTAGGAATACATGTTTTTAAAGAAAGGTGAGGCATCAAATATTTGGCATAGATTTCTTATTCACCACATCAAACCATATTTATGTTTGACTGGTCTGACTCCTCCTTACAGGCCTGAAGTTATCAAACTTCAGGGATAGGTTCTAACTTACCTTGCTGCCTGTTCGCTTCCTCCCCCCTCCCCCACCTCGTGGGTAGTGCAAAAAAATCCCAAATTTTTTTTTAAAAGCCCAAAACAAGATGGTGATGCATGACGCACAGAAGAAAAAAAAACCATAAAAAAATCCCCCCCCCAAAAAAAATTGAAAAAAAAATCTGAATTTTTTTTTTTAAAAAGATGGCGGCGCCCATGGACCGGCACTGACCGATCCAGTTCCATGCCATCATAGTGATATCACCAGCAGTTTGCTACCAGTTCGGGCAAACTGGTCCGAACCGGGAGCAACCCACCTCTGTCAAGCTTCTAGCTTTTCTGACAGGTAGAAAGAGACAACCCAAGGATGAGACCAACACCTAGATTTAGTACACTGAAGCTTATGCAATTACTATGCATGAATGATCTTTAACAGATTAACAGAGTTGGAAGGGATCTTATAGGTCATCTAGTCCAACCCCCTGCTCAAGCAGGAGACCCTACACCATTTCTGACAAATGGCAGTCCAATCTCTTCTTGAAAGTCTCAAGTGATGAAGCTCCCACAACTTCCAAAGGCAAGCTGTTCCATTGGTTGATTGTTCTCACTGTCAGAAAATTTCTTCTTATTTCAAGTTTGAATCTTTCCTTGATCAGTTTCCATCCATTATTCCTTGTCTGGCCTTCAGGTGCTTTGGAAAATAGCTTGACCCCCTCCTCTCTGTGGCAGCTCCTCAAGTATTGGAACACTGTTATGTTGTCTCCCCTGGTCCTTCTCTTCACTAGACTAGCCATGCCCAGTTCCTGTAACTGTTCTTCATATGTTTTAGTCTCCAGCCCCCTAATCATCCTGGTTTCTCTCCTCTGCACTGATCTCTTTAGATCAGTTTCTCAACTTTGGCAACTTCATGATGTGTGGAATTCAACTCCCAGAATTCCCCAGACAACCATGTGGGCTATGAATTCTGGGAGTTGAAGCTCACACATCTTAAAATTGCTAAGGTTGAGAAACACTGCTCTAGATACTTGTGCATGATCACTCCCATAGCAGAATCATCTCAGATAATGTACCTTAGGTACCTTAGGTACAAAACGAGTGGTGTGGTGGCCTAGAGGTGGAGCTCTTGCCTCACAATCAGGAGGCTGTGAGTTCAATCCTAGGTAGAGGCAGATATTTCTCTCTCTGGGCGCACTGGGAATATATCTGCTTAACAAAACTCTGCATTGGAAACAGGAAGGACATCCGGCCATTAAATCACTCTGCTAGCTCCATTCAGTTGCCCAGAGTCCACCCCGCAAGGGATTATGGGGTTGTTAAATGAAGATGATGATTAGGTACAAAACCAAGATTTCTTCTAGTTTTGTTCAACTTCTTCCCCCTGTAGCTTCTCCTAATGCTGCTTCTGTCAAAACTCTATTGTTCGTTTCAGTACATTTTCTAGCTGACAAGCACCAAACTCTTATTGGAATTCTCAGTGATTCTGTTATCTTCTTAGCAGCCTAGAGCATTGATGTCGGTTCTGATTTATAGTTTTTCAGCTGATCCCACACATTTTTTTCTCAGTAACTTTATGACATCACTCTTGCTTGGTTTTCTGCCTCCAGCAGATATTCCCAATCAGCCTTCATTCAGTTTGTACTACTTTTATATTGTACTAGAAATATTAATATATACATAAGCAAAGAATGCAGAGATTGAGGTAATCATGATTAAGGGATACCTGCAATTTCAGATGTTAGCATGAACCAAATAATTACGCAGACTCCAATGGGCATGATATCAATGACTCACCATGAAAACTGACTTTTATATTACATGAAATCATACTTGGCAAATGGTGTTTTTTTTTCAGTACAGGAAAGTGCCAGAACACTAGGTAGAAGTGGCTGTTTCCTTGGCACGACTTTCCTTTTTAAGCAACCAAGAGTGTTTGTGTGTGTGGGGGGGGAGGAAAATTATGTAACAATATCATTTTCCCTGTCTTCCTTTGGACACTCAAACCTGGCTATGCCTGCAGGTTAAAAGTTTAGGAAAGTTTTGCCCTCTTAGGCTCAGTACCTGGCTGGAGTAAAATGTGATCATGTTGCCATCTAATTAGCCAGAAGCTGCTCAGTGTCCAGGGAAGGAATATAAAGGCTCCATCACAAAGCCACACAATGAAAAGTCAGAGGGGGCTGCATTAATAATTCAGCCCAAGTCAGCATTGAGTGTCATTCTTTATCTCTGGCTCCTTCTGGTAAGCAGATAGCCCTTATCAAGGAACGTCTGGATGAAATGGAGTGTGCTTCTTGCATCTTTATGGGAAAAAGCAATTTCTCATATCTCATTTTGGCTTTATCAGCTATGATTCTTTCCTGGGGAGAAAATTAATAGCTTACAAACCCCGATTAAAAGCGCATTTGGAGCAAGATATCTGCTCCTAAAGAACAGTTGGAGGAGTGCCTAATTTTGTTTCTTATGACTTACGTCAGTGCAAATACAGTTTTCAATGCTCTTGTGGCTTTAAAAGAATAAGAGTAATCTAGAGCGTTGAATTACACACAAGAACAGCAAAGTTCACTTACAGGCTGCTTTTTCATAACACAATAAACCGGGTTACTAAATTAAACCATTTTCTTGGCTTGCACAGCACATTCAATATTTAATGAGATGGGCTTTACACAATGCACTAACTATTTAAAAAACCCGGATCAAATTTGAAACTAGTCAAATTTGGTATATTGTATGAATATAGCAACCAGACCTTTAATTGATGCAATGCAGCATTTCAGGGGTGGGTTCCACTTACCTTCCCTAGTGGCTTGCATCGTGTCCGAAGTGCGCGTTTTCCCTACGTCATGTCGGGGAAATGACCCTCTGTGCATGCGCAGAAGCCTTTGCGCATGCACAGAGGGTTCTTTGCCAGCCGCTTTCGAGGCGCGACGACCGGAGGACCGGTTCGGGGGCGTGGCCAGCCGGCCATCGCTGCCAGTTCAGCGAGCGGGGGCAAATTTCCACCACCAGTTCAGGCGAACCAGTCCGAACCAGCAGCAACCCACCACTGATTTCAGTATTTCTTGGGCTTATCTACTCAAGTGGGAGGTGGGAGGGTTGGGGGGAAATTAGATTTTGAAAATTCCTGCATCATTACCATCATTCTGTAAACACACTCATATCGTCTATGTAAGATTTGGATCTCTCTTCTGCCCAGTATCTGACAAAAATATTTGTTATACTTTAACACATCAACAAGGCTACTGTACTAGGGCATTTTTTTTTAATAAACTCTGGTTCTGGTAATTAAAGCTGCAAAACATGGGCTGCAAAAATGAGGATGATCACCAGGTTGCAGCAAAGAGATGCAGATAATTCTCTTTCCTGTCATCGAGTTGGTTGGTTGGATTTTTGCAGCTAAAATGTGGCACCCCCACTATTAAAAAAAATAAAATGTTACACTTATAATTTATGGTAAAAAAAAAATATCTTGCCAGGCTCCCAGCTGGAGTCACATGGGACTTTATTTCTGGACTAACATACATTGCTGAAGTGTGGGTTTGAACTCTAAATTAGCTTTGAAGTGCACTTGGTCTTTGAAGAGAGACTTCTAATCAGCAATTCTGACCCATCTGCAGAGTGTTCCCATCTAGCATGTGTCTGTTCACCAGCACACACACTTTATGATACGGTTTATTTCCAAGGTTTACCCTAAGATTAGAAAGCAGGGAATCTTTTGCATTCAATCAACATGATGCTTAAAAAAATAATCAAGCACTTTGCACATTAACAGTGCAAAGATAAGAACAAGTTCCAACCAAACCAGGAGACAAAAATTGTTGTAGTGGAACAGACAGGTGTCACAGACAGGTGTCAAAAACTGAAGTTTTTTTTAACAGGCCCAATATGCCATAATATTTATAGCCCTCACGCCAAGATATCTCTCAATGTTTCATTGTTTGAGATTGCCACACAGTTTGGTGGATTTTGAACACATGAGGGATCAGCAACTGCTTAAAAGTATGGAAACAATGCCTGATTTATTTTGGGAAGCTAGCAGAGAATTCAGAATACAAGTCCTGTGCCCTCTTCTATGGCTACAGTACTCTGCTATTCCTTCCTTCTATGGTAATTTTATTCATAAAAATCCAAATATTAAAACAAACATGTGCAAATTGTATGCAAATTGACAAGTATGCAAATTGACAAGAGTAATTTGAGGAGTATACCCATCCTTATTACAGTCAATACAATAGCTTATAAGCACAATAGGATCAGTGGTAAAATAATAGACCAAAAAGCACTTTGAATTATGTTAACTATTTAATACCTATTGATAATGGAAATCTTTTTTACCTGTTGTTCTTTTACAGTATATCACTAATATGATTTTTCACTAGCAATTTATATAATTTAAAATAAAATAACTGTAATGGTAGATGGCATCTTGTATCAAGCAAGACCTCTGACCGTCCAACTTGGAACTGTTAGATTGCAGTCTTCTGTTTGGCTATGCTGCTTCAAATAACCTCGCCTCTCATTTTATTGGCTCGACTATAACCCGTTGATAAAATTCATGCTCAGAACATAGGCAGAAAGTCTCAGGATTTAACTCTTCAATCCATTATATCACAGGTTAAAAGAACCAGACAGTAATGAATATGGAAACATTTTCTACTTTGAAAACCATTACCACTAAGTTAAATAATCGGTATACAGATAAGATGCTAGCAGCTTATGCTGTGCAATTAGCTTGGAGATCTGAAAAAAAAAGGAACCTAACACTTAAAAGCAAGCAAAGTATATATTATACCATTGAAATATCAATTCTTAATGTCTGCACTAAAAGAAAAGAAAATTTAGATCAGGATTTATCACTCCCAGAAGTCTTCAAGTCCTTCACCTTTTAAATTAACTTTGGGAACAGGGAGATACTTTTTATACCATGTCAGTGCCTTTTATGGACCCATAAAAGCTACAGAATCTTTGTGTCAGCATAATCACAGCTGTGCAAGCCCATATTCAACCAGGTTTAATAATGTGTGCCTTTTGTTGCAGACTGATGCTTCAAATATAATTATACCCTTTTCACAATCCTTAAAGGGTTCATTGTAGCAGTTTAGCTTTATTTTCCAGAACTGCTTGAATTCAAACCAAGAAATAAGTTTGAGGTAGACTTGGAACTACCTGGATAAAGACCCTACTGAAATGGTGAGAAAAATAAGGTTTTACATTTAGGCAAGAAAAACCAGATGCGCAGGTATAGAATAAGCGGTACCTGGTTCAATAGTAGTAACTGTGAGAGTAATCTTGAAGTCCTAATGGAGTCTGGACCATCACTTAAATATGAGCCAGCAGTATGCTGCAGTTGCCAAAAAAAGCCAATACAGTTCTAGGCTGCATTAACAGACGGATAGAATCAAGATCACACGAAGTGTTAATAGCACTATATAATATCTTGGTAAGACTGCATTTGGAATATTGCATACAGTTTTAATTGCCACGATATAAAAAATATGTTTAGACTCTAGAAAGAGTGCAGAGAAAAACAACAAAGATGATTAGGGGACTGAAGGCTAAAACATGAAGAATGATTGCAGGAATTGGATATATTTAGATTAATGAAAAGAAGGATTAGGGGTGACATAATAGCAGTATTCCAGTATTTGAACGGCTGCCACAAAGACGAGGGAATCAAGCTATTCTCCAAAGCACCAGAAGTCAGGACAAGAAGCAATGGATGGAAATTAATCAAGGAGAGAAGCAACCTAGAACTAAGAGAAATTTCCTGACAGTTAGAACAATTAATCAGTGGAATGACTTGCTTCCAAAAGTTGTGGGTACTCTAACATGGAGGATTGGACAACCATTTGTCTGAAATGGTATAGGGTTTCCGGCTTGAGCAGGGGGTTGGACTAGAAGACCTCCAAGGTCCCTTCCAATTCTGTTATTCTGTTATACACATAACTGATAAGTTATCCTGGTGCGTTACATGCAGAGTTTCCAAAAGGGTTTTATCCATATTGCATTAACAGTGTAATTTGGGTTAAAATGTCTAGTTCTGTTGGTGAAATATTACTGTTCCAAGTTTACACAATTAACCTTGCTCTAAACAAATCTCCTGCATGTTGTACCACCCTATACTAGAAATTATGTGCAATTCTGTGGAAAACTGGTCAAAATCACCATCACGATTATTTAATGTGTTTTCTTAAATAAGCATTTTGTTTAAACAAGTTGTTACTCATTTTGTGAACGATAGACAGCAGAAGCACCCAGTTATTGTATTATTTATGCATGGTGAAATCCATCTAATCTAGTAGATCATGCTATACAGGTTTTAAATCAATATGATCCAGCAAGAAAAAGGGGCAAGAAAGGGATTTTTGTTATATCTAGCATCTTCATATAGAACTGGAACAGTTTTCTGTATAAACCCAAGTATAGCCACTACTCATTACTGCAGAGTCATTAACATAGATGAGTAAGTGTATGGTAACCGTCCACCATAGCTGCTCTAGCCATTAGATGCACCATTGGTGTCTGTTTGACCTCCATATCTGAAGGTCCATAATCCTGCCTGGAGAATTTATTTCACATTGTACTACAAATGATGCAGAATAACACTGTACTATGGAAACCATTAGTTGTCACATCCCAGTTTCTCAGTTTAACAGAGTTGGAAGGGACCTTGTAGGTCATCTAGTCCAACCCCCTGCTCAGGCAGGAGACCCTACACCATTTCTGACAAATGGCCCAATGGATTCTCCTGGCAATAGGAATTCCTAGAATTTTCTAGAGATAGAAAATCACCTCTGCCAAATCTTTTCTCAATTTTAAAGCTATTCCACTTTTATTTTGACCTAGCAAATGTCTCTTGGCAGGAGATACAGGCCATCTTCAGGAGGGATGACCAGATTACTCTGTCCTATAGTTTAGACTAAGCATCAGGCTGCTGGTTCATCTAAAGATTAATAATGGAATATTATAGTTTAACCAAATCCAGCAGGCTCCCTATTATATTCTCACAGGTTTATTACAAATCAGGATTAAGCCTTTTAAGGCCCAGGATCACAAGTGTTCCCCACCTCTACCTTTACAGCCTTAAAAGTTACCTCCAGTTACATCTGCTGAAAATCGGTGGCACAATTTTTAATACTGAGACTGGAAAAACATGAGAATTTTACTGTAAGCCAGTGTTTATCAAATAGTGGGGCATGCCGCCCTGGGGGGTCGCGGAGCGATGCCAGGGGGGCACATGTGACCCCGGGGGACATACGTGGTCCCTCTCGATTGATTCCCACAGATGGGAAGTGTTTTCCCAGTTGCACACTGCTCCAAGCTCGGAAGAGAAGGAGGCCAGGCGGGGCGGGGCGGCTGCATGGGTTCTTGTTGTTCTCGGCGGGTGCCGCGGTAGCCATGAACAGCGTGGTGAACCTGCTGCTGGACAAGGAGGAGCATCCTCTGCAGCTAGGCGAAAGCTTCGAACGGCACCCTAAAGCCTCCTTCCACACCATTCGCTGTGAGTGCCCGGCAGAGGCGGCGCTTATGGGCCAGGCCGGCAACCCCAAAACATTGGTTTGATTAAGTTGGCCTGGCCCCATGTCAAAAGAGGGCCCTAACCACGGTAGCCTATGCCTGCCTAACCGAAAACAGGCTCCATTGAGTTCAGTGTGACTTACTCCCAGGTAAGTGGGTAGAGCAGCCTTCCCCAGCCAACAGTTTGCTTGCAGCTTATAATAAGTAAAATAATAAATATTAACACTAAAATTCCATTGGGGCCCAGATCGGAGAGTTGGGGGCGCGCAAAATGTTTACTTCTTCCTAGGGGGGGGCGTAACAGAAAATAACTGAGAAACACTGCTGTAAGCCCAGTAAAGGCCTAAGGTAGGTTTTACAAACCCACTGATAGCCTTAGTAAATTTTTCAGCTATCAGAAGGTATCCATCCCTATTATATATGTACTCAGATTCTATTCGTCAGGGCTGGTACTCTCTACATTAGACAGGATAAAGTAGTTGCTTAGGCAGCAAATGTTGAATTATATGAAATGGGTAGTGAAGTACTGGAAGACAATAGCAACAGCAATAGCACTTAGACTTATATACCACTTCACAGTGCTTTACAGTCCTCTCTGAGAAGTTTGCAGAGTCAGCATATTGCCCCCAACAATCTGGGCCCTCATTTTACCCACCTTGGAAGAATGGAAGCCTGAGTCAAACTTGGGCTGGTGAGAATCAAACTGCTGGCAGAATTAGCCTGCAATACAGTATTCTTATCACTCACCACACAATGCTTTCTGTGCCACACCAAGTCTTTGGGCTCTCTCAGTGTAGCAAAACTTTTGTTATGCCATAGTTTTCAAGATCACCTATCTATATACAAATGTCTTCCTACTTCTGTTAAAGAAGAGTGTTGTGAAATAAATAGGCCTAATGTATATGGGTACAAAATGCTGAAAATATTAGAATGGCTGTAGAAATGCTATCTTCCATCGATCACTTTTCTAAGATAGGCCAAAGAAGACAGATTCAAATGTGTCCTGGTTGGCATTGTGCATCACTTACCTGTTGGAGAAGACCTTGCTGTAGTTAAACACCTGAATCTCCAGCATCTCATTGACATCGATGCTGCTTGCGATGGGCCATCGGAATGTCTACAAAAATATTGGGAGACAACAAGAAGACAATTGGCATGCTAAGAAAAATTTCTTAGATATTCAAGGTACCTATTTCCACTCTGAGATTTCTCAGCACCATGTATGTGTTGCTCTTCTATAAAAGTACAAATAAAACATATCATTTAGAGTTTACTAACTGGAATTACTATTAAATAGTAAATTACTATTAAATTATTTTATTAAATTCTAATTATCATGAAAAATGGCTCTCAAAAATCAAAGTAGCATTCAATGCTTTAGGGCAGTGATGGCGAACCTATGGCACGGGTGCCACAGGTGGCACGCGGAGCCATATCTGCCGGCACGCAAGCCGTTGCCCTAGCTCAGCTCCAGCGCGCATGTGCGTGCATGCCAGCTGATTTTTGGCTTACGCGGAGG
The DNA here is from genome assembly GCA_023053685.1 of Diadophis punctatus similis. NCBI lineage: Eukaryota > Metazoa > Chordata > Lepidosauria > Squamata > Dipsadidae > Diadophis > Diadophis punctatus. Next base: position 27,719,455 of record JALIGW010000001.1, read on the forward strand.
CTCTGGCAGGACAATTTTGGCCTCCGGAGGGCCTCCGGGGTGGCGGGGGGAAGCATTTTTGCCCTCCCCAAGTTCCAAGAAAGCCCCTGGAGCCTGGGGAGGGCAAAAAATGGGCCTACTGGGCCCAGTGGAAGTCAGGAAACGGGGGAGTGGGGGGTCATGCACGCATGCACAGGGGGATGGGGCAAGTGGGGGGCTTTGAATTATGGGTGTGGGCACGCACGAGCGTGCGATAGCGCGTGCGCACACTATTTTGGCACCCGAGGGAAAAAAGGTTCGCCATCACTGCTTTAGGGTTTCTTTTCTCCAAGAAAGATCTCATGGGAATTCTTCAAAATAATAAAAAAAAATGTTTGGGTTTGCCTGGAAGTCACATAATCATCAGAGATTATGAATATCCATCATTGAGAAGAACCCTGTGCTTTTCTGAATTATCAACATTGCTGGACCCTTATCCTGAACCTGAGAAACTTCAATGGTATATAGATAAAGAGTGTAAGAAGCTGACTTTATTGAGGAGTTAGTTTTTAAATATCGTAGTTTTTCACACATATTTTTGTTAAGACTATAATTAGTCTAGGTTAATAGATGTTAACTGTTTTTGTTTGGTTGTTTGTTTAATTGTCACATATGCTAGAAACTTGCCTGTGGAATTCCTTAAAACATTTAATTATCTGGTGGGGAAAAAAGATGATAGACTACATGGATTGTTCTTACAATTTTTCAGCATGCCATACACTAATTGACAGTTTTCTTCACATAAACTCTACTTTCTACTCACAAGGCATTTCCATTTCAGTGAAGAGAAGGGCTCTGTGCTGCTCCTTTTCAGGGTGTAACTTTTAAAAATACATTTTTGAACAGAGTCTTTTCAAGAGACACAGTATGTCGTCAATTAACAAATAAACAATATATAATAACTGTAATAGAAGAGAAGGTTGAGGATTGTTAGCTGTCTTCAAATACCTGAAGAGCTGTCATACTATAGACTTATTCTTGAACCTATTCTCATTTCCTCCAGAAGGTAAGACTAAAACTAATGGGATGAGATTTCAAGGCTGTAGATCAGATACTAGGAAGAACAGTAAGAGCTGTCAATTAGTAGAATAGTTACCTCATGGAACAATTTCTTCCATTTTGCTGGAGGTTTCAAATAGAGACTGGAAAGTCATCTGTTAGAAATGGTGTAGTGAATCCTGCAGTGTGACGGGAATTGAACTTGGTGACCATTTTCAATTCTATGATTCTATATGACTCTAGGTCAGTCCTCATAAATTTGAAGACAAATAAAATAGCCTGGAATCTGGATATCCTTTCCTGGCACACAGGCTTATTCAGCTGCTTATATGGTTTGATTTATTATTATAGTTTTACGATATCTTTCTATTTAAAATGTCAATGGGGCTTTAAAGCAAATAATTAAAAGACAACGAGACTATACACCAATAAATAAGCAAGGTTAAAAACCATGCCAGAAGCAATCCCATCAAAATGAATACTCTCACAATGTAAGAGGTTGGGTGCTGTGAAGGCAATAGTATTGTGATCAGGTGCAACTTTACAGGAAAGGGGTTTTATAAGCAGGATATAGAAGCCCTTCTCCCTGTTGATAGTGACCTTGCTCAGATGATAAAGGTATCCAAAAGGCTTCCATATACCGTATTTTTGGAGTATAAGACGCAGCTTTTTCCTCCCTAAAAGTGGCTGAAAATCTGGATGCGTCTTATACTTTGAATGTAGCTATTTTGGAGCCTTTTTTCCAGCCCTAACTAGGTGCTAACGATCTTCCCAGCTATTACCTTGCAGGCTCTTTCATTGTTACTCTCTCAGAAGAATGTTTTTCCAGCCCTAAGTCTTTGCAGGCTTTTTTTCATTGCTCTACTTGCTCCAAATAAGTTTTTTTTAGCCCTAACCAGGTGCTAATGATCTTCCCAGCTCTTACTGGCTTGCAGGCTCTTTCATTGTTACTCTCTCCGAAGAAGGTTTTTTTAAGTCCTAATCAGGGGATAAAATAATGTGCTGAAGCTGACCAGACTAAGGATGCTAGCCAGATGAATACCTGGTAGGCAGATTTTCCCCCCTATTTTCCTCCCCCAAAACTAAGGTGCGTCTTATACTCTCGTGCGTCTTATACTCCGAAAAATATGGTAATTATGTCTCATCCTTCAGATCAAGCAGTCTTTTTTACTCTCTGTCTGAATGATGGCTGGGAATGAGAGCACTATAATTCAATCCATTTGGACAGCATCTTGTTAGGCACTGCTATCTACCTGAGTGTATGACTAGGTGGGAGAAGATGCTCATTTTGGAGAACAAGGATAATTCATCTGATTGAGGGGTTCAAGAAGCAATACCTACATGGACTTTCAGAACCCTGCAGAATGTTACAATCTTGTATTTGGATTATTTGTCATAAAGAGGCTCTTTGTCCTTTCAACCACCCTTTTATGAATTGTCTGCACTTCCTCTTTCATAACACAGGTATTTACTATGAGTGCATTGACTGTTAAATCACACTGGACAAAATGCAAAGGGAGAGAGGGAGGGAGGGTGGGAGGGAGGGAGAGAGAGAGAGAGAGAGAGAGAGAGAGAGAGAGAGAGAGAGAGAGAGAGAGAGAGAGAGAGAGAGAGAGAGAGAGAGACTCAGAACAATATCTGTACAGTGTTTGTTTGAAATTCAATTCCTAGTTCTTCCTACGCATATAAGAGGTCTCACTTGTATTGCTCTGAGAAGGGTCCAAGATCAATATATAGCAGGATCTAGATTTTGCTGTTTTGTTTAAAGGTAACAGTTAGTGGGAAAGCCTCTCAGCAGGTGGCAGCAGCTGGCCAACTTTGTCTGGGCTTGGAAGCTAAACAAAGTCATGCTTGGCTAATACTCAGAAAAGTATCCAGCAGGAAATCTTAAGATTACAGACTGGCTGAGAAATCAAAAAAACATTCCAAAGAAAGACAATGTCAAACTACTTAAATATTTTTGTCAGGAACACAACATGGGTTCTTTGTAGTCTTGTAGTGTAGCTCAACGATGGGGTTTTAAATGGAAATGACTTTCCTCTGCCTGAGTTTGGCAAAGCATCTGCCGGTTGAAGGAAATAAGCAAATAAAAATGTAGCACGTGCAAAAGGTTGAGTTCATAGGATTTCAAGGAAAAGCCAGGAAGACAAAAAGCATTTGAAATACTATAGAGGCAGTGTTAGATAAGAATTACTCTCATCAGAGGCGAAATAGATCTTTTCCTGAAACTCTGACATTATAAAAAGAAACCACAGTTTAAATGCTAAGGTATAAAATATTTATTTCAGTACAAAAATAATAAATGACATCTTGGCTATAAAACAGGTCTTGCTCCTTACAGAAGCTGAAGAGAAAAGGAGGAACAAAGAAAGGAATGTACACATGCATACTAGGAACATATTAATCACGTGTTCAGGAATAAACCATTATATTTGATAGGGATGCATCTCCCTGCATATACATGTAACAGGCAACATAAAATCACTGCCTGACAGGCAGGGCAAAGGTAGACAGACCAATGGTCTTGAATTGCCGCCCTGAGTCCCCAGGGAGTAGGGCGGCATATAAGAACAGCAAAATAAATAAATAAACTGGAGGAAAGCAAGTTCTTACATTCCAGGGTGTGTAAGATTCATGCATCTAATCATTGTACGAACATGCATTGGCAAACTCTTGCTAGCCATTATCCTCATTAACTCTTTTTTAAAAATATATTTTCATTAAAAGTGCATGCTCGGTTACAAGAAATTACAGAGAGAACAATGGAATACACCCCAGAATTTTTCTTGCTGGGGATAATGAAAAAACAACATCCAAAAAACATACAATATTTAATACTGCATATTACAACTGCGACAAGAATAACATATGCACAATATTGGAAAGATAATCAAACCCCACCAGAAAACGTACTAATGGACAAAATATATAGATGTGCTGAAATGGACATGCTGACTATTCAACTTAAAGGGCAATGCAACTCAGAATACTACGAAACATGGACTAGATGGTACAACTGGACTAAAAAAAGAGGAAAGACTGTGTGACAACATGAGAAGAAAATGAAGATAGGAGAGACTGTAAATTTATGATTTATTGTGCATAATCGAGAAATAACAATGTTGTAAAAACGGGTGTAGATCTGTATTAAAATATTAAGATGTTTAATGAAGAAAAATAATAAAAAAATAAATAAAAAATATATTTTTTCATTATATCATCTTTGTCTTATTCTAAGCCTTCGGTAGAAAAACCCAAATTGTTCTTTACCTATTCCAACTTAGAAGTGGTACTTTCTTATTTACTCCCAAGTGAGCCTTACGATATGACCATTCTATACCACATCACTGATAATGTTGTTGATGTCCTGGTCAGGAGCTGGGATTTCCTTGGCACTTCTGCAGAGGAGACAGCTCTCCCTCAATCAGGGCAAAATAGAACCATAAAGTAAAACCATCTGTGGCTATTTGGGGTTGATTTGGTATCTACTGGAGAGGCTGGACATATTTTACTTTTATTTTATTTATTTATTTTATTTTGCGATTCTTATAGGCCGCCCTACTCCTTGGGGACTCAGGGCGGCGTACAACATATATAAGAACAGCTGGGTACTATAAAAAATACTATAAAAACAACAACAATAATAAGATAGTGATTAAAAGGATAAAAACAACACAAGCAACAGCCACAATCACCCCGTCTGCAGGAAGAGCCATGTCTTAATGGCTTTCCGGAAGGCCAGCAAGGTGGGAATGGGTCGGATCTCTGGGGAGAGTTGGTTCCAGAGCCGGAGCTCCCACAGAGAAGGCTCTCCCCCTTGCAAGGTTCTTCCTGTCCTTGCAATGCTGCTGGGAAAAGGATTGGATGGAGTTTGTTTTACATTTTATTTTTTTCCTATGTCAACCACTGAGAGTTTTTCTTTTACTGTGGAGGCTTACAAATAGGCCAAATAAATAAAAGTAAAAAGTCATGTTTTAATTTCCACAACATACAAATTGAATGAATGAATGAACGAACAAACGAACAAACGAACAAACGAACAAACGAACAAACGAACAAACGAACAAACGAACAAACGAACAAATAAATAAATAAATAAATAAATAAATAAATAAACAAACAAATGAAACAAACAAACAAACGAATGAATGAATGAACAAACAAACGAACAAACGAACAAACGAACAAACGAACGAACGAACGAACGAACGAACGAACAAACAAACAAACAAACAAACAAACAAACAAACAAACAAACAAACAATCAAACAAACAAACAAACAAACAAACAAATGAACAAACAAACAAACAAACAAATGAATGAATGAATGAATGATGAATGAATGAATGTCAGTCTAGTCAGGTAGTCCAGATGGGAAGCACGCCAAATGAACTAATATTACATTATTATAAGGTTACATTTACAGAATTTTGCAAACCTGAAAGTATATTTCTCCCCACTGCCTTTACGGCCCATGAAATTATAGAGAGGGTCCCTTCTAAGACATTTGCCACATCCACATTGCTTCTGCAGGCTAAGCTGCCTCTTATCCCACCGTTCCCTGGCTGTGGCTCTCTTCTCTCAAGGTCATTTCCTTATACATTACAATGGATGAAAGTGTTGGAGGGGAGACCTGCCTAGAAAAGGTGCAGTAGAGTTACAGGAAGGAAGAGAGGTTATCTTTGGAGAAAAGAGAAGAAATGAAATATGAAGAAGGCAGCAGGGCAAATGAACAAAATTGGGAAGATGACACACTTTGGTACTAGTGAAACACAGCAGGCAGAAGCTGCAATGTATTCAAGGACTAACTTGAACCCCCTTTCCAGATGGTGCGTACCAGAAAAACTGATGCCGTTTTGCACTCTATTAAGAGTGACAATTTGTTTTCACAGCCTCAAAACATCTGGCTCTCAACATTCTTCCATCCTAATTGATGGTTAGCCTTTTTCATTCTCATAAACACCACCCAACCCAGATTATACTCTCATGCTTCACTGTAGCAGTCGAGTCAAGGCTGTCAAAACCAATCTACCAGCTGTAGCCTGTTGTTGTCACTGCAAATATTTGTTTGCAAGTCAAGCTATAATCCTGCAGTGAATAGCGATTACAAAGGAAGGTTAAAAGGAGATCAAATCATTGTTTTGCAGTGTAGTAGAAAGTATGAACTCTTCATTATATCAATCTCAGTGAGTTTATCCAGATTCAAGATCAATGAAATAATACTCTCAGTGGAATGCACATTGAGGAGTCTTTTTTCCTTTTACACCAAAATGAGGATCAGACTCTAAATTCTACTTCTGAATTCAATTTATAAACTCATCAGGGAAAAACGCACGTGATTATATGCATATTCTTCCTGAATGAGATAATATTGTACTCCATTTTTCCAGTATACCTACTTAAGGCCCGCTGTTTCCTAATATAATGCATACTATTATTTCACAAAATACACTTTTGTTAACGGTTTTTCAAAATGCAAACTGCTTCACTAGCTCAGGACTTTTCATTAGGCATGTGAACTCATTTCGTTTTATAATTTATTTATTTGATTTAAGTATATCCCACTTTTTTCTTCAAGAGCTCGGTGTCAAGATTCCAAGTAATATGCCCGCAATGAACAAAACTCAGAGGCAGGTAGATTCCTCAAAGAATAGTTTATTTGGATATATCATATTGGCACAGGCTGGTGTCTGTGAAAACCAACTCTGAAGGTTCCCGCGGTTTTCATCTATTAAAAGTAAAAGTTTTCTCCCTTCCCCAAACAATCAGTCACATGGTCCAATCAATGTGCTGTCCGGTTGCCTGGTAACTTCACTCCTCCTCTCTCTGACCACCTGTGGGAATGTCCTTGGTTCCCAAGAGAAAGTGTTTTGTTTTGGCTACAAAACCCCAGCTATCTCCATTCCCCCTCCCTATCCCTCAGCTCCAGTGTGGAGCTGGGGAATTGTGAGTTCCCCGACCCAATCAAAGTGGACAGCGAGCAGGCAGCGGCTCCGGGAAGGAGCGTCCCTGGGGCCCCAGCCCCCCACCCAAGGCATTCCCCGACCCAGCCAAGGCAGGCAGCAGCTTGGGGAATGGAGCGTCCCTGGGGCCCCAGCCCCCCACCCAAGGCAAAAGGCGAGCGGGCAGCATGCATTGCTTACCTTTGGTGAGCTGAGCTAAGCAGGCATCAGCGAGCTGACTGGCGAGGTGATTAGCTGAGCCGCATGGCGAAGGCAACTTATATAGGTTGGGGGTGGGCAGGGCGAGCATTGAGTGGGCAAGCAGGGTGAGTGAGCATCAAATGGGTGGGCAGGGTGAACAAGCAGTGACTGGGTAGGTGGGGTGACCAAGTGGCGACCGAGCGACTGGGTGGGGGGCATGGCCAGCCAGAAGTTGCTACCAGTTCGGTGACCCAGGCCAAATTGCTGCTACCGGTTCGCCCGAACCAGTACGAACCGGCTGAATACCATCTCTGATATAGTCTTCTCCAACCTATTCACATTCAATTGTGTTTGACTGTAATTCCCTAATCCATAGGCAGCATGGGAATTGAAATCTAACAATCTACAACTCATTGACTGGGGTTACTTTAAAACATTGCTATTTTTAAACTAAGCTGACATTGAGGACTGAGAAGTGATTTCATTCACAATGTAATTCACCCATTGTGCTAAGTCATGGTTTATGTAACTTGTTTTATTGACTAAATCTCAGTTGGTTAAGTTTGTACCACATAGTCATAAGGCCACTGCTTACCAGCTTTGATGATGGCTTCATAATGACAACACCAAACTATGTTATAGATTAATGCTGTTTGTGAATCCAGCCATTATAAGCTTTAATTCCTTTGCCAGTAGCAAGGAATGCTACAAATCATTAAACAAACAAAAAAGCAAAGATAACGTTAAAATAAAATCAGTTTGCTTTACATACATAAAAAGTGAACACTGATAAAAAATATAGCAGACCCTTCTTTTGTTTTTAAACTTGTCCTGATTCTTGTACCAGAAAGCATGGCTTGTTAATGCTGCACTAATACTAAAATGAAACAGCTTGGGTGATAGCTATCAAAAGAACATTGAGATCAAATGCTTGCAAATAGTAGAAGTTTCAGTTGGCTGTTAAGTTAGGCAGTCTGAATTAAACATCTTAACCAGCAAGGATGCTTTGGATCAGGGGATTTTATATATAATTGTTATAAGAAAAAGTAAAGATTAAAGTCCTGCATCACGATAATCTAAATTACTGGCAAAAAAAAAGATTCACAGTTCTTCTGGAACAAAGCAAATAATGTACTGTATAAGAAATAGAGTGTTGGTTTCCATGGCTATTTATTGGTGAAATGATGCTATTTATATAACAGAATATATTTTACTAAAATCTGGAATCTGCTAAATAGTTTCCAACATTGAGAGGCAGAGAAATAGGAACAAAGAGAGGTTGCAGGAACTGAGCTTGGACAGTCTGTCAAAGAGAAGGACCAGGGGTGACATGATAGTAGTGTTCCAATACTTGAGGGGATGCCACAGAGAGGAGGGGGTCAGGCTGTTCTCTATGGCACCAGAAAGCCAAACAAGGAATAACGGATGGAAGCTGACCAAGCAGAGATTCAACCTGGAAGTGAGGAGAAACTTTCTGACGGTGAGAGCGATCAACCAGTGGAACAGCTTGCCAGCGGAGGTTGTGAGAGCCCCAACACTTGCGACCTTCAAGGAGAGACTGGACTGCCATCTGTCTCAAATGGTGTAGGAACTCCTGCTTGAGCAGGGGGTTGGACTAGATGACCTACAAGGTCCCTTCCAACTCTAATAATAAATCTAAAATCTAAAAATCTAAAATCTAAACCTAACAGGAGATGTACAACACCAAGGTTTGATATTTGTTTAATATATGCTTTCTAAGTTGGTAGAATTATCAACTATAGTCTTAGCTAATTAATTGGTGGTTGCACTTTTAATAAATTCAGCATGTAGCAACATTACTCTTTTCAAGGCAAATTATCTACTCTGACTGCCAGAACAGGGTATCTAAAATATTACAGCATATTTGTTTGAAGTTCAATAGCATAACAGTACAATTACCCACTATAAACCTATGCTACTCCTGTCGTTCAGGAATCCTGTCATTCACTATCATAATATCAAAGTATCAAAGTATCAGATACTGCATGTAAGCACTATGTGCTTAGAGCTCAAAGCATTGTTAGGGACCCCATACACCCACTTCTGTTTCTGTTGCTCCGCTCGGGGAGGAGGTTCCAAAGTATTTCTAGCAGGACTTCCAGATTCTGTAACAGTTTTGTTCCCTATGTCATCCATCTGGTAAACTTGCAAGATTTGTTTCTCTTGCCATGTACATGTATACATCTGAACTAGACTGTGTTGTTTCTCTGTGTCATATAATATATGTGGGTATATGCATAATTTTGTATTTATTTATTTATTTATTTATTTATTTATTTATTTATTTATTTATTTATTTATTTATTTACTTATATTTTTATGTTTATGTAGTGTATATTAGAGGTGAAGACCCTTTGAGAGCTCTATGCAATGAAATTTCATTTTAATATATGCCAAAGAGTGTACATTCAAAGTGAGAATAAAGTTATTCTAAGTTGAAGCCGAAGTTTACTCTCTGCATATCTAAAATTAATATGAATCAGGAAACTGTGTCTGGCAAAAAATGAGAGAAAACAATTATGTGAACTATTCTTTGCATTTCTTTGCAAATGAGAGGATTATTCTAATTCTAGAGCACGGGTGTCAAACTCAAGGCCCGTGGGCCAGATCTGGCCTGCGGGGTGGCTAGATCTGGCCCGTAGGGCCGCCCTGGAAATAGCAAAGGACCGGCCCGTGTGCCTCTGCCAGCAAAAAGAGAACTCAGGAGGCCATGTGCAGCCCTCCTGGGCTCAGCTTTCGCTGGCAGAGGGTTGCAGGAGGATCTCCCCCAGCCCCCCGGGCTACCACAGGTGCCCCCTGACACAAGTGACATGAAGCTGGCCACGCCCACTCTGGCCATGTCCACCCGACCATCCCCATCCGGCCCCTGAGGTCAAACACAACGCTGATGCAGCCCGCAATGATGTCAAGTTTGACACCCCTGTTCTAGAGATTTGTAAAAAAAAAGTTTTGTTGCTTAACAAAGACTTTAAAAAAATTACTTAAATAAAATGGTGAGTGTTAACATGCTTGTTTCTTCATATAGCTGAAGGAATCTGATATCTGACTTTGGGATTTGGGAACACATTTACTTGTAAGAAATAGTTTAACCATCAGTTTAAAAATAAAGGAATACCTAAAAGCTGTATTAAGCTGTCTGTATCTTTACTGCTATATCCTCCCAAATCTGATATGATTCATTTGTAATATGAATTCAGGCATGGGGGCTGGGGCTGCATCTCCTATACTTCCTTCCCCCCTCCCTGTGCAAGGGCTATATCATTTTTCTCAGAGCATCTGCTAAATGTGCAAACTGCATGTTGTTAAGTGAGAAAATGGATGAACTGATTTGGCTCAGTTACAACCCCTCTTTTTGCTGCTTTTTCGTAAACTCAGTCCAATAAAAAGAAACTGAATCTCTGTTGTTCTCATGAGCCCAAACCACAAAGTTCAATACCCTTTGGCCGAAAACTAATTTCCCCTTTTCAAGTATTTCTGGCAGATCGAAATGTTAAAGAAATGCTGTGAATATCCACAGAGGTGGCAACTTCTAACCTTGGCTGACCTTGGAAAAGCTAAGCACAGTTAGTTTTGGGTGGAAGAGGACCAGGAATTTCAGTACTGTCATATTCATCTTATGTTTCTTGAGCTCAATCATATTTTTAATCTTTTCATTTTGCGTATCTTTCTGGAGTTCTTTTTCTAATTTCTTATATTCTTCTTCTAATTCTTTCTTACTTTGCCTTCTTTGCTTATTTCTTTTACCCATATATGTCATAACCAATCCTCTAATATATGCTTTCGCTGTATCCCATACAATTTGAAGTGAAATATCACTCTTTTTGTTTTCTTTTTAAAAAAAAAAAACATTTCTTTTTCCATGAATTGTTGAAATTCTTTTTATTTCAATAATTCTTAATTTAATGTCCATATAGCTTTTTTCTTTTGTCCTTTCCAAGTAACTGTAATCGGGTTATGGTCTGCCCACATACCAATTTCAATATTTACATTTTGTATATTTGCTAATAAGTCTATTGACATCCACAATATAGCTATTCTTGACCAAGACATTAGTCTGGAAGAGTAAAAGAATGTGATGGAAAATGAAGAGGTGGCAAAGAAAATAAAAATGTCTAAACAGAATTTTTTTGAACATGCAAATAAACCCGAGAGATGGTTAGCCTACAAAATGAAGAAAGAAAAGGGGGAAAATGGATTAAACAACTGGAAGATACTGATGGAAACCTACAATATCAAAATGAGGAGAAAAGAAAGATAGTGTGGATATACTATCAGGATTTATATAAACAAGAAAAAATAAATGGAGAAAATATAACACAATACTTGGAGGAAGTAAAATTACCTAAAATATCAGAAAAGTTTAAGAACTTGCTGGATGAGAAAATAACAATGATGGAATTAATGGAGGCAATTAAAAGACAGAAAAATGGTAAAGCACCAGGCCCAGATGGGTTACCAGCAGAAATATACAAAGCTTTAGAGGAAACACTAGGAATTGTAATGTTGGAACTTTTACTAGAGACAAAGATACCGGATTCATGGTCAGAGGCAGAGGTGGGTTCCAACTTACCTTGCTGCAGTTCGCTCCCTCCTGCGCTGCGTGCGCACATGTGCAGTAACAAAAAATCCGAATTTTTTTTTTTAAAAAACAAAGCTGAAAAAAAGATGGCGATTGGATGCACAGTGCCGGAACTCGGCTTCTGCACATGCTCAGAAGGGGGGGGATTTAAAAAAATCCATTTTTTTAAAAAAAAGATGGCGGCGCTTACGAACCGGCACCGACCAATCCAGTTCAGTGACATCATCGTGACATCACCAGCGGGCTGCTATTGGTTCGGGTGAACCGGTCCAAACCGGGAGGAACCCACCCCTGGTCAGAGGCATTTATAACCTTAATCCTGAAAGAAGAGACTGATTTACAGAAAATTAAAAACTATAGGCCGATCTCACTTTTGAATGCAGATTACAACATTTTTGCTTCATTTTTGCTAAAACGTTTAAAGATAAATCTATGAAATGTTGGAAATGCCACCAAATACCTGGTACTTTTTATCCTATGTGGTGGACATGTGCTGAAGCCAAAGTGTATGGGAGTTTAATTCAAATGTGGATAGAAAAGATATTGAAAAAATGTATAGAGTTGAAACCAGAGATATTCCTGTTGGCTATATTACCAGATAAATATAACAAAGAAAATACATACTTAATTATTCATATAATTACAGCAGCTAGAATTGTATTTGCACAAAATTGGAAGGCAACAAAAGCCCCTACTGAAGGAGAGATAATCAGGAAAATATTGGATTGTGTGGAGATGAACAGATTGACGATAATTAAAGAAAAAGAAGACTCAGAATATTATAACATATGGGGGAAATTTTATGATTGGATGGAAAATGAATATGTATAGAAGATAGATAACACCAAATAAAGTTGAGAAAAATGAAAACTTAAAGTTGTTAGACCCAGGTGACAAAATTAGGCAGTTTAAGGAGGCAGTATTTATTTTATTATTTTATTTAGGATTCTTATATTCCACCCTACTCCCTGGGGACTCAGGGCGGCGTACAACATTTGAAGAACCACTAAACAATATCATAAAAACAATTTAAAATACATTTTAAAAAGCGTACAAAATCTTACATACATGGGGGAGACCAAGATGAGTTGTCTCAGAACCCCGCCTGCAGGAAGAGCCATGTCTTCACGGCTTTTCGGAAGGCCAGCAAGGTGGGGACAATTCGTATCTCTGGGGGGAGTTGGTTCCAGAGAGCAGGGGCCCCCACAGAGAAGGCCCTCCCCCTAGGCCTCGCCAGTCGACATTGTTTGGTTGACGGGACCTGGAGGAGACCCACTCGGTGGGACCTGACTGGTCGAAGGGAAGTATGAGGTAGAATGCGGTCCCAGAGGTAACCTGGTCCTAAGCCATGTCGTATTAAGATAATAATAAAAACATACCAAGAGAAAATAATATGGATATAAATATGGATATAGAAAAAATATAAACTTAAGAGATGTACCATTAATTAAGTGAAGTTAGGGAGATGAGTTGTCTGTTATCTATAAGATAGAATATAAATGAATTCACTCAGGAATGGAACAAGAGAGAGGAAGAGGAAGTAGAGAAGAGGAGGGGAGAAGGAAGAGTGTAGAAGAGGGTGAAGCTGGAAGGAGGGATGGGGAGGAAGAAGAAGAGGGAAGTAGGAAGGGGGAGAGAAGGAGAAAGAAGATACAAGGAGGGGAATGACATGAAGTATCATGGGAAAACAGACAGGTAACAAGATTATAAAAGGTGCAAGATTAGGATGTTTGTTAATTGTTTATTGGACAGTAATGTATACTTATGTAAAGTTTGATATGATATAAGGAATATATGTGTTGATGTATATGTGGAGAATGTTAAAAAATAAAAAACTTTTTCAAAAAAAAATTCAGTATTGAAAAATGGAAAACAAAACAAAACAAAACAAAAACCTTCCATGGAAGGTGACAATTGAAAACCATTTCTGGACTGTTGTCAAGAAAACAATATGAATACATCCAGGCAATCACTAGAAATTGAGTTTATGTTGAGAGAGTTTTCACTTTTTATGGAACAACTACCACTTTCCAATTATGGTGCTATATGAGAAGAATGGAGAATGGAAAACGTATTTTAAACAATTGAGGTTGAAATGCCTCTTAGCTACAGAATAGCCACAGAAACACTGGGAGGTGCTTCCCGCCAGAATATTTTGGAGAGGGAAGCACACAGAGGTCGTATTCAGCCGGCTCGGACCGGTTCGGGCGAACTGGTAGTAGCGACATGCGAGTGGGCCTGCCCATCCGCCCCGGCGCTATGCCGTCCTATTTAGGCACATTTTGAAGCCGTGCGTATGCGTGCAAGCCATGCAAGCTGTGCACGTGAGCAAAGCGCATGTGCGGAAGGTTGCGTGCATGCACAGAAGGTGTGCACGTGACCGAAGCGAGCATGCACACACGCTCTCTCACATTTGCGAACCGGTAGGGAAAGTAAGTGAATTCTACCCCTGGAAGCGCATGATGCAAGACAGGCAGAACGAGTTCACATACAGGCAGCATCATGATTTTCCATTTGGAAAGGACACGTTGGTGGAAGGGTGGATCAAGGTTTCCCTGACCGTGTCTATATTTTCTGGGTTCATGACTTATGTTCCAGTACTGTAATTGTGCCTTTCCTACCTCTAAATGGCAATGCTGTTTTTTAGACATTATGCTATCAGAATTTGGCAACTTAACTGGAAAGGACCCCAGGTTCTCAAATTCTGCTTTCATGAAGCTACAGTACAGTACATATATTTTACACTAGTATCAAATATATTTTTAAAAAGATGAATGTTTGTAAAGGAATTAGCCCGACGATCATGAATATTGGGGGAGGGGAAATATTCTGAGTGGGGCAAATAAGAGTAAAATGCAAGACCACAATTTCTAGAATTCTTGTTCAGTTTTAAAAAAAATATTCTTCATGCTTAACCAGACAAAATACTGACAAATGCTTAAACCAATTACTGTCTTCGTAGCAGTGAAAAGCTGTGAGAACAAAGGGCAGCATCATTGTCATATATTCACTCTATATTGGAGAAAATGCTGCAGTATGCTCAAGCAAGTGTAGCATTCTGGGTGCATTAGCAGAGTTGTGTTTCTGATCTAATGGCTCTGTTGTCTTCATTAAGAAAAAAGAAAGAAGAAAAGTAGGAAAATCATGACCTGGTTGCGAAAGAAGGCAATGACATCTAAATAACCTTTAAAACAAGCCTGTTCAAACTGCCACCTGCTAGTGATGCAGCTCCCAGGGTTGTAAACTGTTAACGTTATTATGTGATTATTAAAGGGTTGTGGTGGCGCAGTGGTTAGAATGCAGTACTGCAGGCTACTTCTGCTGCCTGCCGGCTACCTGTAATTTGGCAGTTCAAATCTCACCAGGCTCAAGACTCAGACTCAGCCTTCCATCCTTCCGAGGTCGGTAAAATGAGGACCCAGATTGTTGGGGGGCAATATGCTGATTCTAAACAACTTAGAAAGGACTGTAAGTGCTATTGCTATAGATAGATAGATAGATAGATAGATAGATAGATAGATAGATAGATAGATAGATAGATAGATAGATAGATAGATAGATAGATAGATAGATAGATGATAGGTAGGTAGGCAGGCAGGCAGGCAGGCAGGCAGGCAGACAGACTGACTGACTGACTGACTGATTGATTGATTGTGTGTGTGGGATTTGAACCTGGGCAGTCTGCCTGAAAGGCAGCAGCTTAACCTTTAGGCCACAGGCTCTCTTCCCTTATCAGCTCTTCACCAGAAATATGTTTTTTCTGTCGAATCATCCTAGTGTATAGGAGGAAACAGATGTGTGTGTGTGTGTGTGTGTGTGTGTGTATGTATGTATGTATGCATGTATGTATGTATGTATGTAATAATATATTTTATATGCAGCCCAAGACAAATTCTTTTTCACTCAAAACCAAAAGGTGGACACCCATGCTTTAAACCTTTAAAACAATAGTAAACATTTATGACCAATTCCCATGAACCTATCTCTGTAAAAAAAACAACACCTGCATGCTTAATGTGTTGAACAACAACTCCCACCATCCCCAACTGTAGTTCTGCCTGAGAGTGTTGGAAAGACTGGGTGTGTATCTACAGCTTGCATCAATAGCTTTGGGAAACAATGATGACATTCGTCAACAACATCATAAATAAAGTAGGCGTGTATACTTCAGGAAAAAAAGGAATCCCATCTAGTTATAACAAGGGACTGGGGCAGCTTTCAGAAGCAATTACACTTCTTTTTGAAGCCGTTTACAAGTTGTTCATAAGTTCTTCTAAAGATACAACATGCAGAAGCTTCCATTTTCAGCAACATGCATTAAACGTGATACGAGAAATAACTACACCATTAACTGGGATGCTTCCATCAAATTCAGTGTAAGAATCTGCAATTAATCAGCCTGGCAAAAATCTATCAGAAGAAAACAGAAACTTTCTCCATGAATGTAATGCTTGTAGTGAAGGTCATCTGAAGCTAAGAGGCCCCTGTGGAATTATTACACACAATTATTATATAAACACACAGAGAAGTGGAGGGGAACAGAAGTGAGCTTCAAACAACCTGTGTATTTCTAATTTATTTAGCATTTCTGTATAATATAAAAGAGACTGGACAAAAGGTATTACATCAGAACAAAGATACGTAAATATTATATATTGGGAGACATTATTCTCCAACTGTAGTAGAATGTGCATTTTTAGTCATATTAGTGTGGCTTCTACATGGAAATTAAACCAGGATATTTCATAGAAAATCCCAGAATATCTATTATCCGTGTGCCTTGTTTTATGTTCTCCACCATCAGAAAGTGTGGTTATTGTTTCTCGATGATAACTTGGAAGAACCAAATCTCATAGCTCTGAAGATTAGCTTCATTCTATAAACCAGTGTTTGGCCTTTCATAATAGATGATTATACCATACAAGACATTCCTTCTGTTTGTCAGGAACACCAGAAATGACAGTAGATGCACCCTCTTAGCCCAAAAACATACCTTTCATTGACCCAATCTCTTAGTTGGCTGTTGTTTATTTTTCTTAGCAATATGAACCAATTCCATTTAAATATTTATTTCACACTGACTGGGTAGTCTAAGAATCCCATAAACCTCTAGCCCACCTTTTTAGACGCCAGTCATGGGATGCAACAAGTATCCTAATCTTCTGTGGATTAGGCACATCTTTTTATATTTTGTACATATAGGTTTTTAAATATTGTCTTTGTATGTATTGTGCGCTGCCCAGTTACATACTTAAGATGGGTGGCTATAGATGCTTTCTAAATAACTATTGTTTTGATTAGCAGGTTTCAGGTTTTAGCTGGCATACCAAACAACTAAAGTGGCAATATACCATATTTTTCGGAGTATAAGACGCACCTTTTTACCCTCAAAAGGAGGGTGAAAACCTGGGTGCGTCTTATACACCAAATGCAGCCCCACCCAGCCACCCCCACCCTTTGGCCTCTGCCTGCCAGCAATTTACCTTTTTACAGCAAACAGGGCAAAGCACAAGAAGAGCACAAGAAGAGATTATCTGCTTCCCGACCTATAGCTGAGGCTTGCAAGCCAGGTGGTAAAATGAAACTAACTACCGTGGCTGTGATGAGACAAATTGCTGGGAGATAAACTGCTGGCAATATTAGGCTGCTAAAATGGAAAGAAGGCAAGCTATAGTTTCTATAGCTCAGAGCTAGAGCTCTTGCCTCACAATCAGGAGGTTGTGAGTTCTATCCTAAGTAGAGGCAGATTCTGTGAATGGTATTTTGTTAAATGTTTGTAGACTGTTCAAATTATTAGACTTATTTTTTAAAGACTGCTTTATTATTGTTCTAGACAACTTAACAAAATGAAGAAGCTTTTTAAAATAAATGCTTGCTCTGAAGAGGCCCAGTGCTATTGTATCTTCTTTTAAATAGCAGAGAATACTTCCAGAAAGCCACATCAATTTTAAAGATCTGTAAAAGTATAATCTGAAATGTCCTGTTTTAGTATTAAGTATTAGTATTAAGTATTAGTATTAAAAGAAGGCAGCTGAGAAACCCTGACTTAGTCATGTTTGGAGTAGATCTATTTAAATCATTGGGAGGAGTTAGTGTGATTACATTTAAGAAAACTTTCTGGGATTAATATACTGCCATAATGTACATTTCTCCAATTCTTTGCTATTTCTATGGGTCAAGCACACATGCACAGAAATACACAGCAAACAGTGTATATCATCTGTACTGTTTGCTGTTTGCTGTTTGTCAAATTGCTGGGAGGCAGAGGCCTTTTTTCCTTGTTTTCCTCCCCCAAAACTAAGGTGCGTCTTATACTCCGGTGCGTCTTATACTCCAAAAAATACGGTACTTTCTGGTTATTTCCCGGCTCTTCTGAACTCTTTCTCTCATATTCCCAAATCTGTAAATATTTGACTACTGCTGGGAGTGGAGAGTCACCATATTCAACTATCTCAGATTTCCACAACACCTATGGTGTCACCTAATGATTCCCAAGAATTCCCAAGGTATATTGCTCAGGTCAGCATTCTGCAATGGCTCTTCTCCCCAAGAATGGTATTGTTTTTTAATCCTATTTTTGATACGATATAGTGGTAATACCCGGTAGTAGTACTTGGTGGTACTAGTATACTGGTACTCGGTGATCAGTATGTTCTAGGATTTGAGTAATAGGCTCATACCAGGATAAATACCAAAGAGCTTTCTTAAGCATAACTTAAGAAAGCTACAGAATAAATGCACACCACGTGTCTCTCCTACTTGTCCAGACCCTCTAAGTCAAGGGTGTCAAACTCACCGGATTCGGCCCACAGGGTGCTTAAATCAGGCCCACGGGGCTGGCCTGGAAATAGCAAAGGACCAGCCCACGGTGCCTCTGGCAGCCAAAACAGGGCACATGGATGGCCTCCTGTAGCACTTTGTCAGCCAAAACAGAGCATAGGGGGGCCATGCGCCCCCCAACACCCCATTTTCGGCTTGGATGGCCTCCTGCAGCACTTTGCCAGCCAAAACAGGGTGTCAAACTGAATTTCTTCGAGGGCTGGATCAGCATTGTAGTTCTCCTCCACGGGCCTGCCGGGGGGGAAGGGAGATAGGACGGATGCCTCCTGCAGCACCCTGCCAGCCAAAACGGGATGCTGGGGGGGGGCTCGTGCGGCTCCCCTGTGCTCCATTTTGGCTGGCAAAGTGCTGCAGGAGGCCATCCAGGCCGAAAACGGGGTACAGGAGAGCCACACGAGGCCACCCCCACACCCCATTTTGGCTGGCAGGGTGCTGCAGGAGGCATCTGTCCCATCTCCCTCCCCCCGGTAGGCACGTGGAGGAGAACTACAATGCTGATCCAGCCCTCAAAGAAATCCAGTTTGACACCCCTGCTCTAAGTCCAACTAGCTA
This sequence comes from Diadophis punctatus similis, assembly GCA_023053685.1. Classification (NCBI taxonomy): domain Eukaryota; kingdom Metazoa; phylum Chordata; class Lepidosauria; order Squamata; family Dipsadidae; genus Diadophis; species Diadophis punctatus. The sequence goes on from JALIGW010000001.1 coordinate 27,738,608, forward strand.
GTGTGTAGTGTCTTCCTGGATCTTCTGATCTACACTAAAATTCTTCCGCGGCAGCTGTCAGAGCTGAATTGGGACATTTTTCACTGTATACCTATACAATCACTAGGGCGGTAGCCTACTGGCTAAAATGACTCAGATGGAAGCCAGTAGACTTCCTAAAATCTGCCTAGAGGAAGAGCAGACCTTAAACCCTCAAAGGTATTTTTGGTTAACTCGGTTGTCAGATATATTGAATCGATATGGCATAGGGTTTCCGTTGTGCGACACATTGGAGCAAGTTAAACAACGGATTAAAGATATACATGGGCAAATGGACATGGCAACTTTTTCAACTAATCATTCCCTTAATCTTCTGACAGCAGTTAAAACAACTTTCACCCTGGAAAAAATATTTACTCCTAGAAATGCCATCAGTGGAGAGAGAATTATTTGTCAAATTTAGATTTGAACTTTTAGATACTAACGTTAAATTCGGCCGGTATCGGAAAATCCCGTATGATGAAAGAACATGTATATGTGGGGCAAATGTTGTCGAGGATACGGCGCATATAATATTTGAATGTAGGATGTATGAGGAAGTAAGAAAACAATACCTGTCCCCAATTATAAATAAATTTTCCCACTGGAATGTAAGGCATAAATTAACATTTCTATTGAAGGCAGACTCTCCTCCTCTGGTAAGGGCTATCACTCGCTATCTTAATAGGATGACAGCAATACCAGCCAGCTACATTGAAAAGAATTTCATTGATTGTAACAAAGATGAGCTGAGTTAGAGACGAGATATTTTATTTGGGTTATCTAGTTTTAGAAATTTAGTTATTGAATTTTAATATCGTTGAATTTTGATGTCATGTACCATATATATTTTTGTACGGTTGTTTCTGTACCTGTTTGTTCTGTTTTTCTTTTTCTTTTTTTGAAAAGGCCTTCGGGCTATTCAATAAATGTACTGTACTGTACACTAAAATTCAAAATACTTGGAATATCTTGCCATCTTTATACTTTTCCATAACACAGGGGGCATAACTATGCAAATCATATTTCTTGCCAGGCGCTTGGATAAAACCCAATTCTTTCAATAACTACCAAGGACATTCCAATTAAGATATTGTCCTTGGCATTCATGTACCTATTATTCCCACTCCAGATAAGAGGAGGAACATTATCTATTTGCATCAAGAGATCATACAGATACAAAGTTCAAAATACAAATGTAGAATCGAAGAGGATTTTAAAGTGAGTATTTCGTGAAAAGCAAGTTATAATTTTATAAAGCTTATTATGTAACCCTTTTGTGAATTCAAGTGTAAGGAATTTAGAAAATGTTATATGTGCAGAGAGAAAAAGTGGATCACGGCATTACACCTTCACATCATTTCTTCCTAAATAACGCTGCATACTTCTAAAAATAAACCAGGCAGAGAAATGGAAAACCCCAGCTCTACCAAGTGTATATTATGACTACACCTTCTATTGCTTTCCAGAATTGTTCAGGATGTCTTCAGCAGAATGCCCACCTCTGCAGCAAACATACTCAACCATGTCACAAACACAGAAGCCTTAGCAATCAGACTTCTCAAAGAAAATGCCTCAGAAACTATCCAACTACTAATCCAGTATTCTGTAACAGAATCTGGGATCCTCAGTAGGCAAATGTGAGATCAATGTGTCCTCTATTTAGGTTTGCAATGAGCCTGCTCACAAACAATAAGTCATGTATGATTTTCAACAGATCAAGCATGCATATTCCCTGAGGTTTTAGGATTGCATGCAGACCTCAAACTCTGGATCAGAGATGGGTTCCTCCCGGTTTGGACCAGTTTGCCAGAACCGGTAGCAACCCTCTGGTGATGTCATGATGATATCACGGAACCAATTCGATCAGTGCCGGTCCGTGGAGGCCGCCATCTTTTTTTAAAAAAAATTATTTTTCGGGTTTTTTTCTTCTGTGCATGCACAGAAGCCGAGTTTCCGGCATTGCACATGCACCACCATCTTGTTTTCGCTTTTTTAAAAAAATGATTTTTTGCCACTGTGCATGTGCGCGTGTGCGCGCAAAGCGCATGAAGCACGTGTGCGCCCACAAGGCGCGGCCCCTCGGCACCGAAGGAAGTGAACTGGCAGCGAGGTAAGTTAGAACCCCTGTTCTGGATGTGTTCTCCAGGAAGCTCCTTCAAAAGTTGCCCCCAAGCAAAATATGTTAATGTAGCAGGAGGGGGGGATTGCTCGATATGTGGGGAGCAATCTTAATGCTTGAAATTAATAACATGCATGTAGATGAAATGAAGTTCAGTTTAATTTTTCAACCAAGTCCAGTGCCCAACTGTCTTCTTTGCACTGCTCCACCTATAGGCATCCCACTTAATTTATTATATATTTTATTTATTAAACGAATATATCTAGATGCCCAATTCATACTTAGCTGACTTTGGGCAGCATTTAACAAATTTTAAAAATCCATCCTATAATAAATGGACAAAGGTGACTCATGGCCCCCAAAGTTGTCTGGCCCTGGTAGTGAGGTTGGCCTTTGCCTGTAATGAGAAGTTATCTTTACGAGAAAGCTTCACTTCTCAGTGGTGAATACCCACATTTTTTTGGAACCATAATATACAGAAAGGCAACAGTAAACAAAGCCACTCTGGTGTTATGGCTGGCACAGGCTGGCATTGTGCCTGCTACCCACAGCAAAGTAAAACACAGAAAATCAGTTGGCATCTCCCTAGTAACCACCCATGCCTTCAAACAAGACATTGATTTTTATAAATTGAGAGTATAATTATGTTTAATGTTAACAGATTAAGGGTGCCTCCAGCATCACTTCTTACACTCCATTCCTAAGAGGTCTGTAAGGGGCGTGCATAAGTTCACCAGCGTGCCTACCGTCCCTATCGTACTATCTCCATTAATTCATACCCATTTACTATGTTCATATTTATGTTTATACTTATACATGTAATCTTTTACATGTTCAACAAACTAAATATAAATGAATGAATGAATGAATGAATAAATGAATGAATAAATTACCAAGTTAAAAAAAACCCTTCATGCTGCTCCTTCACCTTTGCTTCCTTAAGTATTTGGTCCCTAATAAGAAAAAAGACAGAAGAAGTCATAGGGAAAGCACAAGAGGAACAGAAGAAAGGATACAACTTTGTAAAATTTTAGGAAAGAAATCAAACTATCACTACATGACAAAAGTCTTTCCTGGGACATACTTTTTTCCAATTGGCTTTTTTGGGTGATCTTCTAGCTGAGCTACTCTGAACACAAATAAAAATACTGGAATACAAAGAAATCTACCCAATACAGGATAGATAGTGCTACCCCCACCCAGAGATGGGTTGTTCCCGGTTTGGACCAGTTCTATAGAACCGGTAGTGGGAATTCCCCCCGCTCAACGAACCAGGAGAGATCACCGGTTGGCCATGCCCCCAAACTGGCTCTAATGGCAGCCCCATAGGCGGCGCCATTTTGTTTTTTTGCTTGGTTTTTGGCACTGTTCATGCCCGCACGTGGGCGCGGTGCACAATGCGCATGTGCCCATGCGGCACGGGAGGAAGCGAACTGGCGGCAAGGTAAGTTAGAACCCACCCCTGCCCCCACCCCCTCTATGTTCTGCCCCAGCTACGAAACACAAAGAATGCAGCACACACAAAGTCTGTACAAATCTTAGTTTACTAATTAAGGACTACTAATGAGCTTTCTTAGTAGTCATCAAACACAAATACAGTTTAAAGCAGTCTTTTCTGAACACCAGCTGTTAATTCAACTTCATTAACAGCCAGCACGAGTCCACAAAATAATAACTCAATTCTGAGTAAACAGTCTTGTAGATAACAGCAATCTTACTGTGATTGGCAAAATGCCCAGAAGCAATTTGCAGGAAAAAATGCCAAGAGAGAGAACAAGAGCCGATCAGACGTTTCTGGAGTCAAGACACGAAGGAATATGAACGAAGTTGTTTCCTGCTGTTGGAACGTGAAAAAAAGTTCTGCAGCGCCCCCACTTGTTCTGAGAGGCTGTAAATCAGAGGAGAATAGACTGTGTATTTTCATGGCTGCTAACTCAAATAAAATAAAACCGAAGCTTAAATTCTAATAAATGCTTTTATTATAAAAAATACAAAAGATATATGATTACATCCTCACCAGTAGAAATACGTCTGGCCGGACGGAATGAAAGCAAAGAGAGAACAAAGGAACAGAAACTACACATGCGCAGTAAATCATCACATCATGAGACAGTTAGACATAAGGATTCACTGACTACCGTACAGTCCAGAATAGACGTTCAGCTCAGCTGACAAACCAGAAAGAACGCAGTGACACCTGCAAATTGCTTCTTCGTCATCATCCCTTAAATAGGCTAGGGGAGTGGCCAATTAGCCCCAAGCCTTACTCCTGAGGAGACCTCCTCCTGAGGAACCATCCCTGCCTTTTGGCAGCTCTGCGTGCCCGTGCATTGAGAATAGGCTCCTCCTCTTCTTCCTCGTCACTGATGGGAGCTTCTGGAGGTTCTGAAGGCCCTGGCTGAATGTCCGCCTCTGGCACTGAATCCTCTCCAGCCTCCACACTGTCCGACTCGGGTGCCATCTGCACAGGCCGCTGGCGCATCACCGCATCAGCCTCTTCGCCGTTGGAATCAGCTACCAGCTGCACGGGCTGCTGGCGGGCCACAACACTCTTATTTCTTCAGTCTACAGAGCTTTCATCAACAGAACATAACAATGCACTGTTACAACCCTATTTTAAAAACACTCCCAGCAAAATAGATGCATTAGGTTTGCGCCAATTTCTCTTTAACCTCCAACCCTTCTTCCAAACTAAAAGGGGCCTCCATTTCATTCTTCCCCTCTCTAGAGGTATCACTGGAGGGATTATCTTTTCTGGTTCAACAATATAAGAAACGAACTACTGGCATATGGTCAAAAGGAGTTGTTTGCTTCTGCTTTAGTGTTATTACAATTGTAATTGAAGCTAGTGTGGGTACAAACACAACACAGCCATTTATGGATACAAACACAACACGCATACTGTACATGGTCTCTAGGGAAATGATTTATTTACTGCAATTGATTAAAAACATCCATTAGGGTGTTTTCTCTGACATGTTCCATTAGCATTGTTTAATCACACAACTTTCGCTTGCTCATCATTCACTATTAAGAGGCAAGAATCAGGGTCCTTTAATTATTTGATGTAGTGCAGGATACCTACAAAGTTTAGTCTGGTTTGCAGAAAGATCCTGAAACATATTCCAGGGACCATGTTGTACATGTGAATAATGTAGATGGTTTCCATTTTTACATGGTTTCCAAAATGTAACTAGTATGTCTGAATCTGTTAATAGAATGTATGCAGCAATTTTATTACCACATATGAAATCTGGAGGCATATGACAATCCTGCTGTATTCTACCATGTCATATGCATAGATATATTGTTCAAACAAGGTTCTCAAGAAAAGAACTCATGCTGTACTTTTTATTTATTTATTTATTTTATTTATTAATAACATATATATACCGCCTCACAATGCAAGCACTCTCTAAGCGGTTTACACCAGTAAGCAATGTATATTTACATTGCCCCCAAAGAAGAACCGAGATGGCGCAGTGGTTAAATGCAGCACTGCAGGCTACTGCTAGTTCAGCAGTTCAGCTGTTCAAATCTCACTGGCTCAAGGTTGACTCAGCCTTCCATCCTTCTGAGGTCGATAAAATGAGGACCCAGATTGTTGGGGGCAATATGCTGAACTCTGTAAACCGCTTAGAGAGGGCTGTAAAGCACTATGAAGCGGTATATAAGTCTAAGTGCTATTGCTAATCTGGGTCCTCATTTTACCTACCTCGGAAGGATGGAAGGCTGAGTCAACCTTGAGCCGGTGAGATTTGAACCCCTGACCTGCGGATCATAGTCAGCTAAAGTGGCCTGCAGTACCCCCTCTCTAACCGCTGCGCCATCTCGGCTTACTTAATCCTGAGGGGTTATATTCCACCTTGATTTTGTTTCCTCCATGGTGATTGCAGCTCAGCATTAACAATTGGCTTAATTGAGACAACCTACTACATTAAAATGTAATAAAGCACAGTATGTGTCATCATGTTTTGGAAATTTAGCCATTAGTTAGCATGTTGTATAAACAAAACAATTGTAGTTTATTAACCTAAGCTTTAGTGTGATGGTATGATTCCAGCCTTTATGTTTTCTGTTGAAAATTCAGAAGCAGTTTTCCAAGGCTGAAGATCAGTACAAAGTGATGAAAAAGAAGGCTGGTGGAGTGTAAAGAAAGAAAACAATATAAATTATCTAAAAAGTAGTGTATACTGTATCTTAGTGTGTGTGTGTTAGGAACAGTGGGGGAAATTCTATCAAAGGTAAAAAGAAATATTCCAATTATCCAAGTGGTGATTTCTTTACAGATAGACACAACAAGAGTTCTTGCCTCTGAAAAAGTTTAACAATTATATGAGTTTATATACCCAAAAGAGCCTCCAAAAGTCAAACTCTCAGTTGCTTGGCAACTAGCAGGCAGCAGAGCTTAAAAGGATTAACTGACAAATCTAAGAAGCCACCTCCAATTAATTCATGAGCTAATATAAGTTTATATATAATATAATATAGTATAGCATAGCATAGCATAGCATAGCATAGCATAGCATAGCATAGCATTGCAATGCAATGCAATGCAATGCAATGCAATGCAATGCAATGCAATGCAATGCAATGCAATACAATACAATGCAATACAATACAATACAATACAATACAATATAATATAATATAATATAATATAATATAATATAATATAAGTTTATATTATATTCCTTATTTACTGACCCCTCGCAACCTGGACATAAATTGTTTCAACTCCTACCCTCAAAACGACGCTATAGAGCACTGCACACCAACACAACTAGACACAAGAACAGTTTTTTTCCGAACGCCATCACTCTGCTAAACAAATAATTCCCTTACCACTGTCAAACTATTCACTAAGGCTGCATTACTATTACTATTAGTTTTTCTCATCGTTCCTATCACCCATCTCCTCCCACTTACGACTGTATGATGGTAACTTGTTGCTTGAATCCTTATGATTTATATTAATATTGATTGTTTCCTGATTGCTTATTTGTACCCTATGACCAGGGGCGGGTTGCTCTCAAAGTTGCTACTGGTACGCTACGCACGCATCTCCATGTTTCATGCACATGCGCACGCTATGCGCGTGCCCCTTCCACGCTACACACGTGCGCCCCTTGCACGTTACATGCGCATGCCCATTGCATGATTTTGCTTCTGCGCATGCGCAGAAGCAAAAAATCACCGAAATCTCACACGCTTGCGCGTCCCCTCGTGATATTTTGCTTCCGCGCATGCACAGGAAGCAAAAAAGCCCAAAAATTCTGAAAAAAAGATGGCGATGCACGACGGACCGGTGAAGTCGACAGACCGGTGTCACGCGCAAATAACATCATCGGCCGGCTGTTACCGGTGCGGTAGAGTACGCTACCGCACCGGTAGGAACCCACCACTGCCTATGACAATCATTAAGTGTTGTACCTCATGATTCTTGACAAATGTATCTTTTCTTTTATGTACCAAAGCATATGCACCAAAGACAAATTTCTTGTGTGTCCAATCACACTTGGCCAATTCCTTCCTTCCTTCCTTCCTTCCTTCCTTCCTTCCTTCCTTCCTTCCTTCCTTCCTTCCTTCCTTCCTCCCTCCCTCCCTCCCTCCCTTCCTTTTTTCATAACTGGTTTGTATTATTCTCTTTTTATTCGATATTTTGTATATTGTTTTTGTTTTATTTTTGCAGTACTGTATGCTCCGGAAGCTCTTGGCTGTAGTTTGGCTTATAGAATAAATACAGGAGTAAAATAAAACAAATAAAACATAAATAAACTCACTAAGTTTGAAAGCTTCTCTGAGATGGTCTTTTTTGCTGCTATACAGAAAATAAAAAATCAGGATTCAGACAACTGAGGATGCCAACAGCTACTAGAGCTCTTTCCTCATCGGTATAGCTGAAGAGATTCACAAAAGAAAGCTTTAGCCCACAACATACAGTAGCATACATAAGAATCAATGGATTTTTGGAGGCATACTTTTTGATGACATCCTTGCCAGCAGATTTATTAATGTACTGTATATGTGACTGTAATAGAACCCTACCTACAGTAGATCAAGCACTAATATTCTCTTTCTTGCATGCCAGATTTGCCAGTTCAAAAAGCAGTTTCAATAAGGATCAGAAGCCTTGAAAATTAATCCATGCTACTGTCTGCTATAAAATTTAAAAAACCTGTTGTATCTCTTTTGGGCAATCAAGTGACAATAGAAAACAGAAGCTTCCTGCACCAATAAGTATTTACTATCATCTCACATGACATGAGAATAGAGTTAGAGAAACCTAAAAGTAAAGATTCATATGTTTGAGTGCATGGTTTTGATTCTAACTCCCAATCAACAAAGCTCTCCTCTAAATGTTTAAGAACACCTATTATGTTTTACTGTGGCAACCAGAATACACCCATTATAATGTAAAAGATACCTTCTGGATTCAGAGTTTGGAGAATGACAGGCACCCAGTCAACTAGGGAGTTTCATGAATGAATCTCTGTTTGAATCTCATGAATGATTTAGGATCATGGATAACTTAGGATCTTTCTCTGCCCAATCTGCCTCACTATGGAGATAAAATTAGGGAAGATGCTCACGTTCACAGAGGAAAAGCAGAATATACAATAGCACAGTGTTGTTTTTCTTGTATTTTCCACAATTCATAGAGATTATTTTTGCTGGCAGCAACACTGTTATTTTTAAGATTTACTCCAGAATAACAAAGCACTTTCCATTTCTTGAAATGGTTTTAATTTCAGAATTGTTGTCTTCCTTCAGGCTCTCTTGCCACAACTGTGGTACACCAAAGCAGCCTGTAATTCTCACAGCCATGTGCATCTGTATTGGACTGTATCCTAACAGGCAAATGTTCATTCTGTTTGATCCCATCATGTGGATTTATTGACCTGATATTCAGTGCTCGGAATAAAGAATTGGATTTAAAGCATGTTTGAATGTTAGGAGGCAAAGAACTTTCCTTGACAGTTGTTTTCACAAGATACCTTTACACCAGAGGTGGGTTCCTGCCGGAGCTGCCCAGTGTGCAACTCCGGTAGGGAGCGGCCAATTGCGCAATTTGCGCGTGACCGCTCCTGATCCCTCTCTGCCGGTCCACTGCGTGCGTCACCATTTTTTCCGTGAATTTTTGGGCGATTTTGCTTCTGCGCATGCGCGGAAGCAAAATCACGCCAAAATCTCTCTCGCGCGCGTATCCTCTCACGAGATTTCAGCGCGATTTTGCTTCCGCACATGCGCAGAAGCAAAATTGCATGAGGGGGCGCGTGCGTAGCAAGCGAGCATGCGCCCGAAGTGTGGAGATGCGTGCGCAGCGCACCAGCACCGGTAAGGGAGCAACCCACCGCTGTTTTACACCCTTATTGGCATTTACTGTACCTTCAATTCATTATTAAAAATTTAAAGTGACAGAAAGAGCGTTTCCTATACTTCTAATATGGTAGTACAAAGCCTTTTATTCGACTCAAATTAAATGTTCATGGATACTTTACCTTATATATTTTCATAAAAAGGTCTCAGAATATTCAGCAAACATCTGCTTCGCAGGTATGGGATACATTAGTCTCTTTCATACTGATTTTTGAAATTCTGCCTTCTCCATGGCACAATTAATTCTAAGATGCACCCTCAACTCAGTTTCAGCAATAGGACATTATAGAATTTGCTACTTGTCAAAGAATGTCCTCCAAACCTTTATTCCTAGCCTTATTTAAATATTTAACTCAGCCAAGAACTGCATATACTTCATACACAAGAGTCTGCTATAAAATTATTGCAAGCCAGGAAAGACAAAAACACACCTCAAATAAAGCAATTAATTGTTGGTGTGTATTCTTTGTCAGTCTTTGGTCTAAGAGTGGCAGAAATGTCTAATATTAGAATAGAATAGAATAGAATAGAATAGAATAGAATAGAATAGAATAGAATAGAATAGAATAGAATAACAGAGTTGGAAGGGACCTTGGAGGTCTTCTAGTCCAACCCCCTGCTTAGGCAGGAAACCCTACACCACTTCAGACAAATAGTTATCCAACATCTTAAAAACTTTCAGTGTTGGAGCATTTACAACTTCTGCAGGCAAGCTGTTCCATTGATTAATTGTTCTAACTGTCAGGAAATTTCTCCTTAGTTCTAAGTTGCTTCTCTCCTTGATTAGTTTCCACCCATTGCTTCTTGTTCTACCCTCAGGTGCTTTGGAGAATAGTTTGACTTCCTCTTCTTTGTGGCAACCCCTGAGATATTGGAACACTGCTATCATGTCTCCCCTAGTCCTTCTTTTCATTAAACTACTAGATATACCCAGTTCCTGCAACCGTTCTTCATATGTTTTAGCCTCCAGAACCCCTAATCATCTTTGTTTCTATTCTCTGTACTCTTTCTAGAGTCTCGACTCTCAACATCCTTTTTGCATCGTGGCGACCAAAACTGAATGCAGTATTCCAAGTGTGGCCTTACAAGTGTGGCTTTACCATATTATGCTTGATTTTGTCCAGACACTTTTCATCCAAGTACCTCATATACAGTTTGAAGATTACTAGCTTCAAAGAGTTTGATCTGTTGTAAAAACACAGTGGGACTAATATTTTAAATAATATGATTGTGCTTTTACACATTAGATGGAAACAAATCAGAAAGCCCCTTTCAGGTCTGGTGTCAATTAAGATAAGTAAATCTGACAAAAAAGGATAATGGAAATGATCCCATGGGACATTATAAAAATCTAATTAAGAATCTGAGAACAAAGACTACATCAAATCTATGCTCAGTTCCCCAAAATGGCAATCTACTTATCTGTGTATTTTCTTTCTCCTGTACTGTAAAATGAATCAATCTATCAGAAAAAAAATCTTTTATGCAAATCTCACAAATCACTCATTGTCCTTGGATTTCAAGTAGAAGGCAGTCAAGGGCCCATTTAATCTTTTTAAATTTTATATACATGATAAAATGTATATAACACATTTTAATCATTTTAAAACAGTCATCTCATACTGTTTAAAAGTTCTTTGATATATTCCTTATCCTGAAAAAGAACTGGCCATTGAAATAAGCTGAACTCAAAACTAGTTTGTAAAGTATGCAAAGCCAAATATAGAGGCATACATACATTCTGCCTAAGCATGTTGTAACCCTTTCAAAGAAAGTCCAAATATGATGACATTAGTGGAACATGGATGAAACACTTAAGGACAATACACCTTCACTGGGAACACTCTTCCTAGTTTGCTTCTTAACCACAACTGACTGGGTTTATACAGTGCATTAAACTATAAATTGTATGCATTTACAAACCATAATGGTTAAATTTCTGCAATACACCAAAGGCAAATAAATCACATTATAGTTCAGCATGACGTTTAATTTAATGACAACTGTAGATCCCCAAGCTGAGAAACCAATGTGAACATCTCAGGACATGTGAACTAACCCAGCTGCTGTGACCTAGAGGTGGAGCTCTTGCCTCACACTCAGTAGGTTGTGAGTTCGATCCTAGGTAGAGGCAGATTTGGGTCTCCTGCTTGGGCAGGGGGTTGGACTAGATGACCTGCAAGGTCCCTTCCAACTCTGTTAATCTGTTAAACCCTGATTCTAAGGTCACAGCTATTTGGGACCTCTGAAAAGGCTTCATAGAAAGACAATGGAAGAAATGGAAGATGATTTCATATGAGAAAATTGTAGGGTGATAATTTTCCATGCAACAAGTTGCACTGCATTTGCACCTAGTCAAAAGCACTGATATGTAATCAAGTTCCTCCTTCCAAACATTTGTGCCTTGCTCTCTATAGAATAAGTCAGCTCTGAAGATTGCAGCTGAGTAAAATTCACAAAGAAAAGAAACTCAGTGTGAAGTGTGGGAGGGAAAGGGAGAGAAAGAAAAGAGGGAAAAGGAAAATGTAGGTGGGGAAGAGAGTGTCTACAACCTGAGCATTTTAATGGGTATGTGATGAGAGGGAGGCTGTTACGTAAGGCTTGCAGCACCCGTGGTTTATGTAACAACAGAGGAAGAGACAGCGTTGCAGATTTAGGGAGATAAATGGTGATAGCAGCACCTAAGAAATTCTCTACAACTTCACAGGCAGTTTATGATTACAGACAAGGCATAGTTGAGCGATAAGGAGGATTACCCTAGGCATCATCTCAGGATTATATCCAGAATGTGAACAAAGAAACTTCTTTGCAGCATAAACAGCTTATATTGCTATACATAACTCCAGGCAGCTCATGTACAGCAGAATATTAAAATGCAGGGCTTCCAGGTAAAAGAGTGTAATACATTCAGTAGTAACTTGAACCAAGTGTAGCTTTTTTGCTTTAGAATAAGATTAGCAACTTGGATGCATAAACACAAAGCAGCTATAAACTCTTGCCACCTACGTCCCTCCCCAAAACATTAGTAAAAAAACCAACAACACACGACTAATGATTGAAACTTCACAAGAACCCATGGGAGGATGACTAGAATCTCATAAAATGAGTGATCTCATGAGTAATTTTGGAAGGAGACTGTTAAGGAGTTATTGTGCTGTTAAGCACATACACAGCGAAATGTGTTGTAGTAATGGTGTTGCAGTTTGATATGAATGCTATTCAGTCAATAAACAGAATATCTTTAATATGTACAAAATAGTTTTACTTGAATAGTAGCAAAGTTAAATAGGAAGTCCAAGTCATACACAGTTATTCAGTCAATGCGAAGTTTCTTCTTCTTGCCTATCATTGTTTTAACTCACAAACAAAGATTACAGATATCTCTCAATTCTATACTATCACAGATAGTTACTCTTCTCTTCACAGCAATTCCACACAGTCATAAAGTAATCTACTCATCAGTAAATCAGCAGAGAGTCTTCAATCCGGAACACACCGTCAAACACCACTCACTACACTGAACCACAATCACCAACCACAAACCACACTGAGCATGCTCTCTTGCTTACTTATATAGTAATCATCCACAATGCATTTAAAGCAATATACACATAACAATGATTTGTGGCTTAATCATATATTAACACACCCAATCGTTTGAACAGGGTTCTAACAGAGACTCCAAACCATTGTGTAACGATGAGATCACAGAAGAGCAATTAGAACTGGAAATAGCTGCTGGCCGCAGATATCAACAAAGATGTCCACAGAGGGATCAAGAGAGAAATGGCAAAAGCAGTATTGCACCAAACTCCCCTCCTTTTGTAATGTGCTGTGATGTGGAGGGCAAATATAAAAGGCACCAAAACTGACATTGTGATAATGAGACATTGCTTTGATGAAAACGCTGTATCCCAAAGAACTTTGGGTAGCAGGTCCTGACCAAATTTGGTTTGTGTTGGAAAAAAGCTAACTAGAGTTGGATCTTCTTAGAACTTGGTAGGAGACTGCCAAGAAATCCTGAAGCTAAGAGCTAGGCAGGGAAGTAATAATAATAATAATACACACACCCAGAAGAAGGCAAAGGAAACAGCATTTCCATTTTGCTAGCAGGAAAACTTTGTGAACAAGTTCAGGAGCAATCAGGACTTGATTTATGAAATTATCTACCATTTCATCAATCTCACAGGATGGTGCCTCTCCCATTGAAAATTAAAGACTGATATCACTTTTATACTACATACCAGCACATATACATTTTTACCCTTGGGTCACAGAACCTCTGAACCTCTTTTTAGCTGGGAATCTCATTCACTGCTTCCTGAATTTTCAATCCTGCCCAATCCTTCCCAACCGAAGGCACTGGGATCAGGCTGGGCAATGGGGAAGTTGCAGAAGAGCTACACTTCATCCTTCTTAGTTCACTTAGGATGACTAACATTACTGCTTATATATTGGCAAAGTGGGGGTGGGAGATTGACACCTTGTTGCCCCCAGAGAGTTCTGTCATTTTTCAAAGGGATGTCTAACAATCAATGAATTAGCATATTGTACAACTTTATATGTTTAAAACATATGCTTTGTACTTTGGAACTGTAGTGATCCAAACAGGTTAAAATAAATCAACTGTGGAAACTAAAAATCAGTTAATTCACAAAATATTATTGTAAAATACCCACCACCCCCGAGACATAGAGTTACAATGTATGCTTTCTATCCAGATTCCTATTTTTGCAGGAGATTAAGAACGAAAAAGTTTAAAATCTATGTATTTATTTATTTAATCATATTTGTATAGCAGCCCATCTCACAGGAAATGACTCATAGAGTTGGTCATTGTGATTGAGATCATCATGTCCAACCATTTTGCAAAACCATATTTTGCAAAGTGCTCTTATCATTCGTACTTAATTTCTGACCTTTAATCAGACTCTGCTTTCTTGTAAATGTAAATCCATTATTCAGTATCCTGCACTGTGGAACAATTAAGAACAGGTCTTGACTCTTGACGTTCTGTGTGACATCTTTTAAGAGTGCTATCATGTTCCTTCTTGGACTTGTCTTCCCTAGACTAAATGTACTTAGCATCTTCGATCTCTCTTCATAGAACTCAATGCAGGGGTAAAATCCAGAAGGTTCTGACAGGTTCTGGAGAACCGGTAGCGAAAATTTTGAGTAGTTCGGAGAACTGGCAAATACCACCTCTGGCTGGCCCCAGAGTGGGGTGGGAATGGGGATTTTGGAGTATCCTTCCCCTGCCAGGATCACCAAGCCACGCCCACCAAGCCACGCCCACCAAGCCATACCGCACCCACCAAGCCACGCCCACAGAACCGGTAGTAAAAACAATTTGGATTTCACCACTGACTCAATCTCTAGTCTACCGGGCACTTCTGAAAGGATGGTATCCATAACTTCACACAGTATTCAAAGGGGGTTCTGAGCAAAACAGGCTACAGTAGAATAATTTCTCCTGAGGATTTGGAAATGCATTTGTTACAGCCACATCACACTGCTAGCCTATATTCAGTTTGTAATCTCAAAGGTGCTTTTTTCAAGAAGCAACAGGACTTTCTGTTTTTTTCTTTGAAGACATTTCGCTTCTCATCCAAGACGCTTCTACAAAACAAAAAGCACCTTTGGGACAACCATGACCTGGTACTTGAACTTCTGGATGTGCTTCTTGCCTGAATTACCTCACAAGGCTGAAAGGAATAGATTAGGGCATTGGTTCTCAACCTTTTCTTCACCACAAACCCCCTTTAAATACTTTTTGTGGCCACGGACCCCCCAAGACAACTCAAGATGTCTCAAAGGTGCTTCCTCAGAGCTGAAGAAGGTTCTTGGATGAGAAGCGAAATGTCTTCAAAGAAAAACCAGAAAGTCCAGTTGCCTCTTGAAAAAAGCACCTTTGAGACAATCATGACCTGGATGATTGAGACTCCCTATAGACATTTGGCAATCAAGTAATGTTTCAATATTCTTTTTGAAAGTGTTATTACCAAGCCCCTAATCCAGTGGTTTTCAACCTGTGGTCTGCAGACTGCTGGGGGTGGGCATGATGTCATCACAGGAGATCCACGAAGGCTTGAAAAGATATATTATGATTTAAATCTTGAGTTAAGTCTTGGGGGGATCCATGGCCACAAAAGGTATTTAAATGGAGTCCGTGGTAAAGAAAAGATTGAGAACCACTGCCCTAATCTATTCCTTTCAGTCTTGTGAGATAATTCAGGCAAGAAACACATCCAGAAGTACTAGCTGTAATTTTATTGTAAGGTTATATGAACAGAATAATGCATGTTTGAAAGTACTTTTCTCCCTCTTCATTTTTACAGTCCAAGAAACCAGGGAAGAGCCCTAGTTTTAATTTTGGTTAGTTTGTTGGGGTTTAGTACACACCATTTAATTGAAGAAAATGGGTTATTCAATTATCAATTTAAACATCTGGCTAATACCTGTTGTGGCCTGTCGGCCGCTGGTCCCTTCGGCAGCCAAATCAGAGGAGGAGGAGGCATGGGAGTCAGGATCAGCATCAAGGCAAACTGACAGCTCCAAGGGGGAAGAGGAAATGGAACTGGCAGAGAGAGAGAGAGAGAGAGAGAGAGAGAGAGAGAGAGAGAGACAGAGGCAAAGCCTGGGCCATCCGTCAGCCCTCAGATGGAGTCAACAGCCCCGAAGTCTGGAGGTGGCCAATGAGGAAGAAGAGGAACAGCTGGGTCCAGTGTCTGACGTGCAGATGCACAGAAGGCAGAGGAGAGCAGTGGAAATCTGTGGGCCGATCCTTAGGAAGGAAGAGCCACCGCTGCTAGTGAAGCCCCACCCTAGCTCTGCGGATAAAAGGCAGGGGGCAGAGATGAATAGATGTGGCAGACAACTATTCATCTTCTGGATGGACAGACTTGTTAGCCTGCGGTGAGGGAGAAACTTTTTGCCGGGGCTGCCACCACTCCTAATAAAGGAATCTTTGAATTAACTTCAGAGGGTTTGTCGTGATGGGGAGCTAGGTCAGAAGAATACCTTCCTATTAAAGTTTACTTCTTGAATAAATCCTTTTTTTAGATTTATTTATTTATTTATTTATTTATTTATTTATTTATTTATTTATTTATTTATATTCATTTATTTAAATTATTTATTTATCTGTCTATCTATCTATCTATCTATCTATCTATCTATCTATCTATCTATCTATCTATCTATCTATCTATCTATCTATCTATCTATCAACAAGTGCAAGGAAACAGGACACATGAAAAAAATGGCACAAATAAATGTATATAAAGAAGCAAAACATAGCCATAAACAAAACGAGTACATACAAATGGGTACAGTAGAACAGGGATGGTAGGCACGTTGGTGCGCTTATGCACACCCCCTTGCCAGAATCATTTAAGGAAATTGGGTTTTTTCTTGATTATAGCAGCCATTTTATAAATGGGGAAGTCCTTCTTTCACTGTAGCCATTTTTATCCACACCCTATTCTCTGTATATGCCAATTGATGCAAAAATGTTGGAGACCCCTAAGGAAAAGATATGTGACCCTCCAAGCTAACAACAATGTACACACTGTGTCTTGTGTCCTTAGATCTACTATATGTAGACTGAAATCATCTGGATGATCACTAGATGGCAGCAAAGAATCTGAATTTTCTATATTCCTTTGTCACATCTAGTGATTGCTGGGGTTCTTCAAGATCAGATCTTGTAGATATTCAAGACTATTTGTTTTAGAGGTGGGTTCCTCCTGGTTCAGACCGGTTCGCCCAAACCAGTAGCAAACCGCTGGTGACATCACGGAGCTGGTTCGGTCAGTGCAGGTCTGTGGACGCTGCCATCTTTTTTTAAAAAAATTATTTATTTATTTATTTTTGGAATTTGTTTTTTAAAAATCTGATTTTTTTTCCTTCTGCGCATGCGCAGAAGCTGAGTTTCCAGCACTACGCATGTGCCGCTATCTTGTTTTTGGCTTTTGGGGGCATTTTAAAAAAATTTCAGTACTGTGCATGCGCGTGCACGCTTTGCACATGCTCGGCCAAACTCACAGTGAGGTAAGTTAGAACCCACCCCTGGTTTGTTTGCTTGTTTGCTTGTTTGTTTGTTTGTTTGTTTGTTGTTTATTCATCATATTCATCATAGTCTCCCATCATAGTCTCCCATCTCACAAGAGAGTGACTTGCCTATATACTGATGGAGCACAGTTGCCAAAACAGAATACAGAGCAGCTTGTTTGCAGGTCTGAAGTAGTGGGAGAATACCAAGGTCCCACAATTCATAACCTTTCTCCAATTCAGAAATTCCTTCCTTACCTCATCAAATGAAGCTTCATTCTCACAGTTCTCAAGCACTCGAGTGTAGAATGAGAGACCTGCAAAATCCAAAGAGAAAATTATTTTTAATATTAATAAAATGCTGCAGAAATACAAAGCTGATCGTTAGAGTAAAAGAAGGACATCTAAAAGGACCGTGTCATATTTTATATCCACATGGATAAGGTAGAATTAATTTATCAGCTGGATATGTTTTTCATGCAATTAATTATCTGCATAGAAGCCAATGCAACAGTAGGAATTGTCAAGTTGTACATTTGTTCTGAGTCAGGCGAAAAGCTGGAATTCTCCATTATCTGTAGCTTCTATTATTTGGATGACAAAGAGGAAATCTCACACCAGCCATAAAGCCTAATAGACACTGGTCGCATTTACATAATATATTTTACTGAATACTTACTGAATAACATTATCCTGTTTATGGATTTGCATGATGTATTTACTGTACGAATGAAACAAACACATGGACTATTTTTGTCTGACATACTAGGATACATAAAGTAAGATTATCCCTAACCAAGCATAGTGTGTTGTATGCATGCAGCAGCTAGATTTTCAACTAATCTCATTAAACATTAAGATTGTCTTACTCTTCTTCAATACAAAGGTAAAGGTAACGGTTCCCCTCGCACATATGTGCTAGTTGTTCCCGACTCTAGGGGGCGGTGCTCATCTCCGTTTCAAAGTCGAAGAGCCAGCGCTGTCCAAAGACGTCTCCATGGTCATGGGGCCGGCATGACTAAATACCAAAGGCACACGGAACGATGTTACCTTCCCACCAAAGGTGGTCCCTATTTTTCTACTTGCATTTTTTACGTGCTTTCGAACTGCTAGGTTGGTAGAAGCTGAGACAAGTAATGGAAGCTCAGAACGTTACGCGGCACTAGGGATTCGAACCGCTGAACTGCCGACCTCAGTTGTCGACAGCTAAGACGCTGTCGACAAGCTCAGCGTCTTAGCCACTGAGCCACCGTGTCCCGTACTTCTTCAATGTACTACCTCATTGCAACATCCTGAATTTTATGATGAAATGATTTATTTTGTCATTTTAAAGCCAGTCAGTCTCATTACTTAATTCCAGAGCAGAGTTGTAAGCCTAAAAATATACACAAAATCTCTTCAAATATAGATGATTTTATAATCCTCGATCATATTAATTTTTCACTTACTAAATTTATATTCTACCTTTCCTCCAAGAGCTCAGGGTGATTTCCATGGGGATCCCTCTTCAATTTACCTATGCAACAATAAACCCGTGAAGTAGGTTGGGCTGAGAGAGACTGCCTAGCCTAAAGTTCCCCAGTATATTTCCATAATTAAGGGGGGACTTCAGCCTGGATCTTCCCAGTCTTTGACTAATAGTTTAGTCACTATACTATACTAGTTATTCCTGCCACTTAATTTTATTATAAAATAAATGCACAAATATTATGGATGCTCACTTTGTTTAGATTTTCCAAGATAATATTGGTGAGAAAAACATCAGCTAAAGGATTCTTATAACAGGGCAAACAACATTGAGCCATATGGACAGTTCCCTATCTGAATGTCCTCTAGATGTGTTTGATATAGTGTCCATAACAGGGGTGGGTTCCTAATTTTTTTACTACCACTCTGTGGGCGTGACTTATTTTATGGGTGTGGCTTGCCAGCCATGTGACTGGGTGGGCGTGGCTTCTCGGATTGCTGAAGGGAGGGGAACTGAGATAGGTCCTGCCGCCCATTCCCCCTCCCCTCAGCAGCTCGAGATGCCTCAAACGTGCGAAAATGCCTAGGATCATCACCGCACGTTCGTGGCTTCTCGGACTGCTGAAGGGAGGCGAATGGAGATAGCTCCTGCCGCCCGTTCTTTCAGCGACTCACGTGCCCCCTCAGCCATCCTCCCCTGCTTGGACTCACTGTGGGGTAGGAAGGCAGTGCATGTGCAGTGCTGGAAGCTCAGCTTCTGGGCATGCGCAGAAGAAATTGTTTTTTAAAAATAATTTTTTTTAAGGCACCGGCAACCGACCGCACCGGTACTGTGATGTCACCAGCGGGCCGCTACTGGTGCTATAGAGTGGACCGCACTGGTAGGAACCCACCACTGGTCCATAACTCTCAGTAACCTAGGACATGGGTTAGTGTTTGTCACCTCTGGAGGGCCGCTAAGGAAGGCTAAAGAAATTTTCTGGAGGACCCATTTTCTGGAGGACCCATACACAAAATGGAACCATAGAATCATAGCACTAGAAACGATTTTAGAAGTCTTCTAGTACAACCTCCTGATCAAAGCAGGAGTCCTTATGCCACTCCAACACTGGAAGTTTTTAAGAAGAGATTGGACAACCATTTGGCTGAAATGGGTTCAGGGTTTCCTGCCTGAGCAGGGGGTTGGACTAGAAGACCTCCAAGGTCCCTTCCAACTATTCTATTCTATTCTATTCTATTCTATTCTATTCTATTCTATTCTATTCTATTCTATTCTATTCTATTCCTATTCCTATTCCTATTCCTATTCCTATTCCATTCAATTATTCTATTCTATTCTATTCTATTCTATTCTATTCTATTCTATTCTATTCTATTCTATTCTATTCTATTCTATTCTTTCTATCCTTTCCTATTCCTATTCCATTCCATTCCATTATTCTATTCTATTCTATTCTATTCTATTCTATTCTATTCTATTCTATTCTATTCTATTCTATTCTATTCCATTCCATTCCATTCCATTCCTATTCCTATTCCTATTCCATTATTCTATTCTATTCTATTCTATTCTATTCTATTCTATTCTATTCTATTCTATTCTATTCTATTCTATTCTATTCCATTCCATTCCATTCCATTCTATTCCTATTCCTATTCCTATTCCTATTCCATTATTCTATTCTATTCTATTCTATTCTATTCTATTCTATTCTATTCTATTCTATTCTATTCTATTCTATTCCATTCCATTCCATTCCATTCCATTCCATTCAGCAATAGCAATAGCACTTAGACTTATATACCACTTCATAGTGCTTTACAGCCCTCTCTAAGAGGTTTACAGAGTTCAGCATATTTCCCCCAACAATCTGGGTCCTCATTTTACCCACCTCGGAAGGATGGAAGGCTGAGTCAACCTTGAGCCGGTGAGATTTGAACAGCTGAACTGCTGAACTAGCAGTAGCCTGCAGTGCTGCATTTAACCACTGCACCAACCCAGCTCTATTCTATCCCAGACAAATGGCATCCAATCTTTTGTTGAAAACTTCCAGTGATGGAGCACCCACAACTCCATGAGGCAAGCCTTCAGTCCATTAACTATATCAGACCAGACTTATGGATGGCATTTGGACTTTTCTGTAAGATTTGTGGATACTGATTTTCCCATCGGTTGGAATTCTTCTGTATTCATTTCATCTCCAGCGTATTTGATTAACTCATTTGCTGGGGGGGGGGAAGAAAACATTAAACAAAGGAGCCTAAATGTACAATGGTGAGAGCCTAAGAAACCCTGACCCATCAAACATCTTATGAAGGGAGTAAAACTATCAAAGAAATGGTTAATCCTGGAGTGTCACATACAAGGGAAGATGACAACATGGAAGTTACTTTTCATCCACCCTTTTCTTTGATCTCTACTTTTTCAGTTTAGCAATAGAGGAAAATGTTATTAAAATGCTAAAATATATATCCCCAATTCCCAATTAATCTCCGCGGAAAGCTAGCGGGCCAATTATTAAATCTGCCTCCTTCTAGAAATAAAATATGCTTGTTTTCAATTTTATTGTGTTGTGTAACAGTGTGGCAGAATTTGTTGTTGTTAATTACTTTTTCTCTCAGTTTAAAATTCAAATATGGCTAGAGATATTATAAAATAGGAAACCATGATAATTGCACCATAGGATTACAGTTGCAGTTTCGCTTATATAGGATTTGGGTAATTAAAAAAGGGAAAATATTACTTCACTAGGTACAAGCAATCATCTCCTCATTTACACATATAGATCCACTCTCTGGGAACATCCGTGCTGGTTGAAGCAAAGAAACCTAATCTCCCAATTAGATTTTCAATCACTTCTCTATGAAGCAAGCTGGTCTTGTTGTAGGTGTTGTCAGTAATAGTAATACTGAACAAGTCTCAATAATTTCAAGCAATATGGGTAGCTTTCAATTTATGACCTCTTGTTTCCAAGTTATAAAACTTATAACAGATCCTCACACTTATGACTCTTGTCGCATCCCCATGGTCACATGATCAAAATTCGGGTGCTTGGCAACCAGCATGTATTTAAGTGATTCACTTAACAACCATGGCCAAAAGGTTGAGATTTACATACTTAGTAATTTTGGGGGAGGGAGAAAGGGAAGTTATGAGGGCCTCTTTAGAAACTGGATTGATGAAACAACCAAGGCATGGTTACCAAATCAGTGAGAAGGAACCAGTTCTGGGGTGAAATCCAGTAGGTTCGAACAGGTTCTGGAGAACTGGTAGCGGAAATTTTGAGTAGTTCGGAGAACCGGCAAATGCCACCTCTGGCTGACCTCAGAGTGGGGTGGGAATGGGGATTTTGCAGTATCCTTCTCCAGGAGTGGGGAGGGAATGGGGATTTTGCAGTATCCTTCCCCTGGAGTGGGGAGCGAATGGAGATTTTGTAGTATCCTTCCCCTGCCATGCCCACCAAGCCATACCCCGCCCACCAAGCCACACCCACAGAATCGGTAGTAAAAAAAAACTTGGATTCCACCACTGAACCAGTTGTTTTCCATTTCTCCTCCTATTCTTAAAGTATCCCTCTTTGAAATTCCCGTGGGGATGTTTTAATAATGCTTTTTTATTGTTCTATTGATCCTGCTTGAAGATCACTTCAACTTCTGTTCTGAATGTGCAGCTGACTGTTTCTGATCCCTACCTCCAGGGAGAAAGCCAGCATGGTTTCATCAGAAGGACAAAGGTGCCAAGTTCTCCAATGACATGAGAATCTAGGGCTCTCTTTAAATCCCTCATTTAATCCGCCCTCATCCCAATAATTTCCTCCTGTATATTACCTTGGTAAACTGACAAAAGCTTTAGAATGCTTAAAGGAAGCAGTGTGCCTTTCCCTTCTCTTTGAGTCCATCACTGATTTTTAACTAGTGCCCCAGGAGAAAGGGAAGGCCTGGCACAGTCAAGAGGCATCCCAGCATTGAATTAATATGCAATGTGAATTACATTATGAAAAAGATGATCAATGACTTCATTGACTTGGGTTGATTTCAGCAATTTAGTACTGCTGAAAGAAACCTAGTGAAAGATAATACGGTGGACGCTATAGCATATCTGTTTAGATGTTATTGCATACTTGTTAATATTTATATGAGAATAAAAATTGTGTGTAAAAGATAGGGGTAAATAATATGGAATAAGGAAAATGGAATGTAAGAATTAGGAATATGTTTATCTATATTGAAATATATGATACTCAAACACCACACCATTCACATAATGTATAAAAGGAAAATAAAAATAAAAACTTGATTTAAAAAAAAGAAAAAGAAACCTACAGTAGATTGTGCACCAGTTGCATCCTTTCTTGGATCAGGAGGCACTACTCAGTCACTCACACCCTTGTTACCTCACATCTTGACTATTGCAATGCACTCTACTTGGGGCTACCCTTGAAGAACGTTCGGAGACTACAGCTAGTGCAGAATGCGGTGGCGCGTGTGGTGATGGGTGTCCCTAGATACACCCATGTGACACCCATCCTTCGCAAACTGCACTGGCTGCCCATAGGGCTCTGAGCGCAATTCAAGGTGTTGGTGATTACCTTTAAAACCCTACATGGCTTAGGACCAGTTTACCTCCAAGACCGTCTTCTCCAACATACCTCCCTAAGACCGATTAGAGCCCACAGAGTTGGTCTGCTGGTGGTCCCGTCAGCCAAACAATGTCGGCTGGCGGGCCCACGAATGAGGGCCTTCTCTGTGGCAGCACCGTCCCTCTGGAATACACTACCCCCCGAGATCCGCATAATTCCCACCCTGCCAGCCTTCAGAAAAGCATTAAAAACATGGCTTTGTCGACAGGCCTGGGGCCAATGATTTTAATACAACATTGATTATTCTTGGCCCCATGAGTGAATTATGGGGTTTTTAAATTCTGGTTTTTAAAATGCTTTAAAATGTTTTAATTGTTTATATTGTTTTAATTTTGCTCTTAAATCTTTTAACAGTTTTGTAGATTTTGTATTCAATATGCTGTGAGCCGCCCAGAGTCCCATTGGGAGTTGGGCGGCATACAAATCTATTAAATAAATAAATAAATAAATTGAACAGCAAAACAGAACACACACCAGCAACTCTGGCTATTTCCAGACAGCTCCGTACAGTATGCAATATTCAAAGATGCAATCACAACAGCCTGGAGCCAGCCGTGTGTCACCTCCCTGCTGGCTGAGACCAGCCAGGAGGGGCACGGGTCCAATAAACAAGTGGAGGCGCTCATCGCTCCTATGGCCTTGTCCACATCATCAGGAGTGATAGGCTCAAACTTCTCCCATATAACAGGACTAACACTCACCCCTGTCGTCTCAGCCTGCCCTGTCCAAATGGAGTCCAGGTCTGTCCGAATCTGAATGACTTTGTCCACCAGAAACTGAGAAAATTCCTCAGCTCTGCCCTGCAAGGGATCTTCGCCTCCCTCCTTGGCAAGAAGGGAGCGAGTCACCCTAAACAGGGCAGCTGGGCGGGAGTCGGCGGATGCAATAAGGGCGGAAAAATGCGAACATTTTGCTGCCCGTATCGCCACTAAGTAAGACTTAATGCAAGTTCTTAAAAGTGTCTGGTCAGACTCAGCTTTACTAGCTCTCCATCGTCGCTCTAGGCGTCTCTTTTGGCGCTTCATCTCCCGGAGTTCCTCGGTGAACCAAGGAGCCCTCCTGGATCCGCTGCTATGGAGAGGCCGCAAAGGCGCAATCCGATCCAAAGCCCCAGTCACCGCCCGGTTCCAGGAAACCACTAACTGATTTGTTATGCACCAAACCCACAACAACCAAACCACGACCAGGCCAAGCTTTAAAGTGGACGATGGAGTGTCAGTGTGCATTTGAGGCCCTGAAAACACTCTTTGCGCGTGAGCCTATACTGAAACATCCTGATCAAGAGTCACCTTTTATAGTACAGGCAGACGCAAGTGATGTAGCGGTGGGGGCTATTTTGCTGCAGAAGAATAGGCAGGGTAGACTTCAACCTTGTGCTTATACATCCCGGAAGCTTACGCCCACAGAGCGTGGTTGGGCGATTTGGAAAAAGAGGCTTTTGCAGTCCGTTGGGCCCTGCTCCCATGGCAGCACCTGCTGGAAGGTGCACGGCAACCATTTGAGGTGTGGACGGACCACGAAAACCTGGAAGCCCTCCAAACACCCAGAAAACTGTCCCCGAAACAGGTGCGATGGGCTCAATATTTCCAACGATTCAAGTTCAAATTGAAATATGTCCCAGCTGGTAAGATTGGGATGGACTTTATAGTCGACCTCCCAGACAGCAATGGGTATACCGTAATATGGACAGTGATAGATTTATTCTCAAAACGAGCACATTTCATCCCATGTATTGGTATACCTTCAGCCAGACGGTTGGCGAAAATGTTTTTACAACATATATATCGGTTACACCAGTGGTTCCCAACCTTTCTAATGTCGCGACCCCTTAATATAGTTCCTCATGTTGTGGTGACCCCCAACCATAAAATTATTTTCGTTGCTACTTCATAACTGTAATTTTGCTACTGTTATGAATTGTAATGTAAACATCTAATATGCAGGATGTATTTTCATTGTTACAAATTGAACATAATTAAAGCATAGCGATTAATCACAAAAACAATATGTAATTATGCCAGATCAGAAATTCTCAGGCCAGTCTTTGCAAGAGCACAAGGAATATCATCTTCCACAACAAGTCTACTTCTGTATTTAGACTTGATAACCAACAAGTGTACAGCAATATTTCTCAATCTCAGCTACTTTTAAGGTGCCTGGACTTCAACTCCCAGAATTCAAAGCAAAGCTGGCCCCTTAGCTAATGCCGTCAAAGCTCAGCTGCCAGGCATCACAAACACCTCTCACTGAATGGCACCTCTCCCGACCAATCGGAGGGCTCGGGCGAGTTGAGTCGATATGGCCAGGCTTGTGGCAGTGGGGGGGGGAGCTGAGGATGTTGGGGTGACCCCTGGGAAATGGTCATTCGACCCCCCAAAGGGGTCCTGACCCCCAGGTTGGGAACCACTGGGTTACACGGAGTACCACGACGAATAATCTCGGATAGAGGAGTACAATTCACTGCCAAGTTTTGGCGAGAATTTGTACAATTAATAGGCTCCTCGCAGGGATTGAGCTCAGCATTTCATCCTAGCACTAATGGAGCTGCAGAGAGAGCTAATGCTGTGATAGAACGCTACTTAAGATGTTATGTATCGTACCAGCAAACAGACTGGTCTAGCTTGATACCTTTTGTTGAGGTAGCGTATAATAATGCTGTACATCGTAGTACTGGTCTCACGCCTTTCCAAGTAGTATATGGAATGGAATTCCCCGCCATTCCAGAGTTAGCTATGAACCCCCAATGCTCCAAAACCCCAAGGGAATGGGCTGACAAGATTTGAGAAGGGTGGGCACAAGTGAAAGTGGCTTTAAGACAGGCGGCCAAGGAATACAAAGAGTATGAGGATAAACACCGAAGGGATCATAAACCATTCCAGATCGGGGATAGGGTGTATTTATCAACTAAATATCTAAAACTTCGAATACCTAGTAAAAAACTAGGTCCTAAGTATCTCGGCCCATTCCCAATCACTCAGGTGATTAACCCTGTAATGGTAGCATTGAAATTACCACCCTTATTAGGGAAGGTGCATCCCGTTTTTCACGTTAGCCTCCTTAAACCTGTAGGAGTAACTTGATACCTCCAGTATCTGGTGCATTGGAAAGGATATCCGATTACAGAGGCTACCTGGGTGGCTGTGCATGACATACAAGCCAAACGATTATTAAGGCGATTTCATCGAAAATATCCACACAAACCAGGTCCCAGGCAGGATTATTCGAATGTGGCTAACCCTTTTGCTTTGTCCCCTGCAGGTGGACTCCTGGTAGAGGGGAGCCGCCTGTCGTGACAAGGCCGACATATGCACCTTGGTGGGAGGGAGAGACGCTGGACCGAGGGATTGCTGGTTGCCAAAACAACAAACTCTTATCAGCAGTTAAATGCCTGACGCCGGTGATTAACGTCCTGTTGCATGAAACGCCGAGAAAGCCAAGCACAGAGAAATGCTGCAACAGGAAGAGGCAATTTAAGTCATGTCCAGCTGAGAGGGGAGGGCTTCACAGCACCGGATGGTGGTTTGGGGGAAGAAATGGTGAGGTTTTGCATAAATAGCACTGAAAGAAGGATGATCTCAGAGCTGACTTTGACCTGAATGGGATCGGCATGGTCTGAGTTCTTATCTGTAGCGTGATTAAAAGCTGAAGTCCTTACTTTTGAAAGTGTCCTGAAGTCATTAACGCACAGGTTTGACTAGCCAGTCCGACACTCAGATGAATTGTGTACCAGGGATTCAGGTATTTCCCCAAGTTCCCTCTGAAATCCTTTGGATTCCATTAGGTGCCTGGGGCGGAACCACTTAATCGGTCCCGCCTCCTTGCAGTGTAGGAGTGGTGCCATGAAATCCAACCTCAGAAGGAAATGATCTGACCATGACAAGGGTACTGTGACTAAACCCCTCAGCCTCAGATCATCTCTCCACTGCCCTGAGAGAAACACAAGGTCAAGTGTGTAACCACCCTCATGAGTCGGACCCTGAACTACTTGGGTCAGGTCCATGGTTGTCATGGAAGCCATGAACTCCTGGACTGCCTCCGAGGTTTCGCCGGGCGATGGCAGGTTGAAGTCCCCCAGTAATGGCATTCGGGGAAAAAACTGTTCTTGTGTCTAGTTCTCTTGGCGTGCAGTGCTCTATAGCATTGTTTTGAGGGTAGGAGTTCATCCTGCATAAAACATAAAACAATTTATGTCCAGGATGTGAGGGGTCTGTAAATATTTTCACAGCCTTCTTTTTGACTTGTGCTGTATACAGGTCCTCAATGGAAGGCAGGTTGGTAGCAATTGTTTTTTTCTGCAGTTCTAATTATCCCCTGAAGTCTATGTCTGTCTTGTTGGGTTGCAAAACCAAACTAGACAGTTACAGAGGTGAAGATGACAGACTCAATAATAAAAGAAAGTGTTACAATAGGAAGAATCATCTAGGAATATTTTGAACGTATTATAAAAAGAAAAATGTAAGCACAAAGGTATGAGGCACTTATACAGAAGTTTAGAACTGCTACTAAGAGAGTGAATTGAAAGGGATGCTAGGAAAGAGAGACTGAGGGAGGTGGGTCAAATATTAGACATCCATTTTTAGGCAAGCACCTGCTTGTATTTAATTAAAGAGTTCAACTGAATAGAAAATTATTTTTCAAAGAATGCTTTAGTAATGGCTTGTTCAATAAACCTACTTTGTAAAAACATTCTATTGGGGACTAGTTGTGTAGTTTCCCATGGCCATTGCTATACCTGTGATACTAATAGTTGATGGCTGCTGACTTCAAAATTATTATGTAAGAAAAATAACTAAATTAAAGAAGGATGCCAACATCTCATAATAGCAATAGCATTTAGACTTATATACCACTTCACAGTGCTTTAAAGCCCTCTCTAAGCAATTTACAGAGTCAGCATATTGCCCCCCAATAATCTGGGTCCTCCTTTTACCGAACTCGGAAGGATGGAAGGCTGTGTCAACCTTGAGCTGGCCAGAATCGAAGGAATCGAACTCCTGGCGACATGAGCAGAGTTAGCCTGCAATACTGCATTGCGCCACCAGGGCTCTTTAATAAGGTGGCCAAATTTAAAGAAGTCTGTGTTCACAGTATAACATGAGATCTCAGGAGATTCGGGGTGTTTTTAATTTGTAACTTTAACCAAATTACACAATTAAAGTTTACGTATACACACATTGATACACACGTGTTGTGCAATTATGTAATGATATGCACAATTTCAATTGTACGCTTCAGACCTGAGGGTCTCATTATCTGGCCCCAAAACTCATCTAATATTTTCAGCCACTTCAAAATAGTTTACTTTGCACTAATGCAGAAAGCTTGTCTCTCTCTCTCTCTCTCTCTCTCTCTCTCTCTCTCTCTCTCTCTCTCTCACACACACACACACACACACACACACACACACACACACACACACACACACACCTTTTTGGAATTGATCTTAGAGTTTCTTCTTCTAGGAATCTTGATTTCCCTCATTCCTGCAGAGCCACATCTGCTCTTTTTCATCTCACTGTGGATTGTGCTTTATAAAGAAATATAAAGATGATATTAAGAGCCGAGGTGGCGCAGTGGTTAAAGTGTAGCACTGCAGTTCAGCAGTTCAGCTGTTCAAATCTCACCGGCTCATGGTTGACTCAGCCTTCCATCCTTCTGAGGTCGGTAAAATGGGGACCCAGATTGTTGGGGGCAATATGCTGAACTCTGTAAACTGCTTAGAGAAGGCTGTAAAGCACTATGAAGCGGTATATAAGGCTAAGTGCTATTGCTATTGCTATATCTCCATTTAAAGTTAAAATTCACCTCTACTGAAAATTCCCTACCTCAGCACTTTCCTTCAGGTTATATTTAATAGCAATGATTTATTTAGTTTTAGTTTTTATCCTACCTTTATTATTTTTATAAATAACTCAAGGTGGCAAACACATCTCATTCCTCCTCCTATTTTTCCCACAACAACCACCCTGTGAGGTGAGATGAGCTGAGAGAAAATGACTGGCCCAAAGTTACCCAGCTGGCTTTCATGCCTAAGCAGGGACTAGAACTCAGAGTTTATAGCCGGGTGCCTTATCCACTAGCACAGGGGTAGGCAAACTACGGCTCTTTGAAGACCTGTGGACTTCAACTCCCAGAATTCCTGAGCCAGCCATGCCTAGCCTAATGATCAGTTACATAATTAAATATTGAGAAGAAGGGACCAGGAACATATTGGTTGTTACAAAAAGTGTTGTAACACTGATCAGTTGAGATGTGGATGCATATATTATTTTGATTCTCACGAGGGCCATATTGAATTTGGTGTCAAATACGCTAGCTACCTTACAACTACTTTCACTGGCACTGTAAAGTTTCCTGTGCAGCATTTATTCTAACTGGTCAGCCAGCTAGTCAATGATGATTAGGCGACAAGACACACATGTGCATGCCGGCTACAATGAATGGTGTGACATGTAAATGTGATGATAAATAAAAACAAAACAAAACAAAACAAAAAAAGCTATTGAGGGAACAATCACTCCTCTTTTTAAAATACTTTGTAAGACCTGTTTCCTTTCCTCTTCTGGAAACTTTGTTCCATTAGAGCAGTGGTTCCCAACCTTTTTGTGATCGAGTACCACTTGAAGGTCCCGTACAGTTGCCGCGTACCACCTGGTTCCAGAGAAACTAAATTCGATCAGATATCATTTTATTTCCATAATTGTACCATTCCTTTTTTGGCCCCGCGCCGCTGGGACCAGGTGGGTGGCGTGTGGCAACAGTTGCAAATCGTTGCCAGATTATCTTGTGTTAGGCAGTAAACATTTTTGTGAAGTAAAAACTAACTAACTAAAAATAGTTCATGACCCCGAAAATGTTCATGTACCACCTGGAAGGCCCTCGCATACCACTAGTGGTACACGTACCACAGGTTGGGAACCACTGCATCAGAGAGACCCTGTCCTCCTCCTTTGCATAAATACCCCTGTAGCAGAGGTCATCTCAATTGGCTTCCCATTCAGACTAGAGGGCTCTTCTTTAGGGAGTTTGTTTGGCCTGGTCAGCCCTTCAAGGTAAGAAAGGGAAGGAAAGAAGCAGCATAGATTCCAGAAACACTTTTTATTGAGGGTGAAGGTTCGTTCTCCGAGCTTGTGGGTTGGTTTCCAAATGTTTCGTTATCAGGCTAGGTAACATCTTCAGCAGAGTTTAGGGCAGTGATTCTCAACCTTCCTAATGCCGCAACCCGCTCCTGCACCCCCGCCGCGCCCCATCCCATTGTCGGACCCCTCACCGCGCCCCTTGCCCCGCTGCTGCCATTTTGGTTCTTCTACCCTCTGCACATGCGCAAAGCATTCTGCGCATGTGCAGAGCGTAAAAGAACCCAAATGGCGGCGCCCGGGCGAAGTCTCCTGACCCCTGTGCAAGGGTCGTTCGACCCCCCCAAAGGGGTCGCGACCCCCAGGTTGAAAACCGCTGGTTTAGGGAAACCTCCTAAACTCCGCTGAAGATGTTATCTTAGCCTGGTAATGAAATGTTTGGAAACCAACCCACAAGCTCGGAGAACAAACCTTCACCTTCCCTCATCCTACACCCAAGTTACAGCTATTCGCCACTATTGCAATGCTTTTTATTGTTGTAGGGCAATGTTTCCCAACCTTGGCAACTTGAAGATGTCTGGACTTCAACTCCCAGAACTCCCCAGCTGGCTGGGGAATTCTGTGAGTTGAAGTCCAGACATCTTCAAGTTGCCAAGGTTGGGAAACACTGTTGTAGGGCAACATAATCAAATCTTGAAAGCCTCTCTGCCCCATCTTATACCGAACAAACTCAAGATAGAATTGAATTCCTTTCTCGCCCTTTCCATTTTCTCAGGACTGAGTAGTCTTTTCTCCTACTACAGATTTTCAGTGGTCTCTGTCTCCTTTCCCAAGATCATCTCTACACTCTTTCACAAGGCTTTGTTTGTTTGTTTGTTTGTTTGTTTGTTTGTTTGTTTGTTTGTTTATTTATTTATTTATTTATTTATTTATTTATTTATTATTTATTTATTTATTTATTTATTTATTTATTTATTTATTTATTTATTTATTTATTTATTTATTTATTTGAGATTATATTGCCGCCTATTCGCACATGGCGACTCGTAGGCAGGCTTAAGTAAGTACGTTTTAGTGGGTGTTTTCTTGATTTGATATATGAGACATTGTTTGGAACTGTATTTTTTCCCTTGCTGTTCTTGATGATGTGTATTTTACAGTTCGGGATTTTATGATTTGTAGCTGCTGTTTCCTTGTGAGCAATGTACATTTTGGTGCAGAGAAATAGCCTTGAGCAGCTATACCAGAAAGACATCCCAGTTCTACAATTTGGGGTCTATAATCACCTCCCAACTTTCCCAACCCCTCCAGGTTTCATTTCTTTCAAGAAAAATTAAGTAAAAAAGTTTGCTCTTTTTTTAAGTAAAAAAAGCACTAACTGGAAATTGTTCAGCTATAGAACAATGTACAATCCAGGGCCAATCTTTATTTTTTATGAATGCCTGAAGCATTCTTAGGGAACAAAAATGGATGATTCTTGCAATCAAGTGCTGCTTTTTGTCAAGAAAAAGACAATATTCTGAAGCTAGTGGGTATTGTTGTAAGGAATATCCTTCTGGGTTCAGTTCCAAGTGGGAAAAAGACACTGGATTCATGGAAGTTGCTTGGAAAGAAGGTTTAATGGTGGACAGGAGCACATGGCATGAGTTCCTGAAGAGAAAAGGTAGATCACATGCTTCCAGATGTTGGTGAAGAGAAAAAGAAGGAAAAGATGCTGAGTCTCTTGGTTTTATAACCGCTGTTGGGCTCCACCTCTTAGTTTCCTGTTCCTGTGTATGTAATGCACTCCGATTGGTGGTCAGACCCCCCAGGGGTGGGGGTCTTAGCTTTTAGGCTGTCTCCCAGGCTTGTTTGAGTGCTGGTAATTTTCCAGGTGCCATGTGGTAGAGGGCTAATCCTATCATGTCCTAAGGGTGAAGGTCTTAATCCCATCACCCTGGAGCTGAAGGGGGGGGCAGGGAGCTGCAGGGAGCTGCTTTGTCTTTAGAACATGTTTCTCCTTTCCTCATCCAGGGAAACATATTCTTCCTTTTCAATATTTCCTATGATATTTCATTTTTCTAGGAGAGGGGTGGGTGCTAACTTCCTTCAGTATAAAAGTGAACATGCAGTAGGAGTTTTGCCCCTTATATTCTTTGATATTGGTTGTTTTAGGATAGTATTTAAGCCTGACTTTGCGTCTGCCTAGGCTTTTTTTTCAATAATTGGGGGGAATGTGCGTGTTTTGCCTGTTTCATTTGTTTGGATTTGAGTGTCTTGACTCAATGTCAGGGGCATCCAAAGCTTGATTAATTACATGCCGTCAAGTCATTGTCAACTCTTAACGACGAATAGATAGATTTTCTCCATCCCTAACTTGGCCCTTCACTTTTCCAACTGCACCTCCATTGCCAATATAAATAAGTCCATCCACCTTGTGCCCTCTTCTCTTTCCTTCTACCTTTCCCAGCATTGAAATCTTCTCCAGAAAGCTAGGACTTTGTATATTGTGTCCAAGGTAGGATAATTTGAGCCTGGTCATTTGTGCCGGGAATGAGAACACTGGGTTCATTTGATACATTGATTTGTTTTCTTGGCTCTTTAAGTATTCCCAAAAATTATCTCCAAAACCAGTTCAAAATAGCTGCAACTGTGTGGTTGAAGCCCCGCGACTTCATTACATGTGTAACAATGCTATAGCATAGTGTGTAAAAATGGAACTGGACTTTGTAGCCATTGTTTAACAGAAGTTAAATATTTCTGGATTATGCTGAGTTAAGGATGGTTGCCTTCAGACTTCCTATCATTTTTATATGTGATGATCTATCACAAGAATTTCAACCTGTTTTTCAAAGTCAGTCCTCAGTCTAAATAAAGTATAACCATATCCAGTCAAATCCTTTTCAGAAAATCAGAATTTAATTCTCAGACCAGGAATCCTGTTTTATTCCTGTAACTTTTGGGAAAGGATCTTTGGCAAGTCTCATTTGGATCGCATACAGCAATTTCCCCATCATCGAGCTGGATTCACTTTAATGAATTACAAGAGAAAAGCTAGTATGCTATTCTTTCAGCAGGTTGATCAAATTTCACTTGCAGAAGTTTCCAGTTGCAGAGAGTAAGCCATTTAGTCTTTTGCAGGGGGAAAAAATTCCAGATCCAACAAGTTGTATAGCACCTTAAAATCAAAATAATTTGAATTCTTATTTCCAGTGCTTTAGAATTCTTATCCAGTGCTTGGGAATCTGAGCCAATATATCATCATCATCATCATCATCATCATCATCATCATCATCATCATCATCATCATCATCATCAACATCATCATCAAAAAATCTCCATCTCTAATATCTAATATGTTCTTTTGCATAGCAAATCTTTTGCAAATCTTTTCCTTTTTTGGATGCCAAAATAGACACATTGCTCAAAGTCTGTATCTTTCTGCCAAGATTTACTGTTGTTGTTTTACAAAAATTACAACAAAAAGATCGCAATGGAATAATTATCATCTATGTGTATATGTGTCTTTGCTCAAACATTTTCCCTGATGAATTTTCCTCTGTACATGAAATATAGGTTTATGGAAAGTAATTTTAGTGAAAAATCTCCTAAAGGGAAAATTAGTTAAAATGATTCTGACAATATTACTGCAGCCAGTTTCCAGTAATCTGCAAACTAGATGTGACTGGCAAATATATACATTCAACTGTGTCCAGCAGATTAACCTCCATAATTTTTTGCATTATTACTTGGAGCTGCAGGAATTAAAAGGCTATTGTGGCAGTTAAGTACAACTTAACCCTGAAAGGGGTATAAGTAAGAGCCATTGTCAAACTGGGTTCTACTCCTGGTGATGTCTTCGACATATCTATGTACTTTTCTTGGCAACAATTCAGGCATGGTTTATTATTGTCTGTTTCCAGGATGTGTTTTTAAAGTTCTCAGTCTAGTCTCCATTCTGGTATACTTTGGGTGGTCTCCTGTCCAAGGACTAACCAGATCTGGCTTGGCTCAACTTTCTGAAATCAGTCAAGGCTATAGCTAAGTACTGCCACCTATCTAGGTAAGTCATGTGAATTCTGTTAAGCTCCCCACAAAGACTGATTTAAAGGGACTTCAATAGTAAATAAGAGAAAGAAATGAACACATTTTGAGTCTTGGACCTCTGCTGTTTCTTGTTCCAACAATTTGTCTGGAATTGAAACTGGGGAAGAAATACCGGTAAGTGCCTAGTCTGACCAACTTGCAGAGACCTAGAGCACTTGAGGGAAAGGATCCAGTAGGGCCTTTCCATGCACATTTTTAATGCTAAACTAATATATTGTTATTATGTGTAAATATTTATGCCACTCTTCTATAAAACCTCTAAGTTTGCAGCTTAATAATATTACATATATGCATTCAGAGAAAAAAAACATGCCCTCCAGAACACATCCTCTCCAGAAGCCAATACCTGGATAAACAAGGATTTAATACCAGACAAACGATCAAGCAGAAAACAATACTTCAATCAAGAAACTACCAAGGAGAAAACCACATGCCCACCAACATTGGCAAGGCAAGCAACTATATAGAAACCGGAGCAAATCCCACACTCTCTTGAACTGATGATATAACCTAGTTGGATGATGAAACATCTGCAAGCAAACAGCCAAACTCAGAGAGCACCAATAACTCCACAAAACATAAACATAAATAAAAATGTATAAGATAGCATATGCACAAGATGTTTGGACCTGTCATTGTTATTGTACAGCATCAAAAATAGTTCCAGGGATACTTCCTGTAGAGGGGCATTCCCCATTGCATTCAGGATAGCTCTGGATGATAATAACTTTGGTAATTGGTTCTTTGCCTGAGACACCACTTGTGATGGTTTGGTGACTTTTAATTTCCTATTGTTGTTACCAACTTTTGTTATCATTGGCAGAATCTCTCACGGTAGGTTGATTCATCCCAAAACTTGGAAAATCCTTGCTGGTTTCTTATTTATATAACCAGATGGTATTATATCACATGGACAAGACAAGTCGCTTTTCCTTTACTCCCCAGCACAACTCTCCAGATTAAACTGTCTATTCAGGCTAGATTGCTGTAGGATTTTCTTGATCTAGCCCTGAATTCTCTGTGTATCATTTGCCCTGGCTAAAAGGGAGAACCTCTGAAGATATCCAGAATGACCTCCCTTATCTCTGATAACAGAGAAGCAGAGAACAGCATTTCAAGGCAAAAAAAATGAGATTTCATGCCACAAAATGATTCCAATCATCTATCAACCTCAGGGAGCAGCTGCATTTTCTGAATGGTGCAATATGCCTCAAACCTTTGGATTTTTTCCAAGGATGAGGAGTGTTCCACTTAATCTCATGGTACTAAGTCATGTGCAACAACCATTTGCGGCAGAGCTTCAGGTTGGACTGCAGTAAAATCTGACAAGAGTAGCCTAAGGGGTGGGTGCGGGGAGAGGCTAGGTTCCAAAATTCAAGATGCTTAAAAAAAAAGAACTGGGGAAAATTTATTTTGACTCAGCATCAATATTGTAAAAAGTTCTGTCTAAGTATTAGAACTGGAACGTCACTCTGTTCTCATATGTAACAAGTGTGCCATTGTACATTACATATGTTGTTTGCAAGTCGGCCTTGACCTTAGATGTTGGGGGCTATGTAAGTTGCAGCTGCTTTTGTCTTTTATTAAAGAAAAATGTCCTTGAAGCCTGTGCCCAGATATTGATATTGGGCATTTAAGAACCACTCATATATGGTTATGGGTATGACTATCTGATGAGTGATACGGGTATGGCTATCTGACGAGAGCAAAATAGCTCTAAATAGATCTATAATAGTCTCCCTTTATTTTCATTTATCAGCAAAAAATGTTACACATATAGACAATATAGTTTGTCGACTATAGAAAACTGCCTGGATGGTCCCAGGAGGGGCTGAAAGGCAAAAGGAAGCTGTGATGTTTCCTTCCATACACTAGGATGACTCGACAGAATAAACACATATAACCCTTTCCTGGTGAAGAGCTGATTGGGAATAGAACCTTGTGGCCTAGAGGTTAATCTTCTGACTTTCAAGCAGACTGCCCAGGTTCAATTCCCACTACGGGTATGGCTATCTGACGAGAGCAAAATAGCTTGAAATAGATCTATAATAGTCTCCCTTTATTTTCATTTATCAGCAAAAAATGTTACAAATGTTACATATATATATACACACACACAATGCATGCCCTATGTTTTTGAAATAGGAGATATAAAAACATCCCCATCACGCCAACCATCTATTTCAAAAATACTTTTTAAAAAGTGTAATAAAAAGCCATCCTTTTTTTAGCAGTCAAGATTAAAATGTGTGTAAAGAAATACTCCTTAAGCCCATATGGTTGCATTTGCTTTTTTTTTCTCATCAATTGTTTTCGTTCTAATTCTTTTCTTTCTCCCAAGTTTTATTTCTGCTCAAAGCTGGAAGGGGGAGAAAGGTTGGTCCTTATAATGAATTAGGGCAGCAGATCTGTTGATTGGAACTGATGTGGGGTCTAAGGAGACAATTTAAGTAGGAGTGTTCCAGTCGAATACACTCAGGATCTAATCCAACATGTCTAATTCAATTTATCAGAAAGCCACCAGATTGTGTGTCCGGCATAATATTTCTATTCTAAGATGCCTGCTTAGCTCTGTTTGGAAATTTTGCTAGGCTTTCCACGTAGTCTTGTCTGCTGCTTGAACTGACCTGAGATAGTTTACAGATTAATATATTTATATTCTCAAACTCTTGGACACAAGGATAAGCGAGTGTAGAAGTTAGACAACTATCAAGAAATGAGGGCTGGATTTCTTTCTCTAGTGATCCAAAGATAGTTTAGGCATCTTCAGAAAATCAAGTTGATTTTTCTTTTTAGTTGATGAAATCCATGCATTATTTTCTCTTATGGCTGGTTCTGAATTTCAGAAAACAAACACCTGAAAATGCAAACCTTTTCACTTTGAAGTCCAGGATGTTTTCCGTGTGAGAAGAACAATCTTATTTGTTATCTCAGAAATAATACTTATGACATTCTTTGTTCATATGTTGTCATGTATGCTAAATGCACACTCTATGGAGATGACATGCAATAGCTGTGATTCTAATAGAACGTATCAATTGAAAAAAAGTCAGGTCAGAATTTTATATCAACTACAAATCCTAGACCATTTCTCCAGGAATCATTTATACTGTCCTTCAGTATAATTCAACCCTTATTCTGCCAATGTAACAGGGATGAGGGCAGGTGTAATATAGTCTCAGTAATGATTAGGTGATGCTAGAATGTGCTATAAATGATTAATGGAAAACAAGTATACCATAACTTTAGTCAAGCCAGTCATTCTAATTTCAGCTCTAACTCCACTCCCCTAGACAACATGAAGTTAAGATCAAAAGGTTTACATTTTACAAATCAACATTAGTGCGAGCACTAACTTTCTGCAGTGCTGTATAAAAACAATGTGGATTGTTATATGTAGTGAGCACTCAGTAGAAAACAGTGGCAACATGTATCTTTCAAAGCTGTGTGCATACACTCAAAGCAATACTTTGTATGCCAGGGGTTCCAAGTTCAACCCTGGCATCTCCAGCAAAAGCTGAGAAAGCCCCCTACTCAAAATGGGGGGAGTGTTTCTGCCAATTCTGGTGTCAGGATCTGACAAAATGCTGCTTAGGGGGCGACTTGCTTGTTACCCCTATAACAGCCCACTTGCTATCTCCACCAGAAAGAGTAGCTCATTGTAAAAACCTTGCCATGTCCGAAGCATTGCAGAAATGCAGGAGTGTGCCACATGTTACACGTTTTCAAAGCATGTGGCATTTCAATGGCTTTGAAGTTCTTATTGGCACTTGTCTTCTTCCTGCCTGTCCTCATTCAAAAGCTTCAAACATTTCTACTTGTGTAATGGCAAACACAACCGTTCCTTGAATAAGAAAATAAACCACAGTCAAACAATAACATAGTAACTCGGTCCCCAGATCTTAATTGGAGGAGAAAACTTTGGTTTGGAACCTCCGAGGGTTCTTCAGACATAATGTGGCTCCAAATTGATGGAGCTGCATCACCAGGGCTCTTGCTGACTCCAGAACCTGCCAATTAAACAACAACAGCCACAACTCCAAGAAGCTTTAGCCCAGGCAAAATGTTGGGGGCATGAGCTATTCTTTTCCAGAATGGAGCCGCCCAAGCGCTAGGGGAGTGAGAGCATCCTTCCCCAGATGCCCTTGTTCTGCAGGGTTGAGGCTCCTCTGCAGAGAACTTTCCCTTCCCTGGGACATGCAGACCTGCACACAAAACAGGCACCTATCTTGCAGCATCACACAGAGTGCCTCTGCTGCAGGCTACACAACCCAGGGCATGTACCTCTGAACGCCACCTTGGCTATCCTGTCCGCTTTGCCTCTCAGGTTGGTGACCCTCTTCAAGCGCACGATCAAGGCCATGGTGGGCTGGTGACGGGGAGTGCACTCTGCTACAACCTGGCAAGGAAAGGCAATGGGCACAACGTTTGGAGCAGCTGTGGGGAAATCCAGCCGGGCTGCCTTCAGAACTGTGTCACCCTCCTCTTCTCTTTGCCTGCTAAGCCTCGGCGCAGCTCTTCGGCTGGGGAGCGTCCTCCTCCTCCCATCCCGGTCCAGATCAGGAGCTGGTAAACCAGAGCTGCTGTGCCAGTCGGGCCGCCTGGGGAGCAGCAAAGTGACTGCTGGCTCTCTCAATTATTCAGGAGCTGTCGCTGGAAAGTCCCGCTCGGTGCTCTCTAACACGTTGCCCGGGCTGGTCCCTCGTTCCAGGCAGGGCTCTCCCCATCCTTCCACCGCCCTTTAGCAGGAGGAGAAAGAGGATGCTAAACCTGGGGTCGCTTCACGGCGCCTCTCCTGCCCAAAGCAACGTGACTTTTGCCTGGGGGAGCCAGGAGAACGGAAGAGCATCCCTCCACCACGCTGGCTCTGGCAGGGGCTGAAGCTACGGCTGGCGTGCCTTAACTGCTTCACTGCTGAGTCCACCCCCCCCCTCCCGGCTCTCAAAGGAGTGCCAAGTGGGGCTCGCACGATCCTGGGAGGGACTGAAGGTAGATCGGGTGGGGTGGGGGGTCTCTCAGCTTCAGTCCTCAGGCTGCCCCCCCCCCGCCCCCAGCCGATTTCTGCATCGGAAGGGCAAGCAAGCAGTCGGGTTTTTCAGTCCTAAGCTCCTAAACCGAACCTCTTTCACTATCGATCCGTCCAAACACATTAAAATACTCAAACCCCGGAGATTCTCTTTGCACACCCTGTGTGTTGGAGAGAGCAAAGGGCTCAGTTAGTGGTTTTTATCGTTCTGCGTTTGGGGTCCAACCCAGGACCTCCGGGGAAATTCACAAAGAAGGAGAAGAACTGCCCCCCCCCCATTACCTGTTCCCAGCGTGCAAACTCAGAGACAGAACAGAGAAGGTATCCCTTAATTCTCTCGATTAAATCTAAAACCATTTAAATATCGAGAGTTGCCCAAATAGCACATTACTACATGGAAGAAAAGAATGGAAGAAACAAGGAGTAAGTCCATTCGTATCTCCTTCCATTTTACAACTGAGAGGCACTTGAGAGTGATGGCTAGTTTAAACCAGGGGTCTCCAACCTTGGTAACTTTAAGCCTGGCGGACTTCAAATCCCAGAATTCCCCAGCCAGCTGGCTGGGGAATTCTGGGAGTTGAAGTCCGCCAGGCTTAAAGTTGCCAAGGTTGGAGACCCCTGGTTTAAAGTGTTAGTCTAGTGCTAGGGAAGGTGAGATTTCTCCCCACACTTGGCTAGGAGACGTTAATTTTGGGCTAGCTATTCCTTCTTTCACATGCTTTCTCTTCTCTCGTTCTCAGCCTGACCTACCTCACAAGGTCGTTGTGGGAAAAGTAAGAGAAAAGAGCACAAATGCAGTATATATGAATCCTTGTGGCAATATTTGTTTGTTGGCAATATGTGGACACTTTTTAATGCAGGTTATGATAACTTCGTTGGGTGTGAATTTGAATGTCCCGGAACAAAGTCTAGCATTGAGGAGTATGGATCTGAAGTGTAATGCATGAAAGATCAAGATAATTGACTGTGAATAATTAAGCATTACAACTAAGTGATTAAAAAAAACACAGCTAGATGAATTTGTGTACTTTGATAGCATGAAGTGATTTTAAGAAATGAAAATGCTGATAGAAAGATAGGTGTATTTGTTTGCCATAAGCAGTGAAAATGTCTTCTGCCTGTCTATGGAGATTCTCAGTCATCCAGGTCATGGTTGTCCTAGAGGTGCTTTTCCAAAAGGCAACTGGACTTTGTATTTCTTTGAAGATGTTTCACTTCTCATCCAAGAAGCTTCTTCAGTTCTTCTTCAGAAACGCCTTCAAAGAAAAACCAAGAAAGTCCAGTTGCCTTTTGAAAAAGCACCTTTGGCTTCTGCCTGCTTTATTGTATTGGAAGCAAGAGTTGAATATATCAGGGGAAATAATTTGAATCAATGGGAAGGGGTCCCTTAAGACATATGAGTAGCAGGAGAAGAGATGGGATCTAAAAAGTTCAGGTTCTGAATAGATCTAGATTGAATCAGTGGT
This sequence comes from Diadophis punctatus similis, assembly GCA_023053685.1. Classification (NCBI taxonomy): domain Eukaryota; kingdom Metazoa; phylum Chordata; class Lepidosauria; order Squamata; family Dipsadidae; genus Diadophis; species Diadophis punctatus. Next base: position 27,779,941 of record JALIGW010000001.1, read on the forward strand.
GGGTTGCTCCCGGTTCGGACCGGTTCTTAGAACCGGTAGCGGTGGCAGCGGGAGACTCCGCCCACCCACCGGGAGCGCTTCTGCGCATGCGCAGATGCATTGCGCGTGCACGCAAACCTGTAGCAAACTAATTCAGAACCCACTACTGGATTGAATACAAACCAAACCAGTAACTAATTCCAGCTTTTCCTGCAAAAGAATATCATGGTAGAGGCAGAAACATTTTGGGGGAGCAGTGCAGAGTAAAAATGTGGAAGAAGTATGTTAAGATGTTTTGGTTGTATATTATGTAGAATAAATGAAGATTTATTTATTTATGAATTTATAAAAGAAGACTGAATAAGTCAAGTGGAAGGGAAAGACTGGGCAGTTTTCGCTGGGTGGAGTTAATGAGATACTCAAAAACTGACAGAGGTGACATTAAAGTCTCCTGGAGTCACCTTGTATAAGTTTGTTTAATAAATAAATAAAAATAATAAGGCAGTGAATGGAAATGGTAGAACCAAATGCACTGACTGGGGAATTCTGGGAACTGAAGTCCAACCAAAGTTAAAGTTGCTAAGGTAGAGAAACATTATCCTTAACTGGAGACATTTTCTTTCTCGGAGCATCTGATTCCTGGGGCTTCAAGGTACAGGTAGTCCATGACATATAACCATTAGTTTAGTGACCACTCCAAATTATAAAGTCATAAGTGACTTAGGACCAGTTCTCACACTTAGAACCATTGCAGCATCCCCATGAGATCAATATTCAAGTGCTTGGCAATTGACATGTATTTATGTTTGTTGCTCTGTCCTGGGGTCACGTGATCACCTTTGCAACCTTCCCAGCTGGCTTCTGACAAGCAAAGTCAATGGGGGAAGACAGATTTAGAAATAACAGAGTTGGAAGGGACCTTGGAGGTCTTCTAGTCCAACCCCCTGCTTAGGCAGGAAACCCTACACCACTTCAGACAAATGGTTATCCAACATCTTCTTAAAAACGTCCAGTGCTGGAGCACCCACAACTTCTGGAGCCAAGTTGTTCCACTGATTAATTGCTCTAATTGTCAGGAAATTTCGCCTTAGTTCTAAGTTGCTTCTCTCCTTGATTAGTTTCCACCCATTGCTTCTTGTCCTGCCCTCAGGTGCTTTGGAGAATAGCTTGACTCCCTCTTCTTTGTGGCAGCCCCTGAGATATTGGAACACTGCTGTCATGTCTCCCCTAGTCCTTCTTTTCATTAAACTAGACATACCCAGTTCCTGCAACCGTTCTTCATATGTTTTAGCCTCCAGTCCCCTAATCATCTTTGTTGCTCTTCTCTGCACTCTTTCTAGAGTCTCAACATCCTTTTTGCATCGTGGCGACCAAAACTGAATGCAGCATTCCAAGTGTGGCCTTACCAAGGCTTTATAAAGTGGTATTAACACTTCACGTGATCCTGATTCTATCCCTCTGTTTATGTAGCCTAGAACTGTGTTGGCTTTTTTGGCAGCTGCTGCACACTGCTGGCTCATATTTAAATGGTTGTCCACTAGGACTTCAAGATCCCTCTCACAGTTACTACTATTGAGCAGGGTACCAGATTTACTTAATGACCACATGATTCACTTAACAGCTGCTGTGATTCTCTTAACATCTGTGGCAAAAAGGTCTAAAATAGGATGTGACTCACTTAACTGTCTTGAAACATTGAACTCAATTGTGGCCGTAAGTCAAGGACTACCTATTCTGAAAAAAAATGTAATTTCCAGGGTACTACCAGACATCCACACAGACAATTGCGTAGATAACCACCCCCACAACTCTGCTGTTCACTCCCCACTCTTCCCTGGGAAGGGCTTATCTGTTGCTGCTAAACTGTTCACAACTGTTGCACTGTTCTGCAGACATATGGAGGTGCAACACTGAAAAAGAGTGTTGATTGTGTTCTTCCTTGCTTCTGTGCCCTCTCTTTTTAATTGTTTTGCATGTGCATGTGCAGCCATATTCATTGTGAGAAGTTTAGCTAATTTAATTTTAATAATAAACGTAATGGTAGCAGCGGGGCTTTGGAAGAAGCTGAATTATTTTTCTGCTGCTTATCACAAGTTGCTTTGGGCCAACAGATCTGTAAGAGTTGTTGCAGACTTACAGAAGAGGTCCAGGGTCTTGTTCTTGGTTTGAACCCAGCCATGAATCAGTAAGTGATGAGAACAGCAACAAACAGGCTGAAAACTAGTTCCTAAGTCAGGGGTCCCCAAAGTTGGCAACTTTAAACCAAGTCTTAAAGTTCAACTCCCAGAATTCTCCAGCCAGCTCTGGGAGTTGAAGTCCACAAATCTTAAAGTTGCCAAGTTTGAAGACCTCTGTCCTAAGCTAACAGGGTGTTCCTGGCCCAGCAAAACTGATTCTGCAGATTCTTTTCTTTCTTGCATTGCAAATAAAAAGAAATGTTTTATAGTTGGGAGAAGCCATCTGGATATTCACAGACGTAGAAGCTCATCTTTTCTTTTTAACCCCATCCATCCAGCATCTTTAGAGAATACCCAGAAGTTATTGTGCAAGGCAGCAAACTATCCTTGATACACAAGACACACTTCCCCAGCCAGATGCCTCCAGGAGCACTTATCTTCACCCACACCATCTGAAAATTGTAATCCAACAGATTTGGAAGATGTCTAATGGGGAAAAGCTGTTTTAAAGACACAATCATTTCTGCACAGCTAGGGAAGAAATGCCCATGGATGCTAACAAGTTTCTCATTCCATTTTTGAAACGAGGAAAACCTGGATGATCTGGGCTCCCAACATTTAGGAAAGAATTCCTTGGATGGGAAGTTTTGGATGATTGCTTGTCATCTTTAGTTAATTTTTAACAGTTGTGAATAATCCAGGCTAGGTATTCTGCCACACACTATGTTTTTCTTAGTTGATTTAACAGTTTGGGGAGTATAAGCAAAGGAAAGATGTTGCATTCACATTAATTCTCAAACGTTTCCCACCTCCACCAGACCGGCTGGTGAAGTTATACAAGACATACCGTGTGCAAAGATAATTTAGAAAATAAAACATTAGCCATGGTTCCTGATCTGGACATAACCTCCCCTTGCTGATCTGGACATAACCTCCCCTTGCATTTGGCTCCTGAAGGAGAGCTATTCTCATAAATCTGAACATAGCCAGTGTTCTCTGCAACTGCTTGTAGAAGCTATGTCTTCCTCTCTCCTTCTCTTTTAGCCGGTTTTCTACATTCAAAGTTGACTCAATATCTTCAGCGCTAAAAGCAAACTACTTTCCATTTCAATTAGAATTCTATTGTCAGCCTGCAACCCTTGGAGAACAAATCCTGCTTTGCAAAACGACAACGATGTGCAGCATTTTCACAATCAAAATAAGGATATAGGAGGAGGCGTTAATTCTTTCCAAATCCTAAAAAGGTTACTGGAACTTCATGAAGGTCAATATATTATCATCACAACAAAGCAGTGGACATTAAGCCACACATGTCTGAAGGATTTGGGGCTGTTCCACACATGAACTGCCAACCGCTGTTTGTAGATGACTCAGCACAAGTAGCAATAGCAATAGCACTTAGACTTATATACCGCTTCATAGTGCTATACAGCCCTCTCTAAGCGGTTTACAGAGTTCAGCATATTGCCCCCAACCACCTGGGTCCTCATTTTACCCACCTCAGAAGGATGGAAGGCTGAGTCAACCTTGAGCCGGTGAGATTTGAACAGTTGAACTGCAGCTAGCAGTCAGCTGAAGTAGCCTGCAGTGCTGCACTCTAACCACTGTGCCACCTAGGCTCAATATTATTCAATAATATTCGGAGGACATGAATAGAATAGAATAGAATAGAATAGAATAGAATAGAATAGAATAGAATAGAATAGAATAGAATAGAATAGAACAGAACAGAACAGAACAGAACAGAACAGAATAGAATAGAATTCTTTATTGGCCAAGTGTGGACACACAAGGAATTTGTCTTTGGGGCGTATGCTCTCAGTGTACATAAAAGAAAAGACAAGATACATTCGTCAAGAATCATAAAGTTCAACACTTAATGATAATCATATGGTACAAATAAGCAACCAGGAAACAATCAATATCAATATAATAAGGATGCAAGCAACAAAGTTACACTCATGCAGTCATAAGTGGGAGGAGATGGGTGATAGAAACAATGAGAAGGCTAATAGTAATAGTAATGCAGCCTTAGTGAATAGTTTGACAGTCTTGAGGGAATTATTTGTTTAGCAGAGTGATGGTGTTTGGGAAAAAATTGTTCTTGTGTCTAGTTCTCTTGGTGTGCAGTGCTCTATAGCATCATTTTGAGGGTAGGAGTTGAAACAATTTATGTCCAGGATGCGAGGGGTCTGCAGATATTTTCACAGTTCTCTTTTTGACTTGTGCAGTATATAGGTCCTCAATAGAAGGCAGGTTGGCAGTAATTGTTTTTTCTGCAGTTCTGATTATCCTCTGAAATCTGTGTCTGTGTCTGTCTTGTTGGGTTGCAGAACCAAACCGGTCAGTTATAGAGGTGCAGATGACAGACTCAATAATTCCTCTGTAGAACTGTATCAGCAGCTCTTTGGACAGTTTGAGCTTTCTGAGTTGGCGCACAAAGAACATTGTTTGTTGTTCTTTTTGATTAAGTTTTAGATGTTAGGTGTCCATTTTAGGTCTTGAGATATGATAGAACCTAGAAATTTGAAGGTCTCTACTGTTGATACTGTGTTGTCTAGTATTGTAAGAGGTGGAAGTATGGGAGGGTTTCTCCTAAAGTCTACCACCATTTCTACAGTTTTGAGTATGTTCAGTTCCAGATTGTTCCAGGTCGCATCACAAGGTTAGTTGTTCAACCTCCCGTCTGTATATGGATTCATTGTTGTCTTGAATGAGACAAATCACTATTGTATCATCTGCAAACTTCAGTAGTTTAACAGATCGTTTGAGATGCAGTCATTGGTATATAGAGAGAAGAGAAGTGGAGAGAGTACATAGCCCTGGGGGGCTCCTGTGCTAATTGTAAAGGTATCCGATGTGGTTTTGCCTAGCTTCACCTGTTGCTTTCTGTCTGTTAGGAAGCTTGTGATCCACTTACAAGTGTGTTCAGGTACCGCTAGCTGGTTCATCTTAGTTAGAAGAATGTCCGCTATGATGGTATTGAATGCTGAACTAAAGTCTACAAAGAGGACCCTTGTGTAGGTCTTTGGAGATTCAAGATGTTGTAGGATGTAGTGCAGAGCCATATTAACAGCATCATCTTTTGATCTATTTGCTCGGTATGCAAATTGCAGGGGGTCTAACAGCGGATCTGTGATGGTTTTCAGATGGGACAGCACTAGCCTTTCAAAGGTTTTCATAACTATAGATGTTAGAGCAACTGGTCCGTAGTCGTTCAGTTCCTTGATGGAGGGCTTCTTCGGCACTGGGATGATAGTGGAGCGTTTGAAGCAAGAAGGAACATGGCACATCTCTAGTGATTTATTGAAGATTCGGGTGAGGATGGCATGACATCTTCTTCAAGTCACCCCTGAACTTATAAAAGTGGTTCATGAACTTTTCTTTCTCTAGTTTTAAAGTGGGGTCATTCTAGATTCTTTGGGCACAAGCCGTGCAGTGCAGTCCATCTGTGGTGCCTAATATTGCAATAGGTTAAGGCAGAGGTCTTCAAACTTGGCAACTTTAAGACTTGTGGACTTCAACTCCCAGAATTCTCCAGCCAGCTGACTAGAGAATTCTGGGAGTTGAAGTCCACAAGTCTTAAAGTTGCCAAGTTTGGGGACCCCTGGGTTAAGGGGCAGGTGCTTTTCTTGGTCACTTGCATTGCTGTGGATCAGGGGTGGGTTCTAACTTACCTTGCTGCTGATTTGCTTCCTCCCGTGCTATGTGGCTGTGCCTTATGGGTGAGCACGGGTGCGCACGTGCATGCGCAGTGCCAAAAATTTAAAAAAAATCCCCCCCCCAAAAGCCAAAAACAAGATGGCGATGCATGCACAGTGCGGGGAACTCAGCTTCTGCGCATGCGCAGAAGAAAAAAACCCAGAAAAAAATTTTAAATTTTAAACACCCCCCCCCCAAAATGGCAGCGTCCACGGACCAGCACCGACAGAACCGGTTCCGTGACATCATCATGATGTCACCAGCAGGTTGCTACCGGTTCGGGCAAATCGGTCCGAACCGGGAGGAACCCAGCTCTGCTGTGAATATGCTTTCCCCTGTCCCCTGGTCTCCTGACATTCACCTCTTGGTAATGAGAAAGTCAAGGCTCTTTCCCAGTGTGTCCAAAAGCCACCTCCTATCTTCTCTGGCCAACCCTGACAGATCTGGCAGCAGATCCCCAAGGTGGGAGGGGAGAGAATCATTCTTCAACAGGCAGTTTTCTTATCTGGTAAAGATAAGGAAGGGAGAGCTAATCAGCAAGTAATATGGGTGGAGTTTTGACATCTTCGATCTTAGTGTAGTGCATAATCTATGGATGGGAAATGTTGGCACAAATACAAAAAAACCCCCTCTACCTGTGAATTAAGCATCACGATGTCTCATCTGCCGAGGGTGGGAAGAGGGCAGCTTTAAAGGAAGGAAGAAAGCAGGGAGGGAAAACTATTATGTTGTCTGATCCCACACAAAAATCACCCAGTGACATAGGAGAACTGGCAGCAATTGAATTGTTCTCACCCAGGTTCTCTCCTCCTCTATTCGGGGGAGGGGGGACAGGAGAAAGGGGAGACAAGGCTAATTGGATCTTTTTGATAGCTGCTGCCTTGGTATTAAATGTTCAGTAGCCCCATGGAGTAGTGGTGGAAGAGTGACTGAAGCTTCCGGCTGAGTGAGGGAAGCAGAAAAGATAAACTACTAACTAGCCGCTGCTTCCATGCGTGTAGGGAACCCAATCTTGGGGAGGGGGGGGGGGCTCAAGTACTATACTCAAAGTCCCAATTTCCTCCCCCCTTTTCTTCTCTTATCAGAATGGCAGTGTTAGAAGAAATATCCAGGTCCAGTTCCAAGCCAGGAATAAAATAGAGGCTGATTGAAAAGAAAGATTCTGTTTATTGGTGAAGAGAACCAACACACACACACACACACACACACACACACACACACACACACACACACACACACACACACAGCGTGCAGTTCTGGGACAGCTGACCAACCAACTGGGTGAGTGGAAGGGTTCTTATATGGTTCTGTAACTTTGAAGTTTGGGATTTGTGCAATATGAGCTTTGTATTCTGAAAGGGTGTTGGGTAATTCTTATCGTGGCTGATGGCTATGTCTTGTGTTAGATTTTTGGGTGAGGGGCTGCTAGCTCTAATCCTATCACTCTGCTTTTGTTAGCTGTCAAAACTGCTGTAAGAGTTTTTGAAATATCCTGTCTTGAATGGACTTCTGCCGGCAATATTTGCTTTGCTTATGAATGGAGCCATCTAGATAGTTGGCTTCCTCTTGCAATAAGCTTCTTATCTCCTTAAGTGCCAGTATTTGCAGTTAGCGTCTTGTTACAATGTTTTCTTTAGGCATCTGGCTGGAATGTGGAATGGACTTCAGGCAGGTTTTTTTAAATTAGTGTCCTGGTCTTTTGGCTTTTCTGAGGCTTTTCCTTATGGCTAATATTTTATTTGGGATAAGGGGAGGGTGGGTTGATTTCTTCTTACAGCAGGAAAAGTGGGTAGGAGACAAGTGTGGAAGAAAGCTCTTTTGCTGCCTGATGATCAGTTTGGGAGATCAGAGAACTGACTGCTGAAGATCGTGGGTCTTCTGTTGCCAGTAACTGAAGATATTCCTCATTCTAGTTCTGTCTTTCTCTTCTGGTGCATATCAGACCCGTATCCTGCTTCATTGTTGAGGCACAATGGGGATCAGTATACTATGTATGCGACGTAGTTTCTGCGGGCTCTCAAAGCAGATGGCAGCCCTTTAATATTGCCTGTATGGAAAAAGCCCTTATGGGACTAAATTGGAACTATGTGGAAGGTAAAAAGTCCTTCATGGAGTGATGGATTGCAGCTCCCAGGATCCCTCACCATTGGCCATGCTTAGTAGGATTGCTGGGAGTTGTAGTTTGTCATCGCTTACATTCCAAACCTAGGGTGGAAATACAAGACATTCAAAATAACCATTGGTTGGAATTGGTATCTCTTGGATTTTACTAAGCCAATTTTATCATAAATTAAAAGATCTAAATCTAAACACTGCAGTTTAATGCAGGCTTAAATATGAGCATTGAATATGAGCATGTTTCCCTGAAATCAGTAGGACATTCAAATGTGAACAGGGTCGGGATGTAATGCAAAATGGCAAAGGGCCAATGTTATAGCAGCAAGACAGAGGTATAGCAGAGGCAGCAGCAAATCATGATGGATTTCTGACAGTGAGAACAATCAACCAATGGAACAGCTTGCCTTCAGAAGTTGTGGGAGCTTCATCACTGGAGGCTTTCAAGAAGAGACTGGACTGCCATTTGTCAGAAATGCTTGGGCGGGGGGATTGGACTAGATGACCTACAAGGTCCCTTCCAACTCTGTTAATCTTTTAATCTGAATACCATTTAGAGCAGAGTGATGATCCGAGTAACTCTGATTGTCTCCTAGAGGGGCTTGTGATTTTGACACTGCGGTGGGCACACTGTCCTTCAAAGTTGAGATGTGTATGAATTAATTAATTACGAGATCCTAATTACCAGCTCGCAATGGAGCCTGGTGGAGCTATTTGACTCTTCTGTCCATTGAAGAAAGTTGTGCTTGACTCTACTAAAGTACCTACTGTCACCCAGTAAATTGGGTAATGTTTAATCATGGTTTATTGAGAGGCTGAGCCCTTTCTGTACGTAATGCTTAACTAGATCAAATCAAAACCTAGAGGCAGTGGGGAGCAGCACAGTATATACCAGAATGCTTTTCTGCCACCTCTAGGACTGGTGGATAACATTTTAATATGGCTGCCTGAACCCCTTCATTTCTCTCAACCCATAAACAGTTTCATTTAACTTAACTTGTGTGCTTCATTAAACAGATGCTAGTTTGCTCCCTCGGCAGTTCTTCTATCATAAGTGGAATTTACAGGGAAGAAACACTCAAGAGACTGATTTCATAATATGCTTAATTTGGTTTCTGAATTAACCTGAGGTCTGGATGGGGCTAAAGCAATTAATCAAATGGGCAGAACTTCCAGAAGTCTAAAATATTATGAAACCTGCATTCTAAAACATCATTAAATTAGGATCTAAAGAATGCCTAACAAAAATGAGTCAGTGGAGCGCTTTCTACTCCACCGTCAATTCTACCCTGATTCTTGGTTTACATTTATAATCCAGATCCTTTAGACATATATGACACCTAATTGCTTTGGGAGACAGAGACTCTCTAAGGTCACACTTTTAGTTGCCAAATCCAGTCTCTTAGCAACAAGGATTTGCTATGTGACTACAATTCCATAGCATTAATTTGAGCAAAATATCTCAAGTGAGGGTTGGAATGTGTAAATATTGATATTGATAAATGTATCACATTGGTATTACTGTATATTTTGTTGTTTTAACCTTAGATTTTTATTTTAGGTGTTTTGACCGCATTCTGACTTAAGACTTTAATTTTAATTTATTTTTTCATGAGGATCTGTTATCATATATAGCAATGGATTTGCATTAAACCATATTAAGCCACCTTTTGCATATATAGGTAGTCCCCAACTTACAACAGTTCATTTAGTGACCGTTCAAAGTTACAACGGCATTGAAAAATGTGTCTTATGACCATTTTTTCAGTTACGACCTTTGCTCCATGATCATGTGATCAAAATTCATATTTATGAATTTCATATTTATGACCGTTGCTAGGTCCCAAGGTTTTGTGATCACCTTTTGTGACCTTCTGACAAGTAAAGTCAATGGGGAAGCCAGATTCACTTAACAGCTGGTTACTAACTTATCAGCTGCAGTGATTCACTTAACGACTGTGGCAGGAAAGGTCGTAAAATGGGGCAAAACTCAACAAATGTCTCACTTAACAACAGAGGTTTTGGGCTCAATTGTGGTCATAAGTTGAGGACTACCTGTATTGTATACTGTATGTTATAGTCCAGCTGAATGCATTGGCTAGAAGCCCTGAAGGATTTGAAATTGTCTTGCAAATAGAAATTTGATTAGGTTGAACTGTAATCACCATTTTACAAAACCTAAAAGAATAACCAAATTCTTCTGGTATAAGTAGAAAGGTGGAATCCAATGCATCTAGAAAGCAACAAGTTGGGGAAGGCTATCATCTCTTCCAGCTATGACAAAAGTTGATTTTTAAAAACATTCAAACACAATGAATTGGCTGATACTGCTTGGAAAACCAATGCTAACTAGGAACTTTCTCACATGCCTAACATAGTATAATCGTGTTTTGGCAACATTTCCCCCCTCCTGTCTTCATGATGTTGCCTTTGTTTTGTACCCAATCTGTGAGTGAACTCATTTTCAGTTTGTCCTTAGATGTACTGATGTTAAAGTTGACTTTTTATTTGTTTGTTTAATCAACTTGTAGGCTTTCTCAATCACTGAAATAACTCTAGACGGATTACACAATATTGATGTTAAAATAATGATGTTCTACAGAGGAATTATTGAGTCTGTCATCTGCACCTCTATAACTGTCTGGTTCGGTTCTGCAACCCAACAAGACAGACACAGACTTCAGAGGATAATCAGAACTGCAGAAAAAACAATTACTGTCAACCTGCCTTCCATTGAGGACCTGTATACTGCACGAGTCAAAAAGAGGGCCGTGAAATTTACAGACCCCTCGCATCCTGGACATAAATTATTTCAACTCCTACCCTCAAAACAACGCTATAGAGCACTGCACACCAAGACAACTAGACACAAGAACAGTTTTTCCCCCAAACGCCATCACTCTGCTAAACAAATAATTCCCTCACCACTGTCAAAATATTCACTAAGGCTGCATTACTATTACTATTAGTCTTTTCATCGTTCCTATCACCCATCTCCTCCCACTGTATGACTGTAACTTGTTGCTTGTATCCTTGCAATTTATATTAATATTGTTTCCTGATTGCTTATTTGTACCCTATGACAATCATTAACTGTTGTACCTCATGATTCTTGACAAATGTATCTTTTCTTTTATGTACACGCTCTCGCACACTCCCGTTCCCGAACTGGTAGCAAAGGTAAGTGAAACCCACCACTGCTCCACACAGTACAGTATCCAAAAGGAATGTAGATGATGCCCGGATCGGAAAGTGCAGAGCAAACAAGAAATGGCAGGTTGTTATCCTGCCAAGACAAGGGGAAGCTGAGAGTAACATATTCCGCTCAAGACTTCTTTGTGCGATTGCTGAAGCATTAGCTTGGTGAGTGTCTTGAAGGCCTTCCCACCAAATTATTCAATCCTTGTTTTAACTGCCTCCTTTTACTAAAATATTATATTTTATATGTTTTTAAATATATACTGTTCAGATAATTTATGTATCTATAGCGAGAGCCCTGGTGGCACAGTGGTTAGAATGCAGTATTGCTGGCAAACTCTGCCCACAGCCTGGAGTTTGATCCCGACGGGGCTCAAGGTTGACTCAGTTATTCATCTTTCCGAGATCGGCAATACGAGGAGCCAAATTGTTGGGGGCAATATGCAAATAATGCTGACATTGTAAACTGCCCAGAGAGTGATGTAAAGACCTATGGGACGATATATAAGCCTAAATACTATTGCTATATGTATTTGTGTGTATGTGTATGCACACAGACAGACAGAGAGAGAGATTTATATATATAAAGTGTTTTGTGGGTCATGAGGAATAATCAAAGGATTTATAAATCAGAGGTATTAGGAAGTAAATATTAATAAATTCTATAAGATTTTTTCCCACATATCTGGGATTGCAGTATCATTTGCAACTCTATGCACATTTACTGCATAAACTAGTAAATCTCAGTGGATTTACAAACATGCACAGGCATAACATTGTGAATAGCAGTCTGAAAGTGCTTTAGCTCAGCTGTTATGGTCAGAATTAATCTTTTGTGCTCTGAAAAAGGAGCTATCACATTCCATACATATCCACTTCACATCGGCACATGAAGTCCTTGAGGAATAGTCCTCAAGGGCTGAGCATCATAGAACACAATGAAGTAATCTAGCTTCTACTTTTAAAATATTAAGATTTCAAATTTTGTCACTGGGGAGGATAGGGCAAGCGTCATATTTAATATGGCTGAAAAGCCATGATGTATACACTGGTGGAAGAACATAATACAATGAAAGAAAGTGAAATGAATGCTAAGACAATTGCCTGTCAGCATTTTCATTTTCCCAAAGCAGCAGAAAATACTCATACAAAGCAGATTGAAGATTTAATGAGATAAGAAAAATAGACTTCATGAACCATTTTTTGGATTGCCCATTTCTAAAAATATTGCAGAAATAATGCCTGATGAGTTTTCAGGCAAGGGGGCATAACTATTCTTATATGAGGTGGTCTCCTTTGGCTTGTACAATTTATGCAAACCTTGGTTGTGCAATCCAGGCATAACACAGCTTCATCTTTTCCACCCTCACAAATATAGGTAGTCCTCGACTTACGACCACAATTGAGCCCAAAATTTATGTTGCTAAGAGAAGAAATTTGTTAAGTGAGCTTTGCCCCATTTTACTACTTTTCTTGCCACGTTTATTAAGTGAATCACTGCAGTTGTTAAGTTAGTAATACAGTTGTTAAGTGAATCTGGCTTCCCCACTGACTTTGCTTGTCAAAAGGTTGCAAAAGGGGATCACATGACCCAAGAACACTGCAGTCGTCATAAATATGGATCAGTTGTCAAGCATCCAAATGTACATCACATGAGCACAGGGATGTTGCAACAGTTGTGTGTAAAATGGTCATAAGTCACTTTTTTCAGTATCGTTTGAATGGTCACTAAACAAACTGTTGTAAGATGAGGACTACCTGTAATGTAAAAATATTTCATTCTAACTATAATCGTGGGCATTTTGATCATCCAACTTTCCTTCTCAAGGCAAAGATTTCCATTAATATTCATCCATGTAGCCATTTTTAACTTTGCAGAAGTAGGATAGGCGCTTTAAAGTGGATTAAATTTTAAATAAATAATGCTCATTTGCCTAATTAAATTCGTTTTATTCTGCCTCTTATAGCAGTAGCAATGGCGCTTAGACTTATATGCCACTCCATAGTGCTTTACAGCATTCTCTGAACGGTTTACAAATGTCAGCATATTGCCCCCAACAATCTGGGTCCTCATTTTACCAACCTCAGAAGGATGGGAGGCTGAGTCAACCTTGAGCGCATCAGGATTGAATTCCAGACTGTGAGAGTTCTAACCACTGAGCCACCACGGCTCCTGCACCACCACGGTTTATTTCCAAGGATTCTGTGAGTATGAAATGGCACCTCAGTTAATAATACTGAATCAGTTGCAAAGGCTACAATCTTGAAACAGTTAACTGAAATTAATTAAGCTGTTTATTGATCCACAGATGCCCAATACAAAAAGAAATGTGTGTTCCAATGAACACAATTACTAACATGAAGAGGGCGGAATAACTAAATGTGTGAACAATAGAAAAATACAAAGCAACTATTAAAGTAACTTGAATAAGGATAACAAACTTTTAAATGAAACCTTATATTGCACTCTTCATGAAAAACATTTGTGGCTCATCTAATTGAAGTGTTTCAGTAGAAGAGAATATATGGAGCTCACAGTTGATAAAACACTCTGAGCTTCGTTGTTTGCTTGCACATGTCCGTTTGCATCTTAAGTAAACCAAACTTCTTAAGTAAATCAAAAGACTCAGTAGCTCAAGGAAAAAAAGGAGTCATCTGCAACATACTGCCTAAGGATTGTTAACAGCCACTATGTAAAACAGACTTTCAGTAGACCAGTAGGTTGTATTCATGAACATTAACTACAATCAGAAGATAGGAGGTAAGTTCCTTTATCTCATAACACATTAACATTTATACTATAATACATTTGTTATTTTTAAGCTGCCATAAAATGCTTTGTTACTTTTTCCCCCTTCAGCTATCTAAAGCTTCCAGATCACATTTTTTTTTAAATTGACATTTTATTTATTAAATTTATGAATCATCTTCTGCTTACTCAGCAGCCAGAAAGACGCGCAATAAAAACCTTTCATAGAACAAAAGGAACAGAAGCCAAACTCACACAATAAAATTTCTTTGAAAAAGGTAGTACACAACATACAAATCTATCACTTTATGAGTTTCAGGAAGCTACAACTTGGGTGGATATGCTAAATGCCAATGGGAAAGTTAAAATACCAGTTGGGACATACTGTATAATCTAAGCCACTATTTCTCAACTTTAGCAACTTTAAGAGGGACTTCAAATCTCAGAATTCCCCAGACAGACATGAAGTCCACCTACTTAAAATTGCTAAGGTTGAGTAGCACTGGCCTAACCTTGGATTTTCCCAAAATACCATTAAATAAGCAGGAGGGAGGATTTTACCCATTATTATAATGTCAACCCTCTTTCAATGACAGAGGCCTGAGACTGTATTCTATTAAATAACCAACACTTTTGTTTTGGCTTTTGCCTGGCTTCAGGAATTGAGACCAGAACAGAATAACAAGAGTTGGAAGGGACCTTGGAGGTCTTCTAGTCCAACCCCCTGCTCAAGCAGGAAATCATTTTAAGCAACAGCTTCTTCTTCTTTCTTCCTCCTCTTCCTCTTCCTCCTCCTCTGAATCTGTTTTAAATTTGCAAGGTACGGGTGCAATAATTCTAGGGATTTTTTTAAAAATGCCGAATAAAATGACCGGGGACATATTCTGGAGCAAAATTTCCTCCGGTTGCAGTTCTTCATTTAAGAAGCTCCATACTACTCGCCGCCTCGTGGGAGCCACATTTTCCTGGTGGGAGGAGCGCGGGGAGGAGTCCGGGCCCGGGTGAAGGAGGCGAAGGGAGCGGCCTTCTGCCGCCAGAGCAGCGGAACCGGGGCCTCTTGGCTGCCATGGCGACTGGTTTGTGACTGCTTCGGCCTTCAATAGACCGGCCCCCACTTTAAGGTTCTCAATCACCCGGCTACGCTAGTTGGCAGTGTTCGTGACTGGATCCGTCCCTTTCCGCTGAAAGGATTGTCGCTATGGCCTCACGCAGCGCTGGGACCCTTCTGACTCAAAACAACGCGGTCTATGTGCCGCCGGGGCTCATGCCTGGGTGGGTGGCCCGCAAATGCCTTTAGTTGAGGTGGGGACGGCGGGGGATTTGAGGCGTCGGTCAGCGACGCTTTTAAGCCGGGTGGAGGCTGAGACTCTGGGAACAAAAAGAGGAGGAAGGATTTGTGACCGAACTATCCCGTCAGCAAAAGACAGCGACGTTCTATAATCTATATTCTATATCTTTTCAGAAGACCTACGTTATTAGATGAAATTTTATTTGTAAAAAGCTACTCCTTGTCCGGAAAAAAGGATTTTGCAATGTGTTAGAAAGCATTTAAACTAAAAGGGGATAAACTATAATAGAACTGTTGGTATACAGTAAAAAAAAGAGAGAGCAAAATATCGACAATTCCCCGCGATGATGCCTCACTTCTGATCCCCCCATAGTGCATATTATTATGATAATGCCCAGTCTGATAATTATATTATCATCCTTTATTTGTCTACGCCTTTGTATATTACAAATGAATTTCCCAGTCCTTAATCCACTATTTTCAATTTTTTTTGTGACACAATTTTAAACTATTCCTATTTTATTGCTGAGCAATTCATTCTTCTAAGGAGAACTTCTTGTGATGACTACCATCCAGGAAAATAGGAATTCAAAATAGCATTGATATGTCTTAAAAATGCAAATTGTATACTGTATGATGCTGAGAAGTCTTTTATTTGAAAGAAGGAATATGGCAACTTTCAGGTAATCAAGAATACCGTAGAAGAGATTATGGTTATTCCCTTTATAGCTCTTCTACCATCACTCAGCTACTGTTTAAGTGATATAAATGCTGTTCTCATTATTGTTATATTAATATAGTGGTGGTTAGATGGTTCAAGAAGATGCTATAAATCACTAGTGGAGATCTTGCTTATATATAGCTTATAAAAAGAACACTAAATTTGAGTGTTATATCTATAATTAATTTCCTCTTTGAAAAATTGCTCAGAAAAAATCACGCAATTAACTTATTAAATGCACTGTTGAGATGGAGGTCACTTACTAGAAAGCATCAATATGAGAAAACATGCAAACTGGTCGTTAACAATGTGTTGCATAGCAACAGTCATTTAGGAATAATGTTAAATTAGATTGTTTTCCCTTGATCACAGGCTTAGTGAGGGTTGTAAATTGGGCAGAATAGTATCCTTACATCTTTTTAATAGGGAACTTATGAAGTGCTTGTTGAAAAACTCAGACACTGAATATTGAGAGGGGTGGGAAGAAGAAAGTTAAAAAGACTGGAATTTTAGAATTCATATTGCATAATAATTTCTGATTAGGAATATTTTACTTAAGCAATTAGAACTTACAGTAGTTTTCCGGTAATGTTTCAAGTAAAATATATGGGTTCCCAGCAAAAGGTCTACATAGAGGAATACCTACATGAAGCATAGAAATAATATGTGACACTAGTCTAAGCTAGCCAAAAAAACCATCAGCTGCTTTAATTCTGCCTCTGCAAAAATTGATGTAATAATAATTGTTTGTTTTTGTGAAGATTATAATGTTTTCAAAATGCTGCAAAGATTGAGTATTATCAAGGTGAATAAATTAATGAGTGCAATTTGATTTCCTCTTTTTCTCTAGATACCGTGGCCATGTCCCTAATGTAGCTTTTTCCTTTGGTGACACCTATGGAAATACTACCATGAAATATTTTCAAGACTTCCGAAATGCCGCAATGGAAACCAGCTGTAGTCCCTACAGCAAAGGGGGCCAGTTCCCAACACTTTTCTCCCGTGACCCATCTCTCGTGATTGGGGAAAGGTCAAGAAGCTCGGATCGATGGCTACATACCCCTAATTACTCTCGTTTCAATTTGGATATGAACCGCTCAGGAGAACTGCGAGAGTTCTACAAGGTACAGCTGCTTTTCAAGACATATCCTCTCCCTCATGGTCAATTACGCATAATGTGAAATTGTCTGTGAATTCAAAATGTCATGTAGATAATCTGCATTAAACTAATTAGGGCTATTTCATTATTGTCTAAGAGTAAACACTTGGTTTAAGAGGGAGAAAGGAATGTTTGTTAAACCAATGGGATGTGTAATTCATATATATGATGACATTTATGCTTTTTATGTGTGCATAAAATGATAAATGGGATCTTACACACTTGTATGCATAGAAACATTGTTCAGATAATTTGCCAGTTACATCCAAACTCTGCAAAACTAAAGTCAGTTAAATGAAGGATTTACTAAACCAGTTTAGGCAATCAGCAGAACCAGGTACTAACTTTATTCTGGCTAGTATAATTTCTTTTTATTTGATGTAGGTCTCCTATATATGTGCCTAGGCTAATATATTATGCATATATGAATGTTTTCCATTTTTAAAACAACCCCCCCACACACACACAATCTGGTGATACTTATATTAATCCTTAAAAGCTGCGGTGGTGAGGCCCCTCCTCAAGAAGCCTTCCCTGGACCCAGCGGATTTAAAGAACTTCCGTCCAGTCTCCAACCTTCCCTTTGTGGGTAAGGTTGTTGAGAAAGTGGTATCGCTCCAATTCCTGCGGTTATTGGAGGACACTGATTATCTAGATCCCTTTCAATCGGGTTTCAGGCACGGCTACAGCACGGAAACTGCTTTGGTCACCCTGATGGATGATCTCTGGCAAGCCTGGGATGGCGGTCATTCCTCCATCCTGGTGCTACTTGACCTCTCAGCGGCTTTCGATACCATTGACCATGGTATCCTTCTGCGCTGACTCGGCGAGTTGGGAGTGGGAGGCACCGTTTTACGGTGGTTCTCCTCCTACCTCTCCGATAGGACGCAGTCGATGTTGACAGGAGGGCAGAGGTCGGCTCCTAGGCCCCTGATTTGTGGGGTGCCTCAGGGCTCGGTCCTCTCGCCTATCCTGTTTAACATTTACATGAAACCGCTGGGTGAGATCATCCGACGACACGGGGTGAGGTATCAGCTATACGCTGATGATACCCAGTTGTACATCTCCACCCCGTCTCAGTTCAGGGAAGCAGTCAATGTAATGTGCCGTTGCCTGGACGATGTGAGGGTTTGGATGGGAATGAATAGACTCAAGCTCAATCCTGACAAGACTGAGTGGCTATGGATATTGCCCCCTAGGAATTATGTCGATTTCCCCTCCTTGGTTCTTGGGGGAGAAAAATTGACTCCATTGGAACGGGTTCGCAATTTGGGTGTTCACCTAGATCCACAGCTAAAATTGGAGCAACATCTGTCAGCTGTGGCTGGGGGACCTTTGCACAGGTTCGCCTTGTGCATCAATTGCGACCCTACCTGGAGAGGGAGGCTTTACTCACAGTCACTCATGCCCTTGTCACCTCACGGCTGGACTACTGTAACACGCTCTACATGGGGCTACCCTCAAAGAGTATCCGGAGACTGCAATTGGTGCAAAATGCAGCTGCGCGAGCTGTGGTGGGTGTTCCGAGATACACCCACGTAACACGTATTCTCCGCCAGCTGCATTGGTTGCCCAATTAGTCTCTGGATGCAATTTAAGGTGTTGATTTTAAAGCCCTACATGGCTCAGGGCCAGGTTACCTTCGGGACCGCATCCTACCACATACCTCCCTACGATCAGTTAGGTCCCACAGAGTTGGTCTCCTCCAGGTCCCATCAGCCAAACAATGTCAGTTGGCGGGACCACGGGGGAGAGCCTTCTCTGTGGAGGGTCCGGTTCTCTGGAACCAACTCCCACCAGAGATCCAAACTATCCCCACTCTACTGGCCTTCCGCAAAGCCGTAAAGACATGGCTCTTCCGGCAGGCGGGGTGAAGAAGATCGAATTCCTCCATAAATAAATGGTTTTTTAAAATTATGTAATTTTTAAATTGATTCTTATATATTTGTATTGTTCTTATTTTTTCTGTACACCGCCCTGAGTCCTACAGGATTGGGCGGCCTATAAGAACTTTTAATTAAATTAAATTAAATTAAATTAATTAAATTAAATTAAATTAATTAAATTAAATTAATCCTAGAGGTAACTTGAATGCTCTCTGTGTTTTAATAGTCTTTTACAGTTCAATCTATGCCTGTTCTTCTTCAGCATTTTAAGATTGATGGAAAAGGATCTACTAGGATACAAATAGCCTTTAGGTTTTGCCTCTGGGACTGTTGGGATAAAGAAAGATTGGCTCCTTTATATTTTGAAAGTAGAAAATTCAATTTATATAATTAAAAAAAATTGTCCAGTCTCCCCCCCCCACACACACATACCTTGACAAGCAGATCTCTTTAAGAGGACAGGTTTCAGTGAAAGAACATGGACAAATGATATATTCTGCAGCTGGAGACATGCAGGCAGGGACAGATTGTACCACATGTTCATGTGGATTGTGTTAATTAGTCCTGGGACAATTAGCTAAAGGAAAAACAAGGTTTAATAAGTGCAGAAGACAGGGTGAGTTGGGGTAAAAGGAAATATAGAAAAAGACAACGATTCAGATGGATAGACAAAGAGTGATTGTTTATTGCCTGATTTCTTGCAGCAGGGGCTATTGTATTAGTTCAGAAGTTACCAAATGTTCTCCCTTCAGGGAAGCCTTCTGCACTTTCTAGGCTGCTAGGAACTGCTGCATCTGCCATGTGAACTCCTGTGCTATTTAAGCTATTTTTATGGAGCAAGAACCTGGTTTTTTTTTTGCATTCTCTTCTCCTTCATCAATCACAAGAATAGCACTATAGCCATAGCACTTAGACTTATATGCCGCTTCATGTTGCTTTACAGCCCTCTCTAAGCGGTTTTACAGAGTTCAGCATATTGCCCCCAACAATCTGGGTCCTCATTTTACCCACCTCAGAAGGATGGAAGGCTGAGTCAACCTTGAGCCGGTGAGATTTGAACAGCTGAACTGCTGAACTAGCAGCCAGCTGAAGTAGGTTGCAGTGCTGCTTTTAACCACTGCGCCACCTCGGCTCCTAAGAAAGCTTATGTTTATTGAGAAAACTCAACAGAATCTTAGTCAACTTGCCAGCAATCAATATTCTTAACAGTCTTCATCTGGGTCATCCCACTTGCTGAATCAATTGTTTGCCTGGCATTCTTTTTTTTCAGATTGCTACTGAGAAGCTCATAAGGGCATTTCCATTCTAACTTTATGATCTTTTTATTATAAAATCATGCCCTGTGATTCTAGTTCCCAGTCTTTGTTATTTTTTTAAAATACACTTTATTAAGTTTCCACAAAAAGTAACACATAAAAAACCCCAAAGAAATTTTTAAAAAAATATCAAAAAGGGAAAAAAATAAGATACCAATCTTGGGCACAGTTGCGAGTGCAAAGCTGTGTGGGAAAAGTAGAGGGGTTGCACATAAATAGCCTTGTCTGATCATAGGTGTTGATAACTGCCTTTTTGAATACAGAAAGGTATGCTAAGGTAGATTTATTTTATTATTTATAATCAAATTATATAGCTATTCATTTCACAAAAAACAAGCAGCATACACAGATCTTGCTACGTTGAATTTAGTTCAATTTTTATTCCTTCCTAAGCCTGGAAATAAGGGAGATTTCTTCTTAGTCAATAGCCAGTGAATCCACAGCAGTTAAACAATCTATAAATAATTAAGAGTGGGATGTCAAAATTAATGGGCTGAAAAGAAGCACTATTTGTTCAGACTTTTTTCTTTTATTTCTCAGTGATTTTATAAAGTAATGACATTAAAACATAAATTTTTTTAAAAGCCCTATTTACACATTCTCTCTCTCTCTCTCTCTCTCTCTCTCTCTCTCTCTCTCTCTCTCTCTCTCTCTCTCTCTCTCTCTCTCTCACACACACACACACACACACACACACACACACACACACACACACGGGGGTGGGTGGGTGGGGGGGGAGGCAGAGGGAGAGAAGAAAAAACAACAACCAGGTTGCTTCAGGTAAAAATGCAGGACTATTGTGAATGTCATTGTCTTTCCTACTCAATAGTTTGAACTTCTCAGCTTTAGGAGCAAATTACAAATATTTTGGTTTGCACAACAAACAAATGGATTAGGTTACAGTGGCAATGGTTAATTTATAATTTAGCATATTATGGGCGTTTGCAGTTTACTTTTATTTGTTTGTTTGTTTGTTTGATTTGTGTGCTGTCCATCTCATCTGGATGTTAGCATGTTGCATGAATGAGAGCATTATGTTAAACCATAATCTGATTTGTTTGGCATGTATGAACATGGCAATTGTTTTTTGTTAACTCAGATTTAGAATTCAGTATGCTGTGTGAACCCATAATTGCATGAAAATGGCAACAATGAACCATTGGATTTTATTAATAAAGAAAAAACCTCTGGGATTTTTTGTGGAAAAATAACAAAATGGGGAGAGGAAGCCCTTTCCCTGCAAGCCTTTCTCCCTTTTCTTACAAATCATGGCTTCTAAACTTGCTGCTTTCCCTGGTGGGAACATTCACAGGAGTGGCAAGTGGGAGGGGGCAAATGGTGAAGTAGCATTGCACCAACCTGATGCAAACTCCACCCTTTTTCTATATATGTACTGTGATGTTGCACACACAGTTTATGGCCTATTGCTGCTTTCATCATTTTGGCAAAGTGGTGGATCCTGTGAATGCTTTTGTTTATCCATATGAAAAGATACATTTGTAGAAAGCAGACGTGACCAAAAATATCATTCATTTTCAGTTATTTTTTTAAGGTTAATAGAATTTTACAGATAATTTTGTTCTTATATATATTTCTGGACACATCCTTTTTGTATACAGACCACATTCCCAGGTAATGCTAAGCCAGGATTTTTTAACAATGATTTCTTGAACTTCTGATTCACACATATTGCAAAACCATACAGAGGTGTAGGGGGGTAATTTGTACATTAAATTAAAATCAAACAAAAGTATGCATATTGATGGAAAATTGGCACAAAATAATGTTATAAGGAAAAAAAATGTGCTAATGGAAAGGAATATATTGGGAAAAGTGCATAAAGAAGAACAGTTTGTACAGAAATGGGCAACCCTGACAAATGCACATAGATTTTTGTGTGGGGGGATGACATACATGAATGCAGACATTGTGCAAACAGAAACCAATGCAAATACATCTGAAAAAAAAAATGAGAAACTGAATTGAGCCTAATTAGCAGATTCACCCATCCCTGTTAAGTTTCAGCTTCACAGCAATCATGTAAAGAGGGATTTATTTATTTATTTATTTATTTATTTATTTATTTATTTATTTATTTATTTATTTATTTATTTATTTATTTATTATTTCTTTCTTTCTTTCTTTCTTTCTTTCTTTCTTTCTTTCTTTCTTTCTTTCTTTATTTATTTATTTATTTATTTATTTATTTATTTATTTATTTATTTATTATTTGTTCTTCTATGCCGCCCTACTCCCGAGGGACTCAGGGCGGCGTACAACAATTTTATAAGAACATCAATAATAAACAGTAATTTAAAAGCAACAGTTAAGAAAATATACAAAAGTTAAAAAATGTTCACAATCAGCCATACCAAGGGGGGAATTCAGGTGGATTTAGTCTTTCCCCCCTGCCTGCAAGAAGAACCATGTCTTGACAGCTTTCCGGAAGGCCAGCAGGGATAATTCAGTTCCTTGCTAAGGTGATGGACATCATGGATGAACAGAGTTTTAAACGCTGGATTCCGTAGTGTGGGTTCAGCACACTAACCCTTACATAACAGTAATGTTGATGATTTGGAAATCAAGTAAACACATGAAGTAAGTATTCTCAAAAGAACTCAGGTCTAGATACTGATGCTCCTGACCCAATTTATTTTTTAATTTGTAGCTTTCTCAGATGCATCGTGAACATTACAGAGATAAGACAGGGACATTGCACCTGGTTCCATACTTTGTGCTGCCTGTGAAGGAAAGAGACAAGTACCCTCATCCTCTTGATCTGTGAGTCTAGTGGGCAAAAAAAAGTGGTGTAGGGGAGGAAATCAGATATGATATTGAGACTGTTTTATGGAAGTGTTATAGAAACTCATCAATTTCCTTATTATAGAAGATTTATGAAGAGATTGGACAACCAGGACATGGTATAGGATCTCCTGCTTGAGCAAGAGGTTGGACTAGAAGACCTCCAAAGTCCCTTCCAATGCTGTTATTCTGTTACAGGCTCGCAGTACTCAACATACGACCACAGTTGGGACCAAAATTTCTTTTCCTAAGCAAGGCGATTGTTAAGTGAGCTATGCCATCAAAAATGCATGCCCATTGCCAAGCACCCAGATTTTGATCACATGGCCGTGGGAATGCTGTGATAATTGTAAGTATGAGGGCTGGTTGTAAATACTGATTGAAGCAGTGTTCCAATATCTCAGGGGCTGCCACAAAGAAGAGGGAGTCAGGCTATTCTCCAAAGCACCCGAGGGCAGGACAAGAAGCAATGGGTGGAAACTAATCAAGGAGAGAAGCAACCTAGAACTAAGGAGAAATTTCCTGATAGTTAGAACAATTAATCAGTGGAACAGCTTGCCTCCAGAAGTTGTGAATGCTCCAACACTGGAAGTTTTTAAGATATTGGATAACCATTTGTCTGAAGTAGTGTAGAGTTTCCTGCCTAAGCAGGGAGTTGGACTAGAAGACCTCCAAGGTCCCTTCCAACTCTGTTATTCTATTATATTCTAAATCAATTTTTTTCAGTGCCATTGTAACTTTGAACGAATGGTTCTACGTCAAAGACTACCTGTAACAAGTCTGAGTCTAAAATAATTTGAGGTGACATGGATCATGTCAGTAAATCCCTTCTAAGACCCTCTTGGTCATCTAAAATCCATCTAAAGTTCTGAGATTCATTAACAAAAGCTACAATTTCTTTGCATTTAGGCAGTGGGTTTATGCACAAGGTAGGCAGTACTTTATATTTTTCCTGTTATTTTTGTTCTGCCATCCATCATGGAAAGGAACACATCAAAGAGTCAGTAGTGTATCTAAAGACATTATTATCATCCCAACAGAGTCATTTTGGGTGTTTTGTAGTCTTTGTTCAAACAAAATGTACATTTCTTTTTTGCTTATTATCGCATTCTTCTTAGTTCTTTAAAAAGATAGTCTCAAATGTGTTAATTCAACTCTGAAAGTTTCTTTGTTTCCAGAAAAGATTCTCTTATCTCCTGTCCTGCTCTTCAAACTGTTCATTAAAGTCAGAAAATATTGTACAGCTTAATTGTAGTCTAAATCTCCCTGAAGGAAAAAAAGCTGTTATTGGCAATGATGGACAAAGTTATTGTGACAGGAAACACTGCAGTTCTATGCTCTGTTATATAGAATTGTACAGTGAGATTCTCCCAGAAAGGAGATCTAGTTAAAATGTTAATATATATTGCTAGTCCATGTGTGATATGCCATATGCTAAATAATAATAACAGAAAGTACAATAGAGCGATCTTTAGCAAAAGAAGGTGCCTTATGCTAGTTATTGGTTCATCTCATTTCCCATAGTTAGCTCTGATTGGCAATAAGTTCTCCAAAGCCTCAAGAAGAGAAATATATTTTCCAGGTTTGTTATTTAAGTTCTGATTGAACCTGGGCCCTGTTATAAAGCACATATTGAACTATGATTTCTGCCCTTAGTATTATGCATCACTTGTTAATTTTCTGCTTTTTATCATTTTGGCTCACTGACCTGTATTCTGTCTTCCTAACCACTGAAGAACCATAGTAATAAACCAGAGAACAGATGTTAGAGGGGGAAGGAAATCCAGCATTTTACCAGATTATTAAAGATATATTAGTAGAAATCTACTTATCTGATTTTGAAAACATTGACTCCTTTTGCTTGGAAGAGAGCTTGTCAACTAGTCCAAGTCAACTCAATACACCATTTTATCCTTAGTTATTCCTATGATCATAAGTGGATCAGTCATATTGTGGGAGGGAATTGAAGAAAGAAATTAAAACAATTTGAGGATGCAAAACATTTACAGGGAAGAGTAGAAGAATTCAGAAACCTGCCCATCTGCTATTTTTCCCTTGCAAATGTTACACCCCTATAACAACTAGGTGGCTTATTTCCTCATAATCTGTTGATTTGCCCTCAAATCTCAAGGAAGAGTTGGAGGGAGGGGAGGGAATTGGCTGTCCTATTTATATAGAGTGTATTCTCTAATAAAAATAAACTATAAAGCCCCATAAAGGTAGTCCTCAACTTTCAACTATTCATTTAACGACTATTCGAAGTTACAACCCCACTGAAAAAAGTGACTCAACAACTCAGCCTCACACTTATGACTTTCACAGTATCCCCATGTCACATGAATAAAATTTGGGCGCATGGCAATAGGAATGTATTTACAACTGTGGCAGCACCCCAGGCAGAGGTGGGTTCCTCCCGGTTCGGACCGGTTCGGCCAAACCAGTAGCAAGCTGCTGGTGATGTCACGATGATATCACCATCTTTTTTTGAGATTATTTTTTTGGGGGGAATTTTTTTCTGGCTTTGTTTTCTGCACATGCGCAGAAGCTGAGTTTCTGGCACTGCGCATGCATCGCCATCTTGTTTTTGGCTTTTTTGTGTGTGGGGGGGGGATTTTTATTTTTATTTTTGGGCACTGCGGCGCGGGAGAAAGCGAACCAAAGCAAAGTAAGTTAGAACCCACTCCTGACCCCAGGGTCATGTGATCACCATTTGCAACCTTCCCAGCTGACTTCTGACAAGCAAAATCAATGGAGGAAGACAGATTTGCTTAATGACTATGTGATTCACTTAACAACCCCAAGGATTGGCTTAACAATCATGGCAAAAAAAATCACAAAACTGGGCACGACTCAGCCACCATCTTGCTTAGCAATGGAAATTCTGTAAGTCGAGGGCCTCCTGTGTTTGCTTTGATCCCATACATATATTGGAAATATATTTTCTTGAATGAATGCCCTACTATACTCGCTTAAAGGCATTTATTGGATCTATTTTCTAGTATTTGCAAAATACCCCCTTCCCCCCCTTAAAAACAAGTTTGTCTTAAAATTTTGCAATAACTATTGTTGGGAAATGCAATTACATATTGAACCATGTACATATATGCATATGTATTGCTTGTAAATTCTGTATTTTAATTGGATTGTTTAAATTTACTGTGAATGTATCTACTGATTTGTTCTGTTTACCTCTCTGCAATCCGTTTTGGGTGTTTGTTGGGGCTACGAGTACTAAGCTCAGATGAGCTAAGATTTCTGGCCTGTGACATGCAAAACATATTAATGGTATGTTTGTATGGCATGAGTCCTGGGTACCCGAGGAATTACTTTACATTGATGGGACTAACCCCCCCACCCCCCATTTCAGGGGAAAGGGTCCTGTTGGCCAAAGAATTTTGGCTGGCATGATCCAGATGAAGAGCCTTTTCTTCTGTGGCCCCTGCCTTCTGGAATGTTCTCTCCTCAGAGATGAGGTCTGCCAGTACACTCTTGGCCTTCCAGAAGAGCCTAAAAACTTGGCTCTGCTGCTTGGCCTGATAGGGACCTGTTGGAGGTAGAAGACTCTCACTTCCAAGCTGCCCATCATCTTTGTTTTTTTAATCTTTTAATTCCAATTTTGCTATTTAGCACTTTTTAACTTTTTATTATACTGTAATCCTCTCAGAGTCGCTGTATTAGAAAGATGGGCAGCATAGAAAATGAATAAATGAATAAAAATGAATAAATGCGGGAGATGGCCTTTTAAAAAATTCGACAGATAAATAAACATTTTTAATTTGAAAATTGTATTCTGACCATATCATAGTGTTCAAATGATGTTACAACTATTCTGGTTCAATGATGTTATAATTATAGGTAGTTGTCATATAGTGACCGCCTCTTTGAGTGACCATTCACAGTTGTAACCGTGATGAAAAAGTAATTTATGACGAATCCTCACATTTAAAACCTTTGCAGGCCAGTAAAGCAAAGGAAAGCTGAAGTATGATTTTTTTTTTTTTTTTTTTATAAAAAGTTTTATTAGTACAAACTTACATAAGTGGTAACAAAATATTAAATCCAAAGTACAAACATTTTTATTTCCCCCCCCCAGACCCACCCCCTTCCCTCCCCACCTCCCCCCCCCCGGACTTCCCAGAGATAATACAGGGCATAATAATAAGTTTAAATTGTTAATAAAAAGAAAAAGGAAAAAGGAAAAAAAGAACACTATTTTTAAAAAAACTTCAACTCCAAACTATACAGTACTAATATATCGCATTTGTATACAATAGTAAAGATACAAAAAAGAGAGAGAAAAAAAAGAAAGAGAATAAAAAAAAAGAAAGAAAGAAAGAGAAAACTCTTTAACACTACAAACAAACAAACCTCCTACCTCCTCCCTTCAGTCCTCTATCTTATACAAGGTAAGTGTTACATAAGTAATAACTAAATATAAAATACACAAATCTTAAACTAATATTATTGACATTAGAAATAACCTCTAAGATAAAACTTAACTAAATGTTACATAAATAATCATCAAATATTAAATTTCATCATGATATTAATAAGATAATATTATTCTAAATTAATTCGCTAACTTCAATAAACAAAAAAAGAAAATAAAAGAAGAATAAACAATAAACAAATCTTCAACAAACTATATATATCTAATATTATCAACATTAAAAATAACCTCAAAATTATATAAAACTTAACTAAATATTGCATAAGTAATCATTAGATAGGGAAAAGATAAAATACAATCATATTAGTTTCTATCCATCCAATATATTTCAACATCACATTATTTTGTATCTTGATAGTTCATCTTTTAATAGTTCAATAAATTCAAATTTGTCAAGTCGTCTCCCGTCTGCTCCCAAACCTCCATCTCCTCTTCCCCAGCTATCTGATTCAGGCACTCCTTTTGGATTTTTGAGTCTATTTCTTTTTGATCCATCGAAGGTGGCTTCCCCTCCTCCTCCTCTTTTATTTTCATACACCCTTCTTCTGGAATCTTGGATATATCAGCCTTTAGAACATTGACATAAAATTCAGTAGCTTTTTTTATCGTGTTGAGCCGGTATCTTTTTCCAGAAAATTTCACTGTTACTCCAACTGGTGCTTCCCATTTATATTGTAAATTTAATCTCTTAAATTCATCAATCAAAAAAGTATAGCTTTTCCTGGCTTTAAGCATTTTAGAGGGGATTTCTTTCCAAATCTTTAGTTCCTGACCATTCACCATAAGATTATTGTTAAACGTTGCTTGTATAATTCTGTTCCGTAGAGCTCTTGTGGTAAAATATATGACAATATCCCTTGGTAGATGCTTTTGTTTGGCGTACCACGAGTTGATTCTGTATGTTTTGTCGATTTGTGTAGCCAATTCCGCTTTAGAAATTCCAGACACCTGATCCAATATGTCAACCATCCTGCCTTTTAAATTTTCATATAATCCTTCTTTCAAACCTCTAATCCTTATAGCAACTTCCATAGATCTGAACTGAGTCATTAAGACCTCTTTTTCAAAATTTGCAATGTCATTTTGGATTTTATCTATGTAATTCACCGAAGTTGCCAAAGCTTGTTTATTTGTTTCAATACGTTCTGCCAAAACTTCAATATTTGTTGCTAAGCCTTTGCAAACCTCTAACACATCA
This sequence comes from Diadophis punctatus similis, assembly GCA_023053685.1. Taxonomy (NCBI): domain Eukaryota; kingdom Metazoa; phylum Chordata; class Lepidosauria; order Squamata; family Dipsadidae; genus Diadophis; species Diadophis punctatus. The sequence goes on from JALIGW010000001.1 coordinate 27,808,681, forward strand.
AATCTTAGTTGTTGATTCATATTCTTCAAAGCAGCCTGCATCTTATGGTCTATCTCACTTATTTTCTGGTTAAATTCCAAAGTAAGTTCATGTTTCATAATCTTTAAATTATTTAATAAATTTTCAGGTGTCAAAAGCTGTGGAGGTGTTAGCTCAGTGTTAAGTTGCATTTTAGAAATATATCCAGATGAATAGTCATTTCTTTTAGTCAAAACAGTCTTTCCAAACTTTGAAGCCATTGGTGTTTCAAAAGAGTACAAAAAAGAAAGAAAGCCAGTTGCCTGATTAAAGTTCTTTCCAGTTTAAAAATCAGATAGTCTTTTATTATTGAAAATATTTCTATTATAACTTTAATCCAGAGTTAGGAGACAGAGAAAGAAAAAACCATTTTTCCAAGTTAAAAGTTTCCATAAGAGAGAGAGAAAGAAAAAAAAAAAAAAGCCTCTGGGGAAACGAAAGTCACTTTCACTTCTCAATCGCCATATTGTTACTCTGTTTCCTTTGTTCCCTTGCCGAAGTGAAAGCTTACCCAGGAGTTGGAAAAAAAAAGGAAAAAAAGAGGTTTCAGTACTTGCCCATCTCACGCCTGTTTCTCTCTGTCTGCTTCTATAGTTTAAATGTAGTTATAAATCCCATTTTTGAAGCAGCGGCTGGTCACTCCATCTAGCTCTGCAAAAGGCAGAGGTTTCCGGATCTTCGGAGCTGGAGACAGGCTGCATGGGGAGCTCTCCCTTCGCGCCCTGCAGATGGCTCCTAAGGCGCTGGGGGGGCTCTACCCCTCCTGTCAGGCTCTCATCTCTCCCCTTTGCCCGGGGAAGAGATTTTAAAGCCGCCAGACAGCTGTTCTGGCGGCTTTTAACAAAGATCGGAAAGGCATCCAACGAGGGATGTCTGCGATGAAGCGCTCCAAAACCGGAAGTCAGCTGAAGTATGATTATAAGCATAGTCATGGTTTCACTTAGCGACCGCTCTGCTTAGCAATCGAGTTACTGGTGCCAACAGTGGTTGCTACTGTAAACTGTTACCTGTATGCTGGAAGTGTTCTGGGCTCAGAAAAAAAGGGATTTTAAGTTTGAATATTTTTGCACGCCTCTAAGTTATGTATACTTTGTTACAGATAGTAACAAATGGGTTTATGTCCCATTTCTTCAGCAACCACTCAACCATTATGGCAGCACTGAAAAAAAATGGACACTTGATTGGTTCCCAAAGTTCCCATTGCAGTCCCCCTGTGCTCATGTGATTGCAATCTGGGTGTCTGGCTTGCTATTACAATGTTGTAGAGAGGCCTGATCACCATTTGCAATATATGCTGATTTGTGTACATTTTAAAATGACAAAGTTCTACTCTACTCTACTCTACTCTACTCTACTCTACTCTACTCTACTCTACTCTACTCTACTCTACTCTACTCTACTCTACTCTACTCTACTCTACTCTACTCTACTCTACTCTACTCTACTCTACTCTACTCTACTCTACTCCAGTCCACTCTAGTCCTAGTCCTAGTCCTAGTCCTAGTCCTAGTCATTCTATCTTCCCTGCTATCTTCCCACAAGTAAAGTCAATGGGGAAGCTGGCAGAGAAGGTCACAAATCACTCTGCTAAGTTGCTTTGGCCCACAATACCTATGCACAGCCTTTTCTGGGTTTCCAAGCCCTCCCCAGCTCCCCCTCAATTCATGCATGGTCTGCACTGGGTCTCCCAGGGGCCTCCCCCAGCCTCTCCCACCCCCTGTGGTTACCTTGCCTGAGAACTCCTGCTTCTCACTTAATGACCTGCACATTCTGGGATTAAAATGTAACCTGGATTGTAGTCACGTGACATTATGCTTTATTACCACATTGCTTGATGACTAGCAAACGCCCAGTGCCAATTGTCATTGTAACCTAAGGACTACCTGTAATGAAACGATCTTCTTTTATAATTGAACATACAATACTGTGTAACTGATCTTGAAGTCTAAAAATATAACTATTCCTTGAGTTAATGTCCATGGTTTCCCAATCTGTATGGTATTAGGCTATACTGTGTTGCTTTAATTAAGGTCCTTAATCACAGCTGAATTCTTACTTCCATTTGTCAGTGTTGCTTTGTGACAAATGGTTTATGATATTATGTTTTGAAAAATCATGTAAGTAAAGTTGTATATAACCTGAAAACTGATTCATGTCATTTAAAAGAATTACAAAAGTGTTTGTAAATTATCTTTGTTCTCTTTCTATTGTTTGTTTCTTCAAATTACTTTGAATAAAATGTATCAAGCTTTATCTGTTAACATTTCAATTTCCAATATATAATTTCCTAGGAAAGTTACCTGGGAATGTGGAATGCAGTGTCCTATCCAGGGGTGGGTTCTAACTTACCTCGCCGCTGGTTTGCTTCCTCCCGTGCCACGTGGGCGCGTGCACATTGCGCTGCACATGGGCGCGCACATGTGCAGTGCCAAAAATCAAGCTTCTGTGCATGTGCAGAAGCAAAAAAACAAGAGCCAGTTAGAGGACGAGGCCAGCCAACAATCGCTCCCGGTTCGGCGAGCAGGAAGAATTTCCCGCTACCAGTTCTGTAGAACCGGTCCGAACTGGGAACAACCCACCTCTGATCCTATCTCCTGCATAATCGGTGAAGTCTTCTAACTCCAATGTTCATCACCAATGTTCCTTCCAGATAGTACCTACATTCGAAGATTGGGTGAACATATGTTAAATGGATAGTGTATTAACCCTTGCCTTCCAACTATATATAGTAGAATATTATTTTGTTTGACTTGATTTGATTTCACATCATTTATGCAATGTAAAGAATGAATTTCAAGAGCAGATTCTAGTGATGCATAATGCCACCTGAATATTATGAAAAATCCCTTAAGTTTTTAAAGTAAACGTTTGCTGTGAACTCTAGTCTGCAACTTTATTTATATCTATTCTCTTTAATTGTCTTTGGGATTTTGTAAGCTACCCAGAGTCTAAGGAAACAAGTGGCTATAACAAATCTAATTAATTAAATTAATCAAATTAATACCTGTTCCAGTAATCCACTTAACTGGTCAAAGAGGGGGCTAATGTACTGCAGAAACATGAATTGAATCAGTTGACCACTTTCATATATCTAGTCCTCCAAGAAAAGTACTGGAAAGAAAAAGCAAACCATTTACATTACAGAATTGTCAAGGCCTGACACCACAAAGTACTGATTAGCTGCATGCCTACTGATGCCTGACTGTCCGATAAGGGGTAATTGTAATCAGAAAGCCTTGCTAGGACTGCATTTGTGCAATGGTTCTGGGTATACACGACAGATCTTGGAGAAAGTTAGAATCATTATTAAGGTTTGCCTAGATTATTGGTTAAGCGTGTTGTAAGTTACCTCTTATGTTCCAACTCCTTAATGTGTCTGTCAGGCATCTGGCTGGCTGTATTACATAGTGCCTGATTTGCATTTGCCACAGTATTGAATTTTTTATATGTTAGGTGAAAAAAAAGGAGTACTCTGCTGAGAGATTAATTATTTATATAGGCTATAGATGGCAGCTAAGAGATAAAGACAACATAAACATAAACTCTTTAATAGCAATAGCAATAGCACCTAGACATATATACCAATTCACAGTGCTTTACAACACTCTTTAAGCAATTTACAAAGTTAGCATTTTGCCCCCAACAATCTGGATCCTCATTTTACTGACCTTGGAAAGATGGAAGATGAGTCAACCTTGAGCCAGTCAGGATCAAACTCCCAGCAGTGGGCAGAGTCAACCTGCAATACTGCATTCTAACCACTGCGCCACCAGAGCTCCTTTAAAACATCCTAGTGGTCATCCAGAATTTTGAAGTCCAGATCTCATAGTCCTAAGGTCTAAGCTGGGTATCTGCAGTTTTATAATGATGATAGTATATTAAACTGATAGAAGAGAGTACATATAAATAGGAAATTCAGCCAACTTAGTATTTCTATGATTTAATCTGAACATTTTACCATACTGCTATAAAAATCAGAAACCTCCTGGGAAAAAAAACCATTAGTGACTCTTCTCTGGATTTTCACTGCTGAAACAGGCATCATGGTGTGGGTATAGTACAGTGATGGTGAACCTATGGCACGGGTGCCAAAGGTGGCACGCGGAGCCATATCTGCTGGCACGCGAGCAGTTGCCCTAGCTCAGCAACAGCGTGCATGTGCGTGCCCGCCAGCTGATTTTTAGCTTGCGCAGAGGTTCTGGGAGGGCGATTTCAGCCTCCAGAGGGCCTCCGGGGTGGCGGGTGGAGCATTTTTGCACTCCCCAAGCTCCAAGAAAGCCTCTGGAGCCTGGGGAGGGCGAAAAATGGGCCTACCGGGTCTACTGGAAGTCGGGAAACGGGGGAGTGGGGGGGTCGTGCACGCATGCGCAGGGGGGGTGGGGCAAGTGGGGGGCTTTGAATTATGGGTATGGGCACGCACATGCGTGCGATAGCGGGCGCGCACACTATTTCGGCACCCGAGGAAAAAAAGGTTCGCCATCACTGGTATAGTAAAAGTTCATCCACTACAGCCGACCGATTTCTGCTTTTAATACACCTCCCTAGTTTGTATCTTTCTAAATAATGAATCCAGCATTGCCTGTTGGCCTGTCATTCCAAAGCAACCTGTTTTGTTATTCCTCCCCAAGGCACACAAGCATTAATCACGATTGATCAATCCCCCGGAGCACTTTTCTAGGGCATGTTGCTTTGCCACATATTGTACTTACTTTTATGGCTTTGTGTATTGGCAGGAAGTAAGATGTATTTTTGTCCTCCATGCTTTACCGAGGGTAGCACTTCTGTTCCTGCTGTAACTGCTTGTGATCCTTGACAAACGTATCTTTTCTTTTATGTACACTGAGAGCATATGCACCAAGACAAATTCCTTGTGTGTCCAATCACACTTGGCCAATAAAGAATTCTATTCTATTCTATTCTATTCTATTCTATTCTATTCTATTCTATTCTATTCTATTCTATTCTATTCTATTCTATTCTAACTAATACTTGGTGCTTTGGTGGAACTGTAGTTCTATTGCTTTGGGGTGACAGGATGGTGAAACAAGATCAGTCTGGAACCCACACTGCATATCGGACATTAATACAATTGAGAGAGTCCAGAAATATTTCACAAGAAGAGTCCTCCACTCCTCTGCTCGCAACAGAATACCTTATTCCACCCGACTTGAAATTTTGAGCTTAGATAACTTAGAGCTATGTCGCCTTCGATCTGATATAAATGTAGTTCATAAAATCATCTGCCACAATGTCCTACCTGTCAATGAATACTTCAGCTTCAACCACAACAACACACGCGCACACAATAGATTCAAACTCAATGTAAACCGCTTGAAACTCGACTGCAGAAAATACGACTTCAGCAACAGAGTGATCAATGCCTGGAATGCACTACCTGACTCTGTGGTTTCTTCCCCAAACCCCAAAAACTTTAACCTTAGACTGTCTACAGTCAACCTCACCCCATTCCTAAGAGTCTGTAAGGGGCGTGCATAAGCGCACCATCGTGCCTACCGTCCCTGTCCTACTGTCCTATTGTCCAAATTTACCTATACTTTGCTTTTGTTTATGTTTATACCATACCTGTTATCTTGTACAAGCTTTGACAAATAAATAAATAAATAAATAAATAAATAAATAAATAAATAAATAAATAAATAAATAAATAAATAAATAAATAAATAAATAAATAAAATTGCAGACCAGATGTTGGAAACCTTCAGAAGCCCTACACGGCAGGCGAGGATAATTCAGTTACTGAATTAAAGTAACTGGGTGGGTAGAAAAATAGAATTAAATTGTTTACCTTAAAATATTGGATTGTTCAGTGCAATCTTTGAGTAGTAGGTAGAAAATTCATTAGTTCACTCCGTTTTTAATTCATGTATTTGCTATCACAGAATGTAAGGCAATAAACAGAGGCAATAAACGAATTATAATGAGGAGAAGATTCTATTACAATTCTTTACCCTGATAACTCTAAGCCATTTAGTTACCGATCTGTGATCTGTGATACCTGAAGATATAGCAAGTGGCACAAGGCTTTTGGCACAAAATTTTCTTTTAAAGAATTGCCAAGTTCTGTGAAAATTGTAATAATCTTGTTGAAAATATCAGGAAATTTTGAGTTACCCTTGCAAATTTTATTTTTTTATTTCTTTTTATTTACTTTTAGGATTTGTATATGTGCCACCTGGGATAGTCACTTATGCTATGATACTAGCAGGTTCCACATTGCTAATTCTGGCTTGCATGGTCCATCAAAGTTTGCACTTAAGATGTAATGAAAAGGTTGGATCTTCTGTTCTAGGCACCATCAAGTTTCAGACTTTACATGCTATACTGACCACCATTAAGTGAAACATTGCCCATCCTGCTTGGAAGTTTCTCCGAGTCCTTTGATTGGCCACTGGAAAAATAGATAGCTTGCTGATCTAGTAATTTTTTTCTTATGAACCTAGGGACAATGAATGGAGTCACAGTTGGTAGGCTGTTGAATTTTGCACATGGTTCTAGAAAATAGATTTACCCTGATTTGGACAATTGGCAGTTGTCCCAAAGGAGCTTTTTCCAGAGGCAACTGGACTTTCTGGTTTTTCTTTGATCGGGCATCTCACTTATTGTCCACATTACAAATGACTCCATTCGACAACATTTTGGTGTAGCACCAATTATAGAGAAGATGAGAGAAGGCCGGCTCCGCTGGTATGGACATTTACTGAGAGCAGCATCTTCCACCATTGCCAAGACTGCCTACCAACTAGAAGTCAATGGCTGGTGACCTCGCGGGCGCCCAAAACAGAGATGACAAGACACCATCAACAAAGATATGCAAGCCACGGGCCTCCATCCTGGAGATGCAGCTGACCGTGCAAAGTGGCGTTCAATGATCCGAAAAGTGGACCCTGCACTTGCGGGAATACGCTAGGCAGAAGAAGAAGAAGAACTGGACTTTCTGGTTTTTGTTTGAAGACGTTTGTTTCACTTCTCATCCAAGAAGCTCTGCAGAAGTGAAGAAGCTTCTTAGATGAGAAGTGAAACATCTTCAAAGAAAAAACAGTCCAATAGCCTCTTGGAAAAAAAGCATCTTTGGGACAACCATGACCTGGATGATTGAGAATCTCCATAGACACAATTGGCAGTTATATACCTTATCTATTCATCTATTCATTATATGCTATAATGTCCTACCTGTCAACGACTACCATATTTTTCGGAGTATAAGACGCACCCTTTTCCCCCCTAAAGGAGCTGAAAATTTGGGTGTGTCTTATACTCTGAATGTAGCTTTTTCGAAGCTTTTTCAGCCCTAACGAGGCGCTAACGATCTTACCGGCTTGCAGGCTTTTTTTCATTGCTAATCGCTCCAAAGAAAGTTTTTTCCAGCCCTAACAAGCTGCTAACGATCTTCCTGGCTCTTACCGGCTTGCAGGCTTTTTCATTTCTCTGAAGGAGGTTTTTTCCAGCCCTAAGTCTTTGCAGGCTTTTTTTCATTGCTACTCACTCCGAAGAATGTTTTTTTAAGCCCTAACCAGGGGATAAAATAATGTGCTGAAGCTGACCAAACTAAGGACACTAGCCAGATGAATACCTGGTAGGCAGATTTCCCCCCTATTTTCCTACCCAAAAACTAAGGTGCATCTTATACTCCGGTACGTCTTATACTACGAAAAATACGGTACTTCAGCTTTAACCACAACAATACACAATCTCGCAATAGATACAAACTTAATGTAAACCGCTCCAGACTTGATTGCAAAAAATTCGACTTCAGCAACAGAGTGCTCAATGCCTGGAATACATTACCTGACTCTGTAGTTTCTTCTCCAAACCCCAGAAACTTTAACCTTAAACTGTCTATCGTTGACCTCACCCCATTCGTTAGAGGTCTGTAAGGGGTGCACAAGCGTGCCTACCGTCCCTGTCTTAATGTCCCCATATATTCGTAACCATCTCATGTACTCAAAACCATGCTTGTACTTTTATATATGCACATTGTTTATACTTTGTATTCATATACACACTTGACTGACTGACTGACTGACTGACTGACTGACTGACTGAATGAATGAATAAATAAATAAATAAATAAATAAATAAATAAATAAATAAATAAATAAATAAATAAATAAATAAATAAATAAATAAATAAATAAATAATAAAAAAAACAAATCTATGGGGATTCCCAATCATCCAGGTCATGATTGTCCCAAAGATGCTTTTCCAAAAGGGTTTTCCAAGACTTTCTTGGGTTTTTTTCCCCTTGGAAATGTTTTGCTTTTCATCCCAGAAGCTTCTTCAGTTCTCAGTTCTTCAGTTCAGAACTGGAGAAGCTTCTTGGATGAGAAGTGAAATGTTTTCAAGGAAAAAACGAAGTCTAGTTGCCTTTTGCAAAAGCACTTTTGGAACCTTATCTATTCCTAATCCTGCTGGCTGACATCATGCTTTACCACTTGCTTTACCACTGAGATGTCTGCCCCAAACCTTTCCTGAGTTGTTGGATGATGCCCAGGTATGCCCACTTTAACTTTCCTTGATATTACTTGCCACTGGGGGTTTGCTCACAGTTATCAAAATTGGGACACTCTTATAGCAGATCAAATTTTCCTTTTTCAATTATCTCTTCTAGAGTGCTTTCTGAATTCATTTGCATAAATCTTCTACAGCTACTTGACTAGGCTTTTGCATAGAAGCATAACTGTGAGAATCATGCTCTTCATTTTACATATTTATAATGTTGTATTTCTTTTGATACACTTGAAAGAACTAGAAAGTGGGCATAAATCAAACTGTTCACTTTCTCATACTTCATGAGTGCCCTCTGCTGGTACAATGTGGTAGTTCCTATTATCCAGTTGGAAAAATGAAATCTGATTGAACAGCTATGAGGTAAGTGAAAAAATACATCAATCCCCACTAACTAACATGTCCCTAATGGACTCATATTCTGTGTTAATATGAATTGTAACCTAAGGATAAGAAGCTTTGAGTTACATATATAGATGACATATAGAATAAGCAAAGGATAAACAACTGTACCCTTAAGATTGTTAACATTTAGAAACATAATTAAGTGGTAACACATGAACTTTAATAACAGTATTCTTAGTTGTATTCAGGTATATCCAATTAGTAGTTGTTTGTAGGCAAGTGAGTATGCTCCCCAAATGTGTGTCAGAGTGGGTGTTGTCAGAATTTAAATAACTTTTACCAGAAGATAATCTGGTAAGTACCATTTACTAGAAGGCAATGGCAAGGATGTTCCCCTTCCAATGCCTCATTTTCCTGGAATACTCTCCTACAAATTTTAGCTTATCTTACTCTTTTTCTTTTTTTCTTTTTTTGCTTGGGAGTATACATGTTCTGGGCTGTAGCACATGTCATTTTTATTTTCTAAGAATACTGATGGAACCCAGTACCATTCCAGGAAATAAAAGATCATGCTGTAGGCTAGCATTTTATAGCAGGTTTATTACTTTTTTTAAAATGAAACAATTCCCCATAGTCTGACCTTGTGTGATTTATGCACAGATGGAGTCAGTCAGGGAAATGCAGGTAACTGAATCTGAAAAGAAAGAACAAAGCACCAAATTGCACTTCTAATTACATTTAAATGAAGTTACATTTAATGTGTTTTAACTACCTCTAATGCCAAAAACTGGAGGGTTCACGTCTCTAAAGTATTGTAGGCATTTCTGTAAATTGTAAGATATGATAGAGAAACTTGAAAATTTATGTTCACTTGCACTGAAATACATCATCAAACACACATGTGATAGGCAGAATAGAACCCAAATAAGTTCCTTAACTGTAATAAAAACATTTATCATGAATAATCAATGAAGAAATGTGATCTTTATATTTCTTATTAAAAACAAGTACATTTGTCTTTAGAGTTAAGTGTCTTTAGAGATTCACCTTTAATTTGGATTTCCTATCTCCAAAAATATTACTGAAGAATGGAATAAAGTTATCTTGCTAACTTTGTTTCATACTCACCCATTCAGTTCATGGTAGGATGACACAATTGATGGATGGATGGAATACTTACCTGATTTAAAGTATAACTCTCAGATATATTTTAAAACATTCTGTATCATACTATACAATCTTGCTATTTGGGGTATTTCATCCATCTACAAAAGGGATTGTGTTTCTTATTTTATGATTATTACAAAACGGAAGCAAAATAATATATTTTTCTATTTTATATTCACAGTATAATTAAAAAAAACTTCAAAAAGCTGTTTATATTTGTTGTCTTTTCTTTCACAGATGCCTGCATCTTTTTCTTCATTTTCATTTTTTTTTCTTTTCAAAATTTCTCCGTTAACCTGGGATATTCATATATGAAACAGATCAGATGCATTTGAAATTTTGAAAGGGAAAATGAGGAATGTGTGTAGTATAATACTTTTTCCTTTCGAATTTTATCTCCGAATCATGATTATTCATCTCTGAAGCAAGTTCATAAAAATGTGTTTATGTCTCACATGGTCAATGTCTATGGAGATTCTCAGTCATGATTCTCAGTCATCCTGGTCATGGTTGTCCCAAAGGTGCCTTTTCAAGAGGCAACTGGCCTTTCTGGTTTTTCTTTGAAGACGTTTCGCTTCTCATCCAAGAAGCTTCTTGGACAGGGGTGTCAAACTCAAGGCCCGGGGGCCAGATCCGGCCCACGGGGTGCTTAGATCTGGCCCGCAGGGCCACCCGGGAAACAGTAAATGACTGGCCCATGGTGCCTCTGCCAGCAAAAATGGAGCTCGGGATGAGCCTCCGTTTTCACTGGCAGAGGGCTGCAGGGGGCCGTCGCAGCTGAAAACAGAGCTCGGGAGCCCGTTTTCTCTGGCAGAGCGCTTGGTCCACCACAGGCACCTCCGACACGAGTGACATCGAGCTGGCCACACCCATCCTTGCCACACCAACTCCGCCCCCCCCGAGGTCAAACACAACCCTGATGCGGCCCTCAATGAAATCGAGTTTGACACCCCTGTTCTTGGATGAGAAGTAAAATGTCTTCAAAGAAAAACCAGGAAGTCCAGTTGCCTCTTGAAAAAGCACCTTTGAGTCTCACATGGTCAGTAGAATATACATATAATGAGAGTTTAAAAGAATCTAAAAGAAGGAATAGAAGCATTAGATGGGTGTAGGGGAACATAAAAAGTGGAAGTCTACATCAAGTTACAAGGCATTCTAATATGGCAGGCTAGATGTTCATTAAATCTAGTTTATAAAGTTGAGTCACAAGGTCAGGTAGTTAACCGATGAATTGTAAACACTACTGAAGAACCTGACAATAGTGTAAGTTGTAGCAGGATTGGTATTTGAAAGCAATAGGTTAGTCTAAAGTTGTCCTGTGCGCCCTGGCCATTTATGTAGTAATGGTGAGATGGGGCTAGTACAACTTTCTTAATAGTTCAGGCATTGGAGAAGCACATTCTCTGTTGTTCCTCTATGTCCAGGGTCACAGGACATTATCTCTCTAAGTAAGGAATCTTCTGGTATTGCCCTTCTAGGACAGTTGAGGGAAGGTCATCACATTGTGGTAGTGTTTCTTTGTTTAGGTACTTTGAGTATAATCCTGCAGTATGCTTGCTTTACCAGCAGAGATGGAAGCATGAAAATAACAGGTTTTCATCAACTCTTGTAATCCATAAATAAATCCATAAAAATAAATAATTAAATGGGTCAAACTGGACAAATTACCGTATTTTTTGGTCTATAAGAACACACTTTTTTACCCCCCAAAAGTGGGTGGAAATGTCTGTGTGTCTTATAGAGCGAATGTTGCCGAAGTCCCACACACCTGCCGGCCCCCACCCTTCGCCCGTTTTTGGCCTCCGTGCGCCCCGTTTTCGGCCTCCATGTGCCAGGCGATCAGCGGTGGCAATCGGCGGTGATCCCCGCCACCTGGAATGGGCTGAAAACGGGACACACAGAGGCCAAAAATGGGATAAGCAGAGGCTATAGGCGGCAGCGATCTATGAAGCCTGGAACAGCTGATCGGCGGTATTCCGGGAGGCCGATCCAACTGCCAATCAGCTGCTCATGCTGAATCAGGCTGTGATAATGTGCTGAAGCTGTTTGCTGCAAGGACACTAGCCAGATGAATACCGATGGATGCTGGGAGGCAGAAGGAGATTTTTTTTTCTTGTTTCCTCCCCAAAAGCTAGGGGTGTCTTATGGTCCAGAGCATCTTATAATGCAAAAAAATATGGTAAATTGATCAAATTGTTCCATCTTTTCTTCAGCGTAATAGACCAATTATAAATAACATATTGACCATGTACACAGTGGGGGAATGTTGTGTAATAGAAACACACATGCACAAAAAAGAGTTGACCAACCCCAGAATGTTAGTTCCAAACAGGCTCAGCCTTGCAAAGATTAAAGTAATTTATCCAAGCAGGCATGTTGTAGTAACATCCAAACCAAAGCAATTGAACCATTTTGCATACCTAGTTCTCTAAGAAAAAATGTCTGGAGAGAAAGGATAGCTGAAAATCTTATGTTCTCAGTTACCAAAGCCATTGTATGGAACACATTTCCTCACTAATGATCACCATGTGTATTGTTGATCAATGTGGAAGGGGACAATTTTGATGATAGATACCGATGATAGATAGATAGATAGATAGATAGATAGATAGATAGATAGATAGATGGATGGATGGATGGATGGATGGATGGATGGATGGATGGATGGATGGATGGATGGATGGATGGATGGATGGATGGATGGATGGATGATTATATACACACAGAAAAAAATAGCAAAGTAAAAGGTGCAGGAAAAGGGAAATCTTGCCATCTCCTTGCAAGGAACAGCTGTCTGGAACACTTATGGGTGATCTCAAGACCTCTTGTCTGGAGAGGAATTATAGAAGTGCTCTGCTCACTGGCTCTTCATTCTGCAATTGGTGTCAGCCCACTCTTTTGTGGAACCATCTTCAGTCTGCCATTTCTTCCTCCGGAAGTCTGGAAGAGACGATTTCTTGAGGTCTTGCCAGTATACTTACGGTGCAGGGTCTCATTGGATACTGATACTCCCTAGACCCGTGATGGCGAACGTATGGCACGCAGAGCCATATCTGCTGGCACGTGAGTCATTGCCCTAGCTCAGCTCCAGTGCACATGTGCATGCCAGCCAGCTGATTTCCGGCTCACACGGAGGCTCTGGGAGGGCATTTTTGGCCTCCGGAGGGCCTCCGGGGGGGTAGGGGAGGACATTTTCGCCTTCCCCAGGCTCCAGAGAAGCCTCTGGAGCCTGGGGAGGGTGAAAAAGAGGCCTAGCAGGCCCACGGGAAGTCAGAAAACAGAGGAGCGGGGGGCTCGTGTGCATGCGTGGGGGGCGGGGCAGTGCGGGCGTCATTGAATTATGGATGTGGGCATGCACGCGCAATAGCGCATGTTGTACACTTTTGGCACCCGAGGAAAAAAAGGTTCCCCATCACTGCCCTAGACTAAGTAGCTGGGGACTTTATATTCACACACACAAGCAATTTTTAACCAATTCAGATTATTATGTGTGCTGCTGGAATGTCTAGTGAAATTTGGGTTAAGAGTGCTCTCAGAATAAATAAATATTTTCAGTTCAGGTGAACTCCAAGCAGAATCCCTTTTCAGACTGGGATCTTCATTTTCTCCTGGATCCTTCCCCAAACTTCTTCATCTAGGATTTTATTCCATTCATGCTGTATTTTCTGGGGTCAGTCACCAGTGATATAACCATGTCTCCATTGTGTGCTTGTTCTTCTCACCCCCTTTCCTTTAGCCCACCACTGAGTGCCAAAGCAATGTGGCACCTCCATCGCATCTCGCCAGAGAATCTACGGACCTATCAGACTTTCCCCTCAGGAAAGAGGGTGACTTCACAGGAGAGAGAAGTCCGAGACAGCTATTTTCAGTTCAGAGCCTGAGTGAAGAATGCTGCCAGTCCTGTATAACCCTTAAGAGGAAAGTCAGAGCTTAGGAGTAAAAAAAGTTTGAAGGATGGGAAATCATAAAGTTGATTTTCTTCACCATGCCTTGTTGCCTAGGAATACTTGTGTTATACAATATTCCATAAAACCTGAAGTACTGGTGGTGATCAGCTGTTAACTCCGATCATGTGACATTCATCCATGCTGGCTTCAATCTCATGCTTATTTTTTCCTGTGTAAACAAGGTAAAACTAGTTTACACCTCCTTCCCTGAGATGAATTGTTGGCACTTGAAAATAATGAATTAGTCAAAGTTAATAATCTAATATGAATCAATTTGGCGTAAACACCAGCTGGAAACTGGGAGACCTTGAGTTCTAATCTTGTCTTAGCCACTATTTATTTATTTATTTATTTATTTATTTATTTATTTATTTATTTATTTATTTATTTATTTATTTATTTATTTATTTATTTATTTATTTATTTATTTATTTATTTATTTATTTATTTAAATGGATTTCTATGCCGCCCAACTCCCGGGGGACTCTGGGCGGCTCACAACATATTAGAATCCATTACAAAATATAAAATGCAGTGATTAAAAAATACAAAAAATACAAAAGTTAAAAAGAGTATCTCGCATTCACAATCAAGGGGGGAGACCCATATCTAATCTCGTTGGTCTCACTTTCACCCCGCCTGCCGGAAGAGCCAAGTTTTTATTGCTTTCCGGAAGGCCAGCAGGGTGGGGATGGTCCTGATCTCCGGGGGAAGCTGGTTCCACAGGGAGGGAGCTCCCACAGAGAAGGCCCTCCCCCTCGGCCCCGCCAACCGACATTGTTTGGTCAATGGGACCTGGAGGAGGCCGACTCTGTGGGATCTAACCGGTCGTAGGGAGGTATGCGGCAGGATGCGGTCCCGAAGGTAATTAGCTGGGTGATCTCAGGCCAATCACTTTTACTCAGCCCTAGGACAGAGGCAATGGCAAACCGCTTCCTAAATCCTGCCAAGAAAACTGCAGGGATTTGTCCAGGTAGTTGTTAGGAATCAAGATTGACTTGAAGGCCTGAAGGTACATACATACACAAAACCTCAAAAAAATGAATAAGCAGAAGGTCTTCGGGGTATGCTATCTCTGAACATGGAGTTTTCATTTTGCTATTGTGCCTATGTTCCATGTAACTGAAAACATCAAGCAGTGTTCCCGGCATTTTAGTAAAATAATCACATTTATTAACAAACATAAAACTCATCATTCTGTATCTCAACTCTTTAATTATAAGCAAATCCAGTACACAATGTCATTTCCAGTCAGATATCAGCAAATCCAGAAAGAATCCTAAAGTAACAACAGATCCCATTTGATTGCTGATCAAATAAGCCTTTATATTCCATCCTTTTACATAAAACAATCTTGTCTTTAATCCATTTGAATGATCATTGCTCCCTGTCTTCAAACTTCAACAAGCGTCTTTCATAAATCCAGCAGGTAGAAATTATTCCAATTGCTCTCTTTAATTGGCATTTCTATTTCCTTCTTAATTTTTACAGCCTCATCCAATTTTTTTGGGGGGGTATATCAGTGATGAATTCTTGTTCATGTTGTTCATAATCTTGTCAGATCATTTTTTCCCCCAAATCTTTTTTTTTTTGTAATAGCATCTTCTGCTATCACAGCTTCTTCTGGGAACAGGGTATTCATATTTAAAAAAAAACATGCAACATAGCCAGCAATGTTGATTCAAAGTCCTATTTCCATTTGTCAACAACATCTATGAACACTATTATAAGTTGCTTATCTTGTTATGTAAGAAATAACTTTTCTTTCCCATGAAAATGCATTTATTCTTTAAATTTTATTAATTTCAGGCTTAATATTCAAAATAAAATATTCCAACTTTTTCTGAGCCTTTAAACTGTTTAAAACTTTCTATAATCAAAACGTTGATTTGCTTTCCGCTATTTACTTTGAATTTATAAGGTTTATAAAGAGAAAGATTCATTTTCATATACTGAAGGCACATGTTCAGTGTTTCCGGCCTTGTTATTTTAAAGGGGTCAAGGGGTGAAATGCTACCGGTTCAGCCCAGATCGGGCTTACCGGTAGCCGTGGCCGCTGGTGGTTCAGAGAACTGGTAGAGGCGGCAGCACGAGGCTCCACCCACCCACCTGGACATCGCAATTTTCTTGTTTTTAACCCTCTGTGCATGCGCAAAGCCTTCTGCGGATGCACAGAGGGTGAAAAAGTGCATGCTTCCGAACCGGTAGCAAAGGTAAGTAGATTTCACCGCTGAAAGGGGTCTAACTTCTTTAAAGCAGTTCATAGACAATATCTGATGGTGTTTAGCAAAGAATGTGCAAACTAATGTCCTTTGAAAGCTCTGGCTGTGACTGGCGCAAGAATGGCAAGTTCTGTCATCTCTTGGTTGTCTCATAAAATGGAGACTGCTGCCGTACAATCTTCTTGTAAGAAGCAACTCTATGGAGAGTTGGACAGTCTCGTACCCTCTTTTTCTTCAGAGACAGTCAAAGGAACCAATCTACTCATCATTTCTTGTTCTTGGTCACAATCCTCAGCTTCACAAAATGTGGAAAAGTCTTTTCCCTTTTCTTCCTCAGAAACGAAAGAATTCTTGAGGAGAAAGAGGGACCTTCCGGATGTTTTGGACCCTAATTAAGTTTTGAGCAATGTTTTTTTCAATTCCAAGTGTCTGAATACAAAAGTATTCCTTGACTTAGGACTCGTTGCTTAGCAACTGTTTGAAGTTACGACCTGGTTCTGAAGTTCCGACAGTCGGGACCCTACCCCATGGTCACATGACATTTGCGCCAGGTGTGCAGCAACCAGCCCACATTTGTGGACATTTACAACAATATGCAATCATTATGACCTTTTTGCCAAAAACTGGCATTTACTTCTGGTTTTCAATAAAACTGACCACAGTGAACCATTGGTTCTCTTAGTGACTGTGGCATTTGCTTAATGGTGGCAACATCCGCTTAACAACCCTTGAAAAAAGGCTGTAAAAATCTGATTGGTCATGCCGGTGACCTGTTTTATGACTGTCACAACTTACAACTTTGATGTTGTAACAGGCTCCATTATAGTCACACACCACGGACTACTCTAATTTCTCTGTCCTCTTGGTTATTTCATCTCTGCTTACATAATTGTGCCTATTTATGTTCTAACTTTAGAGGGCACTGTTTCTTAACTGATATGGTATTCGCACTGAGAGCTTTTGTGGTTAAGTATTGATTAGAAAACCTCTAAATAAAGCAGTAATGAATACATATTTCCTATTTAGTATAGAGGAATTTATTATAAAGAAAGTTAAGTGCATTGTATAGTCAAATGCTCCCTCTCTTCTTGTACAAAAATTTCTTATCATTGCTATGAAAATGTCATTCTCTATAACTGCACTGGATGGAAGAAAATACAAACTTAGATAAATGACTTTTTTCTTTCTGTTCTCAGAATCATTGTTTATTTGCATATTCCTTGCAAAAATATATGGACTGATTTGCTATCTGATCTTTCATAGCAGTCTTTAGTGTTACGTTTGTTATCTTGTGCCCGTCCAATTGCAAGGTCCTGAATCTCCCATGTTGTCACATTCTTGTCTCTCAGAAGTAGATCTGGAAGGATCTGGAAAGAACATTAATTAGTTTTCTGGACTAGATCTCACTTGACTTTAAATTATTTCTGTCTTCCTTACTTTGTTCCTGAACATCTTACTAAATTCATGTATAACCAGATCTACCTTGTATAGCAATGCCCCCACAATTCTGGTTTTTTCAGGAAATGCCTAAACTTTTTATTCACAATTTGGACTTCAACAAAGCTAACCAAAGTCTAACCAAAGATATTTCCAAGTATATGGGTCCATTCTGACACATTACTGTATAAGTAATTGACACATTACTCTGTCAAGGACCTAGGAGTACTCATCTCAAACGATCTAAGCCCCAGAGCTCACTATAACAGCATTGCCAAAAAGACATTAAGAGTTGTTAACCTAATTTTGTGACGCTTCTTCTCCAGTAACATTGAACTGCAAACTAGGGCATACAAAACCTTTGCCAGACCAATTCTCGAATACAGCTCGTCTGCCTGGAATCCACACTGTATATCAATACAATTGAGCGGGTCCAGAGGTATTTCACTAGAAGAGTAATCCACTTCTCTGCTCACAATAGAATACCTTATGCCACTAGGCTTGAAATTTTGGGCTTGGACAACCTGGAACTACGCCGCCTATGGTCTGACCTAAGCATAGTACACAAAATTGTCTGCTACAACATCCTACCTGTCAATGACTACTTCAGCTTCAACCACAATAATATACATGGGCAAACAATAGATACAAACTCAAAGTAAACAGCTCTAAACTCGATTGCAGAAAATACGACTTCAGCAACAGAGTGGTCAATGCCTGGAATGCTCTAACTGTCTCCGTTGTTACAATCCTCAAACCTCCATAGCTTCAACCTTAAACTGTCTACCATGGACCTCACCCCATTCCTAAGAGGTCTGTAAGGGGGCGTGCATAAGCGCACCCGCGTGCCTACCGTCTCTGTCCTACTGTCCCCATTTATTTGTACTCATTTCCTGTGTTCATGTCCATGTTTATACTTATACCTGCAATCTGCACATGTTTGACAAACTAAATAAATAAAATAAAAATAAAAATAGAATAAATAATACAGTTATGAGTATACTTTGAACAGTTATCCTGTGAACACTGCCATTAATCCTGCACCAATGGGATGCCAGTTAGCTGACATTTTATCCAGTAAATCATTGAGAAATTGAAGCAATCACCTTCATTTGCTTCAAAATCAGATTAAATAGCTCATGTTCTCTAAGCATATTAGCAATAGCATTTTAAACTTGTATACCGTTCCATAGTGCTTTACAGCACACTCCAGTTTACAAATGCCAGCATATTTCCCCCAACAATCTGGGTCTTCATTTTATCGACATCAGAAGGATGGAAGGCTGAGTCAACATTGAACCGGTCAGGATCAAACTCCTAGCAGTGGACAGAGTTATCTGCAATATTGCATTCTAATCACTGTGCCACCACGGCTCCTACATTCAATACCAAACAAATGATAAACTATTAAAATAAGCTGGGAGAACCAAAGAAGGGATAGATTCTGAAGCACCTTGTGGGTTTTCAGGAATATAATGGAATCAAGAGAAGTCCATTTAAGTCTCCAGAAAATAAAGAGATAATAAAGAATATGGTGTCAAGAAAGTAGTTAATCTCAGTCTCCTGCTCCATTTCTGAAAAAGCCCAAGTATAAAAGACATCTTTGGTTGGGAATGTAATGACAAGTCATTTATCCTACAGTCACAATTTGGTTCAACTTTTTTGAGCCAATCTGAATTCCCAGGATTCATCACTTAAAAATACCTCAGTTCTTGCTCTAGTAGAGTTACGATTTAATCCCATATATGTATAAATGCATCAATATGCTGATATGAAGTTTGCCTTCTGGTTGCTTTTCATCATTCCGCATAGTCAGGAGAAGCCTGGATGAAGCTTCTTCTAATTGTAATAATAATTGTTTTAGGAAGGGGTAGAAAATTTTCTGAGCTTGAATATTCATAACAATGTAAATGGGACATTTAGTAGTCCCACATTTGTTGAAGGCTCCAACATGGACAACACTGGAAACAAATCTAATTCCTTCATTTTTTTTATTTTAGGGATAAAAAGGGGGCGCTAACCCATTTTTATATGCCATCCAATTTACAGGAAAAAACCGCCAATAGAATTATATTTTAAAAATTATTTTTTTTGCAGTGAACATTGGAAAATAAGTCCTCTTTTTACATCTTGCAGCTTGACATTTAGTATAGTCTCTATTATTATTTTTTTTTTCTTATATTCCCTTCCCTACGTTAAAAATCTGTCAAAGTTGCCTTGGCCTGGCTTTCTGTAGCATTATATCTGATATAACCTAGTACACATTTGGCAGATTTTTTTTGTAGGGGAAATTACATCAAACATTATAGAACGAGAGATTTCAGAGCTGGATTTGAATCGTGTGAGAACAAAGAAGCTCAACTACATTGTGGACGGGATAGGGTGGGAATTGTTCTTACTGTAGGAAGTCTGGAGACTTTATCATAGCGTGTTCAAATTCTGCTAGAGAGAGCATTCTGTCATTATCCAAGTCAGCTTCCTCCAAAATCTGTTTCAAACACAAAGTATGTATTATACAGAAATAATATTTCTGTTGTTTCATATTAGTCGACGTAACATTTTTATTTTTGTGCTCCAAAATGGATTTCTTTTTCCAGTCTCATTCTCAAAATATGCTTGGAATACAACTTGCAGATGTCCCAGGTAGCCATTGCCTTCCCAGCCATTAGACGGCCATTAGAAGGCAGAAGAGCTGTGACTCTCATGCCCAGGTTCTACTGAAAATATATTTAAACCATCTAAAACAATTTTATGCTAAGGCCTCAGTCACTGAAGTCTCAAAGTGGTAAAGGGAGGAATTACCTACATGGTTCGCCAGAGACACAATTTCTTCCTCGCTGAGGTTATTCTTATTGATTAATCTGCGGATGACATTTTGGAGATCTTCCTCATCAATAAAACCATCATTGTTGAAATCTGGGAAATTAAAATATTGTGAAAAGTAGAAATAGGGTGGAACTTGGAAGATTTACGGACTATTATGCAGTCCAGAGCCAAATGTTTAAGAATTACACAAACAATAATGCTATTATAATAATAATAATAATAATAATAATAACAGAGTTGGAAGGGACCTTGGAGGTCTTCTAGTCCAACCCCCTGCTTATGCAGGAAACCCTACACTACTTCAGACAGATGGTTATCCAACATCTTCTTAAAAATGTCTAGTGTTGGAGCATTCACAACATCTGGAGGTAAGCTATTCCACTGATTAATTGTTGTAACTGTCAGGAAATTTCTCCTTAGTTCTAAGTTGCTTCTCTCCTTGATTAGTTTCCACCCATTGCTTCTTGTTCTACCCTCAGGTGCCTTGGAGAAAAGTTTGACTCCCTCTTCTTTGTGGCGACCCCTGAGATATTGGAACACTGCTATCATGTCACCCCTGGTCCTTCTTTTCATTAAACTAGACATACCCAGTTCCTGCAACCGTTCTTCATATGTTTTAGCCTCCAGTCCCCTAATCATCTTTGTTGCTCTTCTCTGCACTCTTTCTAGAGTCTCAACATCCTTTTTACATCGTGGCGACCAAAACTGTATGCAGTATTCCAAGTGTGGCCTTACCAAGGCATTATAAAGTGGTATTAACACTTCGCGTGATCTTGATTCTATCCCTCTGTTAATGCAGCCTAGAACTGTGTTGGTTTTTTTGGCAGCTGCTGCACACTGCTGGCTCATATTTAAATTTTTTTACTATTTTTACTCTTAAAACTGCCACAGGAACTCAGTCCATCCAGCCCAGTAGTGTTGAATGACTAAACTTATATGTTTTCTGTCTCCATCTGTCTGATTTTTTTGCAGCAGAATATGCCAAGAACTGGCCTTGGGACGTGCTGTATACCGTATTTTTCGGAGTATAAGACGCACCTTTTTCCTCCCTAAAAGAGGCTGAAAATTTAGGTGCGTCTTATACTCCGAATGTAGCTTTTCCGAAGCTTTTTTTCCCAGCCCTAAGGAGGTGCTAACAATCTTCCTGGCTTGCAGAATTTTTTCATTGCTACTCCGAAGTTTTTTTCCAGTCCTAAGTCTTTGCAGGCTTGTTTTCATTGCTATTTCCTCTGAAAAAGGTTTTTTCCAGCCCTAATGAGGTGCTAACGATCTTACCGTCTTGAAGCATTTTTTTATTTCTACTCCCTCAAAGTAGTTTTTTACCAGCCCTAAGTCTTTGCAGGCTTGTTTTCATTCCTACTCCCTTCGAAGAATATTTTTTTCAGCCCTAACCAGGGGATAAAATAATATGCTGAAGCTGAACAGACTAAGGACGCTAGCCAGATGAATACCTGGTAGGTAGATTTCCCCCCCTATTTTCCTCCCCCAAAACTAAGGTGCGTCTTATACTCCAATGCGTTTTACACTCCGAAAAATATGGTAATTCCTTTTTCTCTCTTTTTCCATTGACTTCCACACTGAACCTGAACATGGCCTGAAGCTGCTTGTGTATAACATGTATACAACGTATGGAAAGAGTGTGCGATGGGGAGGCAGAGTCATTACAGGAATCACATGTGCTGAACCACAATTTAATCGTGATTTGATGAGCAAGCCATTCACTAGAATTAATCCACCCAAAGGAGTGGTAAGAACCCGTGATTGCCTGGGCCAAGAACTTTGGACATAATATAGAATTGGAAGACTGGGAAAAAAATTGGAACAAAAACTATATAATTACTAAATCTGTGGTCTATAAGAAAAATCAATACTGTTGGCATTTGGCGCCGGCGAGATTGGCCAAGATGTACCCAAATTTAAACCCAAAATGCTGGAAATGTAAACGGGGACAAGGTACCTTGTTTCATTCATGGTGGTTATGCCTTGAAGTGAAAAGATATTGGAAGAATGTACAGAATTGGCTGCAGGATTTAATTAAATGCCAAATAGAATTCAAACCCGAATTATTTCTCCTGTGGATAACTAGGGCGAAATACAATAGAAAATCAAAGTATTTGATGTTACACATAATAACGGCGGCAAGGATTGCCTTTGCGCAATATTGGAAGAAAAACAGTAACCCACCAGAGGGTCAAGTGATCCAAAAAATATTTGAGTGTGCAGAGATGGACAAACTCACATTAGAGTTAAAGGAAAGGGATGATTCAGAATACTATGCAGTTTGTGAGAATTGGTATGAATGGATAGACAATAGAAATAAGAAATATAAATGTACATAGAGTTAGATTGATTGGAAATAGAATGTATCTAGTGTACTGAATATTGATTCGAACTGTATGAACAATGTCACAGATCTGTTAATTATGTGATAGAGGCATGTAAAGAAAAATTGTGTAATAAAAATAAATTTTAAAAAATTCAGCTGAATTTATTTTTTGTATGTAGTGTGATTCCCCTCCCTTTTCTCCTCCTTTTTCCAGTTTTTAAAGTAAAAACCAGACTAGCCATATTATGGCTTAGTATATTATATGAACCAAACAACTGTTTCTTCTTGGGCCATGTCTGCAGATGTTTCTATCCCCTCTTTGAAAAATAAAATGGTTCCAATCTCACCTAGGCTTCCAATTCCTGATCTCATCCTCAAAGTGCCTCCAGACCTCAGGATGTTTGCTTTTTCTTACACTGAAACTGTTATGAGGATATTACAATGGGGGAATGACATACCATAAATCCGAAAAGCATATTCAATCTTAAGGGTGGGACATGCTAGGTAACTGAAGACAGATGCCATCCCAAGGATGTCCTCAAATGTAAAATAGCCATCTGTGGAGAAGACCTTGCAGATCCTGTCTCTGAATGGATTCATCTGGGTGAAAACAGAAGAACTTGAGTATAATTAGCCACATTATTCTTAGTGGAGCCTTTCCAGCCTACATATGAGCAACTATATAAATCGAATTAATAATAATAATAATAATTGTACACAATGTGGCTTGGTCGAATCTTTCTTTGATACTATATTCTATGTAAAACCATAAACAAGACTGCACTGAAATAATTTTATGCTGTGAATATCCTCATACACAAGAAGAACATTCCTTTGATTAAATTGAAATAAAAATGTTTGGACCACCCCCCCTCACATTTCCTGTCTTCCTGTTTCAAGCCATCTGCAGTTTTTCTTGTTCACCACTAGGTGACAGTAGATCATTAGTTCAAAGAAAACACTTGTCTATTCTATCTGCACCTGCCTCTTTGCTCTAAGTAGCAGAATAGAGGAAATAACTACAGTTCCACTATCTCTAATAAAGCTCTGGAAGATGCAACCATACACAATGGCTGGCTTATATGTACATGTAAAATGCTAAACCTATGTTACTAAAACCGCATTCACGTAACATTATGCTCTGCCAATCATATTAGAGCTTAACCCTGCTTCATACAACTTGCTAAAACACTATAACTCAATCCCATTTTAGCCTAATCTAGTGCATTGTATGACCCTCATCCAATATATAATATCCTCCACCATCATCTCCTCTACCATTAGATGTACAGCCTTGCAAATCATCCAAGGTGTCCAGCAAACACATAACGGTGATATAATTTCAACTATCCCAGTGTCAGCTGCGAACGTTGCAGCAAGTGAGAGATCCAAGATAATCTATTTTAATAAACTATAAGGGAAAATGTAGGAATGATTCCATGGTGAGAAAATCTGAAGGGGAAAAAAAAGTTCAGAAGGGTTGAAAAATTCTGAACAATTAGATAATTAAGGTCCCAAGACAGACAATGTTATGACCCAGGGTTGGCCTGCAAGCAACACATGCTAGGTGGAAGCTTGACAACTTTTATTCAACCCCCCCCCCCCCCCCACACACACACACAATCCCCACAATCCAGCAATTCCCGGTCCATTCTCCAAGGTCTCTACAGTCCAAGAGCAAGGCTCGAACACACATGCCCGCACACGCTTCATGCAACTTCCTAACAGTGAAAGTCCACAGGAGCAGCATCGCTCCGGGGGCAAGACAGGCTCTCAAATTTGGCAAAGTTCACGACGAATGCCAAAGCAAAGGATCAAACCTCAGTCCACTCCAGCAAAGATTCTGGAGCAAAGTACTTCCTGGAGCCGTGGAGCGTGTTGCTGCGTGTTTTTGTTCTTGACAAAAACCGCTCCCCACAGCATCTCCTGAAATGCTACTCTCCAGGTGATTCTCCGGAGGAGGGGTGGGGTGCCCTCCTCCCGAATAATCCGGTTGCCCTGTGCTGACTTTGCCTCCTCTCCATTCTCCACACTTGGATGGAGGAAGCATTTGCTCGTCTCTGGAGCTCCGCCCCTCCTCTGCTCCACTGCCTGCCCTCCCCCTTCCTTGGTCTGCCTGTGCCATCTCTTCCTCCCTGCTTACTCTTCTGAGGTCTGAGGGACCTGGGACTGCCTCGTCCTCATTCCCAGGTTGTTCCTCAGGGGCCACAGGGACTGCCTCCACCCCCTCTGTCGGCCCTAGCTCCATCTCCTCCTTCTCCTCAGACCCGTGCTCTGACAGGGCCATGACAGAAATATTAAACATCAATAAAAATGGGAGACAGCTGATGAGACTGGTATGGCTGCCTAGAGAATTCTCTGACAAATTAAGAAACAAAAAATTAAGTTTAAAAAATGAAAAGTGGGCCACATAACAACAAATAGAAGATCTCAGAACCATTAATTGTAATCTTAATGAGCACTTTTATGTACATGGGAAGTGTCAAAAAGATTGGTGATTTTTTTAAAAAATAAAAAAGGTAAAGAAAATTTTTTAAAAAGGTAAAGAAATTTCTTTTTTTAAAAACAAAGTGTAGTTCAATGTCAAGAAATGTAGATTGTGCACTGAGGTAGCTCAGTTGCAGTAGTTGTAAGAAGGATCTGGATATGTCTATGGAGATTCTCAGTCATCCAGGTCATGGTTGTCCCAAAGATGCTTTTTCAAGAGGAAACTGGACTTTCTGGTTTTTCTTTGAAGACATTTCGCTTCTCATCCAAGAAGCTTCTTCAGCTCTGACTGGATGGTGGGGAATGGAAGGATTTATACTCCTTGCAGACAGCTGGTCATTTGCATTCTTTTAGCAAGTCATTAAGGCTACCTGGAGGTTTATCTGTGTCATCAGGGTCACCAGAGAAATGGTAGAAACGGGTGTGGAGCCTTCTTGGAACTGTTGAAAGGACTGTGTTGTAGACTGGAGATAGATAATGCCGTATCCCTCTCCCTTTGGATCTGGATATCTATGTATAGAATAGGATCTATGTATAGGATCTGGATATCTATGTAAACCACTGATTAAGCATGTGTTAGTTACATTCTGCAGCTACCAAAAGGGAGGTAATGCAGTCCTGATCTACATCAACAGAGTTATAATTGTTCTGCTCAGCACTGTACTGGTAAGACTGCTTTTAGAATACTGTATCCAGGTTTATTGCCATACTATAAGAAGGATGCCAAGGAATTGGAAAGATTACAAAGAAGAGCAACAAAGATGTTGATGAGCTTGGACACTAAATCTATAAAAAATGAATAAAAGAATTTAGTATATTTCACCTAAATAAGAGAAGTCTGAGGGAAAACAAAATAGTACTCTTCTAATACTTGAAGGACTGTCACAGAGAGCATGGATTTATTTTCCATAGTTCATGGTTCATTAGGATAGGAAAAAAGCAATGGGTTTAAAATTTACAAAGAGACTTCCGGTTGCAACCGTGGCGAGAACAGCTGGAAAATAGTGGGCTCTCCTGAGCCCCGCAAAAATCCAGCTGGTAACCGCTGCCAGGAGACCCTTCGGGGTCACAGCTGTCTTGTAGGGACGGGAAGGAAGGAGAGGTGCTTCGCTGACCATGAGGAATCTGCAAATTCCTTGTTAGGTCCGAAGCAATTTCTCCCCGAATGGCAGAAGGCACTGCCGCCATTGCTTGCAGCCCCGAAACTGGGACAATTGGGAACCAAGATTGTGCAGGAGCGGTGTATGGACAGAACATTGGAATTGGGTGAGATTTTTACCAACTTTTACTTTAATGACTTGCAATCACAAGAAGAATACGAAAAGAAAACTCCTAAGCTTAAAATAGTGGTGAATTGAAACACGGAGGGAGGGGGGACCGGAAACAAAAAGGCAGAAAAGACCCAAGAGAAGCTATAAAAATACAGACAGTGTGGGAAAAAGCTCAAATAATTTGAAAGCGATTTTAGGGAGAAGCTATTTGATTATTTGAATTTCTAAACCTCTTGGGTTTATCCAATAATCAGCTGTTTTTGACAGAATGTTTACTTGGATTGGGGTATAAGAGAGCCATCTACTGGAGAAAGAGAAGTACTGCAATACTATAGCCGCAGTATACTTAATGAAAGCTAAACTAATACACACAAAGTCTATCTCAGGAGCTGAGATAGCGCAGTGGTTAAAAGCAGCATTGCGACCTTCAGCTGATTGCTAGTTCAGCAGTTCAGCTGTTCAAATCTCACTAGGCTCAAGGTTGACTCAGCCTTCCATCCTTCCGAGGTGGGTAAAATGAGGACCCAGATTGTTGGGGGCAATATGCTAAACTCTGTAAACCGCTTAGAGAGAGCTGTAAAGCACTATGAAGCGGTATATAAGTCTAAGTGCTATTGCTATTGCTAATATACAAACAGAAGCAACAACATCTGGTGAACGGCCTGACCTTGACTCTGATGTTAGAAGACGACTGGGAAAACTCAAGAACATTCAATAGTGGATTTTTTTCTTTACTTTTGAAGAGTTACAAAAGGAACTAATTTGCAAATAACTAAATCTTATTAAAATTGACTATTGGATTATAGATTGGAAAGACTGGAAGAATTTAGTGGATTAACCTGGATTTATTTGGACTTGGACTATAAATGTTACTTAATAGAATATTTTAAGAGGAAAAAGAAGAAAAGATCAGAAGAAAAGAGAGAAAAAGGAAATAAAACTTTGGAAAATTGGGAGATATATAATTGGGGAATTATAAGACTGTAAATTATTATGAAATAAAATGTGGGATTTGGGAGGTAGAACTATGGGATTGATGTAATTTGATTAAATAGAAGCTTCTTAAATATCAAGATATTAGAATAATTGAATTATATTTTTATAAGCTGTACTAAATCACTATAAAATGGAACTAGAGATGTATGAAGACATTGTGCATGTTAAAAAATGTGCGTGAATCCTTAAGAAATGACAAAGAGACAAAGGGATTGTTTAAAGATACAGAAATGAATGTAGAACCTACTCAACAATTGGGGAAAAAAGAGGAACACGATATTCAAGAAATAGATGAGGAACTAGAAAAAGCAGAGGAAGGGGAGAATAAAAATGAGAAGCAAGAAGTTAGGAACAAAGAGGATAAGAGACTAATAAGTAGAAGACAAATACATAATATTACAATTTATAATAGTATAGAGAGAAGAGAGAAAAACTCCTTTAAAAAACAAAAACAAAAGGAAGTTATGTGGATGGGTGTTCAAAAAATGCAGGAGAAAGAGACAAAAGGCATTTAGAAGGGAAAGCTTAGTAGACACAAAAAAATTAAAAAGAGAGACAAGATTCCAAGAGAGAGAGAGCTAAAAGATTGACCAAACATTCAATGAACGATAGAATTTTAGAAAGACTAAGAGATGATGGATAATGAGAAAATATATTAATAAAATGGGCAAATACCACAACCCCAATAAGTTTAGATTAGTAGATGGTAATTTAAGATTAGACAATTTAACTGAAGTATTAATATTAACAGTGTGTTAAAAGATATTGTGAATTTAAAATATTAATGATTAGAAATGGTGGGGACCTTGAGATACACTCCCGTGATGGATTGAATATTGTTAATAAATTGGTGTTATTAGTAATGCAATGTGAACCGGTAGGGAAGGTAAGTTGAACCCACCCCTGATCCAGCCACCTCATTCTCTGTCGTCCTCTTCTTTTGCCCTCAATCTTTCCCAGCATCAGGATCTTCTCCAGTGAGTCCTTCCTTCTCATTTGGTGACCAACAAAGATTGGACAGCCATTTTTCTGGGATGCCTGAGGATTTTTGCCCAGATGTAAGTTTGGATTGAAGATCTCTGGGGACTCTTTTAATCCTGTGCCAAAGGTAGTGGTTGAAATTTGCACATCGCACTAATCCCTAATGCAGTGTGTTTGTTTGTTTTTATCTTAGTTTATTGTGTGGCTTGAGCCAGTTACGGTCTATTCAACAAATCATGAATAAACCACGGGATGGTGCAATAACTCACTTGTCTGAAAACAAAATGTTCAAACATGTGATTGATTATTAGCTATAGTGGATTTAAAATGAAATATTTTATAAGAAGCTATGAAGCAGAGAGACTATTTTATGAGTGCATAAACATTCAGAGGTGCTGATGAGATTCCACTGTTAGGAAGCAATAGTAGAAGAGGTCAGAAGCATCTAGCTGGTTATTTTGGAAATTTGAAATGATCTAGCAGAGATCTTGTTATGTCCATCCATTTGTTCATGTGCATATGCCCACAAATACCCACACCTTTCTTTCTACAGTGCTAAATTTTGTGGCTTAGTTTCTCTACTAAATGTACGAAGAATCTTTTCAATCCTCACATTGTTTTACTCGTATGTCTAATTATACTGCTCGGCAAAACAAGTTCTTGGGTTCCTTCTGTCTTAAGATTAGGATACAGAGACAACCCTGGTTGAAGAGTTTGCAGTTGGAGGCGGATATTTCTAGCCTTCTCTCTAAAATAGATTCTGTCTCACTCTTGGCCAGGAACACTAATGAAAAACAAATCAGAAAAGAGAGAGAGAGAGAAAAGAAATCTTCATTCTCTATTGTTCCTTGTGAAAGGAAAATAAGTGCTTTCTGAAATAGTCTTGAAAATGCGTACCATGTATATTGCTTTCTCTGAAAACTATTATTGTTCCCCAAATAAGGGAGATTTCCCCCTCCCCAAAGTTTTTATGGAAAAAAAGAGTCTTAAGCTTCAATGGAAATCTGAGGTCATCCAGATCCTGTTAAAATCAGCCTGCAACTGATGCTGTGGGTCTCATAGGCTCCTACCCACAAGTGTCTTTTTGCCCCACATCAAGACAAAACTGGGCTTTGAGCACACTGTTAGATGTTATGTTGCATTTCAAAACACAGATTTGTCCCACCAGAAAGCCATGGGTCAGTGTTTCCCAACCTTGGCAACTTGAAGATGTCTGGACTTCAACTCCCAGAATTCCCCAGCCAGCGAATGCTGGCTGGGGAATTCTGGGAGTTGAAGTCCAGACATCTTCAAGTTGCCAAGGTTGGGAAACACTGCCATGGGTGGTAAAGCTTTCATGGTTGTGTAACACCCATTTCTGAATGATCTTTGAAGGAAAGCTTTATTCTCTTTCAAGGGATATTTTACAAGAAACTTGAAGAAAGGACTACATGCTTATAGTTCTGTGTTTGTGGCTTAACTACATGAGTATGATTTATGGTGCTCATATTCTGATAACACTTGAAACTGTATGATCCTTATTGCATGGCATGATTTGAAACTTCCTAGTTTGTGGTGATTTTCCTTTTGTGAGAGGAAAATAGAATGGAATGAATACATGACAACTCGAGAATAAGATTTCAAAAGTACTAAAAAAAATATGTCAGGTTACTGAAGACCAAAGATGATTTAAACTTTGTTGTTTGGGTTGTTTGGAACAGCCCAGATTCAATAGGTGTGCGGCAGCGGCGGGTTGCTTGCTTACCAACTATTTAATTGGATAGATAAGATTTAGATAGTCCATAATTAAAAACTATGGCCTGCACATTCTTCAAAATGAAAAAGGTTTTCTGCAGTCATGACATAAGCCTAAGATTGAAAATCAGGCTTGTCAGATGCTACATCTTTTCTATCCTGCTCTATGGAGTGGAGAGTTGGTCTCTGACAGAAAGCCAATTGAAGAGACTAGAAGCATTTGAAATGTGGATTTACAGGCTACCATTATGTATAAATTGGGTTGACAAAATCAGAAATGAGGAGGTGATAAGCCACCTGGGAAAGACAAGGGAAATCATCAAAACCATAAAAAAGCGGAAGAATATTTCGGACATGTGATATGACACCCAGAAAAATACGGCATACTTCACTTAATCCTCCAAGGAAAGATTGAAGGCAAATGAGGTCCAGGCAGAAGAAGTACATCATGGCTTCAAAATCTAAGGGACAGGTTTGGACAAAACTCAGCAGCACTTTTTTGTGCTGCTGATGATAAAAATAGGATTGCCAACATGATCGCCAATGTCTGATGATGGATATGGCACAAAAAGAAGCAGAAGGCTGCACACAAAAAGGTGCAATGCGTTAGCTTCAACAACAAACCTTGGTTCACAGCTAAACTTAATCAGCTACGTCGTCCCAAAGAGGAAGTCTATAGAAAAGGTGATAAAATGCTGTACAATCAGGCCAGAAATGTATTAACAAGGGAGATCAGAGCAGCAAAAAGAAGCTACTCTGAAAAGCTAAAGAATCAGTTCTCAACAAATGAACCAGCAAACATGTGGAGAACTCTTAAAAATATCACTGGTTATGGCAAACCACCTTCCCAGGCTGAAGGAAATCAGCAACTGGCAGATCACCTGAACGTGTCTTACTGCAGGTTTGAAAGGAAACTACAGCCACCTATCTCCACAACCCCCATCTCAGACACACCAACAACAGCCAAGCCTCCTACAACTGACCCCATCCCATTGTGTTCACAACCCCTGCTGATCACAGAAAAGGAAGTGCAAGATCTATCTCACAGACAAAAGCCAGGAAAAGCTCCAGGCCCAGACAAGATAACTCCTTCTTGCTTAAAAATCTGTGCTGACCAATTGTCCCCCATCTTCACCCGAATCTTCAATAAATCACTAGAGATGTGCTATGTTCCTTCTTGCTTCACACTCTACTATCATCCCAGTGCCGAAGAAGCCCACCATCAAGGAACTGAATGACTACAGACCAGTTGCTCTTACATCTGTAGTTATGAAAACCTTTGAAAGGCTAGTGATGTCCCACTTGAAAACCATCACAGATCCGCTGTTAGACCCCCTGCAATTTGCATACCGAGAAAACAGATCAACAGATGATGCTGTTAATATGGCTCTGCACTATATCCTACAACATCTTGAATTTCCAAAGACCTACGCAAGGGTCCTCTTTGTAGATATTAGTTCAGCATTCAATACCATCATTCCACTCTTCTAACTAAGCTGAACCAGCTAGTGGTATCTTGTAAGTGGATCATAAGCTTCCTAACAAACAGGAAGAAGCAGGTGAAGCTAAGCAGAATCACATCAGATACCTGTACAATTAGCACAGGGCCCCCCCCAAGGCTGTGTGCTCTCTCCACTTCTCTTCTCTCTATATACCAATGATTGCATCTCTAACGATCCATCTGTTAAACTACTGAAGTTCGTAGATGACACAACAGTGATCGGACTCATTCGAGACAATGATGACTCCGCATACAGACGGGAGGTTGAACAACTAACCTTGTGGTGCGACCGGAACAATCTGGAACTGAATACGCTCAAAACCATAGAAATGGTGGTAGACTTTAGGAGAAACCCGCCCATACTGCCACCTCTTACAATACTAGACAACACAGTATCAACAGTAGAGACCTTTAAATTTCTAGGTTCGACCATATCACAAGATCTAAAATGGACACCTAACATCAAAAACATCATAAAAAAGCACAACAAAGAATGTTCTTTCTGCGCCAACTCAGAAAGCTCAAACTGCCCAAGGAGCTGCTGATACAGTTCTGCAGAGGAATTATTGAGTCTGTCATCTGCACCTCTATAACTGTCTGGTTTGGTTCTGCAACCCAACAAGATAGACACAGACCTCAGAGGATAATTAGAACTGCATAAAAAACAATTGCTACCAACCTGCCTTCCATTGAGGACCTGTATTCTGCACGAGTCAAAAAGAGGGCTGTGAAAATATTTACAGACACCTCACATCCTAGACACAAACTGCTTCAACTCCTACCCTCAAAATGATGCTCTAGAGCACTGCACATCGGAACAACTAGACACAAGAACATTTTTCCCTAGCGGCATCACTCTGCTAAACAAATAATTCCCTCAACACTGTCAAACTATTTACTAAGTCTGCACTACTATTAATCTTCTCATCATTCCCATCACCCATCTCCTCCCACTAATGACTGTATGACTGTAACTTTGTTGCTTGTATCCTTACAATTTATATTGACTGGTTCCTAATATGATTTGATTGCTTATTTGTACCCAGACTATCATTAAGTGTTGTACCTTATGATTCTTGACGAACATATTTTTTCTTTTATGTACACTGAGAGCATATGCACCAAAGACAAATTCCTTGTGTGTCCAATCACACTTGGCCAATAAAAAATTCTATTCTATTCTATTCCCTGAAGAGGGTGGAGGTCCATCACCGAAAAGTTTTTCTCTGCCCCAACCTGTATATCAAATCTTTAGAAAACAGAATTCAAAGCAGTTAGAGAATCTAGATATGGCCCAGATCAAGGCCCAGTCTCCCCCTCATGATTTTCCATTCACTGAACACTTCCCCCCCTCCCACAGCTGTTATTTAAAATGAAGGAAGGGAGGAAGAAAGCAAACCCAGAGTACATTATGTCTCTGTCTGCATAAATGGAAAAAAAGTTTGTCTTTTGTGTAGTTCGTAAGCTGATACTGGATGCTGGCCAGCATCCAGAAAACATCAAGAGTTAGAGCCACATAGACAGCACGGTAGTCCGTTGTTTTCTTCCCCAATGCCCCCCTTCCCTAAAAAACACTCTTCAGAGACTGGGGTAATAAACTACAGGAAAAGAAAAGGTCCGTTTCATGTTAAAACCTAAATTTAATGACACTTACTGGATCAAGGCCAGGAACCTTCATATATCACCGTCCAAAGAACAGGGATCAGCAACTCAGTATCTAGCCAAGCAATTGGCACCTGGCCCTGTCCACAAGCAATAAAACTTTTATTTTAGTAGCTATTCCTCCCATTTAAGTGCACATACAAATATCGTCCAAGTTTTTTTCCCCCTCCTCAACTGTAGTGAGTGGGAGAGAAACAAATTGCTTGTGGAGTTTGCCTTGCATTGTTTTATTTAAGTTAGGAAAGGATGCACACTTGGCCCCTGTTTCATGCTAAGGGGATGAACTCTGTGCCTAGCATTTGTTGGAAAGTACTGCTGAAAGCTCAGTTGAGAGGCATGTGAGGCTTTAAGGCCCTGATTCTTCAGAGGGATCCAATGGATCAGAAGATAGCAACAGCAATGAGACTTACCGTATTTTTCGGAGTATAAGACGCACCTTTTTCCTCCCTAAAAGTAGCTGAAAATTTGGGTGCGTCTTATACTTCAAATGTAGCTTTTTTTCCAGCCCTAACTAGGTGCTAACAGATCTTCCCAGCTCTTACCTTGCAGGCTTTTTCATTGTTACTCTCTCCAAAGAATGTTTTTCCAGCCCTAAGTCTTTGCAGGGTTTTTTTTCATTGCTCTACTTGCTCCGAATAAGTTTTTTTCTAGCCCTAACCAGGTGCTAACTATCTTCCCAGCTCTTACCGGCTTGCATGCTCTTTCATTGTTACTCTCTCAGAAGAAGGTTTTTTTAAGTCCTAACCAGGGGATAAAATAATGTGCTGAAGCTGACCAGACTAAGGATGCTAGCCAGATGAATACCTGGTAGGCAGATTGTTTTCCCCTATTTTCCTCCCCAAAAACTAAGGTGCATCTTATACTCCAGTGCGTCTTATACTCCAAAAAATACGGTATATACAAATTCACAGTGCTTTACAGCCGTCTCTAATATACTGTACCATTGCAAAGGTGTTAATCCGACGGTTCTATCCGGTTCGGGCGAACCAGTAGTGGTTATTGCGGGTGGCGCTGCCCACCCACCCAGATGTAATGTCATCCAATTTATCCATGTTGTTAAGGCTCTGCGCATGCGCGCACTCACATTTACAAACTGGTAGCGAAGGTGAGTGAATGCCACCCCTGTACCATTGCAGTGGTGGGTTCCTACCGGTGTGGTCCAGTGCGCAGTTCCGGTAGGAACCCGCCGATTGTGCAATTTGCACGTGACGGCTCCGGTGCCGTCTTTGCTGGTCCGTCGCATGGTGCCATCTTTTTTCAGAATTCTTGACCTTTTTTTGCTTCCTGCGCATGCGTGGAAGCAAAATCACGCAAGGGGACTCTCACGCATAGCGAGCGTGCGCATACATGAAACGTGATGATGCACGTGCAGTGCACCGGTAGCCAGGTAAGAGGAACCCGCCCCTGTACCATTGGTATATGTCACCAGAAAAATTGTCCTGAATGTAAATTGCAAATTTATGTTGCAAATGTGAACAACAAGAAGGGACATTTTATCATGTTTGGTGGTCATTTAAAAAGGCTAGAAAAATTTGGATTCAAATGCACACATCTAGATCTAGACTGTTGACTAGATGCAGCAGTCCATCTGCATTTAAAAGACAAGGGCCACTCTTTTGAAGACAGCAAGGTCCACATTTCGGACAGAGAGGACCGCTGGTTTGAAAGAGGGGTCAAAGAGGCCATCTGTGTCAAAATTGAGCAGCCCTCTCTCAACAGAGGGGGAGGGATATGACATCATCTATCTCCAGTCTACAACACAGTCCATTCAGCAGTTCCAAGAAGGCTCCACACTCATTTGTGACCCTGTGGACACAGATAAACCTCCAGGTGGCCTCAAAGAGCTAAAAGAATGCAAATGACCAACTGTTTGCAAGGAGTATAAATCCTTCCATTCCCCACCATCCAGTCAGAGATGAAGAAGCTTCTTGGATGAGAAGCGAAACGTCTTCAGAGAAGAACCAGAAAGTCCAATTGCCTCTTGAAAAAGCATCTTTGGGATTGATTCAGGAGATTTTAAAGATTAATATGCAATTGAAACCAGAGGGTTTTTTTTTGGTACAGTGGAATAAACAGTTGGGGGAATATCATGGAACTTCATTTTTGTATATTGTAACTGCAGTATGTATAAAAATGGAAAGACTCAGCATTAGCCACAATGGAAAAATGTTGGTGAATATCAGGGAATTTGCTGAGATGGCTAAATTGATTTCTTTGATCAGAGAAAAGACAACATCTATGTTTATTGTTGACTGGAAACCCCTAATAGATGTTTTGCATGAAATAGAAAACAATGAACTTCTGATTTATGGCTTTGATGATTAGACAAGATAGACAATACAAAGAAGAGAGTTATGTTTTAACAGGGTAAGAGGTAAATTTATAATTGTAGATGTAATTGCTGTAAAGAAATTGTTTTTATCTTCTTTCTTTTCTCTCTTTTTTTACTTTTCCTCCTTTCTTGCATCTTTAGCTTTTACTTTTCTTTTTCTTAATCTATATTGTTGTATTAGTTTTTAATCTTCCTTTTTTGAAAAGTCTTCAATAAAAAATAAAGAATCGTATCATACAGTTGGAAGGGGACATTTTAGATATTGAATTGAATCCTCTTTTTTTATAAAGGATTCCATATTAAAACATTCATAATTGATGTCTATTGTCCACGTGAAGCATCCACAACTGATGTCTATCTTCCACTTGAACCTATCCAGTAAAAAGGAACCCAATACTTCTGAGTAATTATGGCTTCACTGTCATACTGCTATTACGCTTAGGATTTTTTTCTCTAAATTCAACTGTAATCTGCTTTCCTATTACTTACTTCTATTATTCCATGTCCATGAATGACTTATTACAACTCTTCATCTTCCTCTATATGACATTATTTCAGGTGTTTGGAGAGTATTACCATTGACTAATATTAAAGGTACACATAAACACACCAATGCAAGCACATCATGAAAATCTTTTACTTGCTTTGAATTAAATTAAGCAGTACACGCATCCCATGAAAAAGAATAGCTTTCCTATTCTGATAGCCAAAAAATACAAAGGATTTATTTATTTTTATTTTTATTTATTTTATTTATTTATTTGTTTGCCAAACATGTACAAGATAGCAAGTATATGTATAAACATAAACATATACAAAGTAAGTACAGATAAATGAGTTCAGTAAGATAGGAACGGTAGGCACAATGGTGCACTTATGCACGCCCCTTACAGACCTCTTAGGAATGGGGTGAGGTCGACAGTTGACAGTTTTGGGGGTTTGGGGATGAAACCACAGAGTCAGGTAGTACATTCCAGGCATTGATCACTCTGTTGCTGAAGTCGTATTTTCTGCAATCGAGTTTGGAGCGGTTTACATTAAGTTTATATCTATTGTGTGCTCGCGTATTGTTGCGGTTGAAGCTGAAGGAGTCATTGACAGGTAGGACATTGTTGCAGATAATTTTATGAATAATGCTTAGGTCATACCGAAGCCGGCGTAGTTCTAAATTGCCTAAGCCCAAAATTTCAAGTCTGGTGGTATAAGGTACTTTGTTGCGAGCAGAAGAGTGGAGGACTCTTCTCGTGAAATATTTCTGGACTCTCTCAATTGTATTAATGTCTGATATGAAGTGTGGGTTCCACATTGGTGAGCTGTATTCGAGAAGTGGTCTAGCGAATGTTTTGTATGCTCTTGTTAGCAGTGTAATGTGCCAGAGAAGAAGCTACGCAAGATTACGTTAACAACTCTTAGTGCCTTTTTGGCAATGTTGTTACAGTGGGCTCTGGCACTTAGGTCATTAGATATGAGTACTCCAAGGTCCTTGACAGAGTGAGGGTCGTCTACAAGGTCGTGTCCTCCGAGCTTGTATTTTGTGTTCTGGTTCTTTTTGCCAATGTGTGAGACAGAGCATTTGTTGGTTGAGATTTGAAGTTGCCAATTGTTTGACCATTCTGATACATAGTCAAGGTCTTTTTGAAGGGTAGTAGTACTGTTGGTGGTGGTGTCTGCAATCTCTTGTGATAAAAATTAAGATGCACAATGAAAAAAATGGGACAAAATTAAATATAAAGAAGAACAAACTAATGACAACAGGTAGAATAATCAGTCTTAGAACTGATACTGAAGTGGGGGATAGCTTTTGCCTTTTAGAATCAACCATCAACAGTAAAGAGATAAACAGTCAAGCAATAATAAACCACAGACTAGCACTTGGTAGAGCAACCATGAAGGCCTTGTAAAAGATATTCAAGTGTTGCTATGTGTTTATACCTACAAAGATCGGAATCATGCAAGTCATTGTATTCCCTGAGACATTTCAGAGTTGGACTCTGAAGAGGTAGGACAGGAACAGTAATGATGCTTTTGAACTTTGGTGATGGAGAGGACTCCTGAGAATACTGTGGACAGCCAAGAAAGCAAACCAATGGATCATCTATCAGCTCAGAGTTTTCCCATGAGCACAAAGACCAAACTTAAATTATCTTACTTCAGACACATTATGTGAATACCTAACTCTTTTAGGAAGGGAAGGGGCTAATCCTGGCAAAAGTGGAAGGAAAGAGAAGAAGTCGACAGCCGGCAACAGTGTAAATAGATTGACATAATAGTAAGGCATCCTTTCTATTGATCCATCGATTATCAAGAGTCAAATCCATCCAGAATGTGCTCAAATACTGCAGGATGGTCAGCCTCAAAAACCTTTAGTACCTGCTTTGCCTTGGATACTATACATGTTGACTTGAGGTGATGAGGGGATAGATGGGGAACTCATTAAATTTGCAGACGACACCAAGCTGTCAGGAATAGCCAACACTCCAGAAGATAGGCTTAAGATTCAGAAAGATCTTGACAGACTTGAACATTGGGCAGATTTATCTAAGAGTAAAGTCCAACTTGAAAGAACTATTAGGCGCTATCTAACAAAATGAAATTCAATGGTAAGTAAGGTTCTACATTTAGGCAAGAAAAACCAAATGTGCAGGTACAGTATAGGTGGTACCTTGCTCAATAGTAGTAACTGTGAGAGGGATACTGGAGTCCTAGTGAACAATCACTTAAATATGAGCCAGCAGTGTGCTGCAGTTGCCAAAAAAGCCAACACAGTTCTAGGCTGCATAAACAGAGGGATAGAATCAAAATCACGTGAAATGTTAATACCATTTTATAATACTTTAGTAAGGCCACTCTTGGAATACTGCATCCAGTTTTGGTCACCACAATGTAAAAAAAGATGTTGAGGCTCTAGAAAGAGTGCAGAGAAGAGCAACAAAGATGATTAGGGGACTGGAGGCTAAAACATATAAAGAATGGTTGCGGGAACTGGGTATGTCTAGCTGGATGAAAAGAAGGACTGGGGGTGACATGATAGCAATGTTCCAATATCTCAGGGGCTGCCACAAAGAAGAGGGAGTCAAGCTATTCTCCAAAGCACCTGAAGGCAGGACAAGAAGCAATGGGTGGAAACTAATCAAGGAGAGAAGCAATCTAGAACTAAGGAGAAATTTCCTGGCAGTTACAACAATTAACCAGTGGAACAACTTGCCTCCAGAAGTTGTGAATTCTCCAATACTAGACATTTTTTAGAAGAGATTGGACAACCATTTGCCTGAAATGGTATAGGGTTTCCTGCCTGAGCAGGGGGCTGGACTAGAAGACCTCCAAGGTCCCTTCCAACTCTGTTATTCTATTCTTAGATGACTTGGTGGCATAGCATCACAGGATTCTGGGCCTAGACAATATTCAGCATAAAATAGCAGCAAGAGTTTTGGAGCAGCATTTTTTAATTCTTTGACTTGCTTTGCTAAGTGAGTTTTGATTGACATAAAATTCTTAACAATCCTTGCAGTGAAACACAAGCACAGAATCTTTTGACCAATCTGATCATTTAAATTCTACTGGAAAATTACAGGAAATTCTTCGTTTTAATTCAAAGTCAAGGTCTTAGGTCTTCGCAATTTGTCAACTTCAGAGCAAGAGAGTTTGGGTGGGAGAGAGTGAGAACAGCAGAATCTTCTACTGTTTGTAAAGTACTAGGAAAAAGGGAGGGTTGAAAAGGAAGAACACTGTTTCCTACTGAAACCTTTCTGTTCTTAGGGCAGTTTTAAGAATTACATTTTTAAAAGGATAAAGGTAAAGGTAAAGGTTCCTCTCGCACATATGTGCTAGTCATTCCCGACTCTAGGGGGCGGTGTTCATCTCCGTTTCAAAGCCAAAGAGCCAGTGCTGTCATGTGGCCGGCATGACTAAATACCAAAGGTGCATGGACCGCTGCTACCTTCCCACCAAAGGTGGTTCCTATTTTTCTACTTCCATTTTTTACGTGCTTTCGAACTGCTAGTTAAAACAGTTAAATTAAAATTTAAAAGGATAAATACTTCCTATTCAGGGGTGAAATTCAATTTTTTTCCCTACCAGTTCTGTGGGCGTGGCTTGGTGGGTGTGGCAGGGGAAGGATATTGCAAAATCCCCATTCCCTCCCCACTCCTGGGGGAAGGATACTGCAAAATCCCCATTCCCTCCCCACTCCTGGGGGAAGGATACTGCAAAATCCCCATTCCCTCCCCAATCCTGGGGGAAGGATACTGCAAAATCCCCATTCCCACCCCACTCCTGGGGGAAGGATACTGCAAAACCCCCATTCCCACCCCACTCCTGGGGGAAGGATATTGCAAAATCCCCATTCCCTTCCCACTCTGGGGCCAGCCAGAGGTGATACTTGCCGGTTCTCCGAACTACTCAAAATTTCAGCTACCGGTTCTGCAGAACCTGTCAGAACCTGCTGAATTTCACCCCTGTTCCTATTCCTAATTCAATTGTCCCCAAGTTAAGCTTGAGACTTCTGAGTTCTGATATTCAGAGGTTGCATGCCCTGAGTCCAATCTCAGCAAAAATTGACATACTCGTCTCAAGGGTATGAAAGTTCACCAGATCATTGTGTGAATACAGGATTCAGGGAGTTCATGGAAAGAAGATGGGACACAAAATTCCAAGCTAAGATTGCTCAAGTTATGAGTCATTCACAAAATTGGCAGAACTCTGCTTGCTTGCACATTTGTTTTTTCACC
This sequence comes from Diadophis punctatus similis, assembly GCA_023053685.1. Lineage (NCBI taxonomy): Eukaryota > Metazoa > Chordata > Lepidosauria > Squamata > Dipsadidae > Diadophis > Diadophis punctatus. The sequence goes on from JALIGW010000001.1 coordinate 27,849,187, forward strand.
TCAGTTTGCACTGTCCTGGATAATTTGCTTTGCTAGGATTGGATAAAATTAAAAGCCAGGAACAAATCTGTAATACGTTTTATGTCCCTTGCATAGTAAGTTGATCAGCGTGCTTTGAATGGATGGATACTATCTAGCCTAGAAAGCAGGACTCATATTCTCAGTAACAGAACCTTCAGCACTTTGGATAGTTCCTTGAGGAGACAGATGTTGCTTTAACACCAGCCATAATCCAAATAATTAGATTCAAATATATGCTTACAGTATTAACCTGTTTTCACTCAATACGTTTAATTAAAAACAAATGAAATGAGTTTAGTTTTCACATGTTAAACTAACAAAAATAAAACAACAAAATTAGAAGATTACAGAATTGTAACCACTAGATTAGGGGTCTCCAACCTTGGCAACTTTATGATTTGTGGACTTCAACTCCCAGAATTCCTCAGGCAGCGCATGCTGGCTGAGGAATTCTAGGAGTTGAAGTCCACAAGTCATAAAGTTGTCAAGGTTGGAGACCCCTGTCTAGATCATTCATTGCCTGGTTAAGCATATTATATTTCTAATTAGACACACTGACCCTATGACAAAAATTGCTAGTAATTTAAGTGGGCAGAGGCCTGGGTTAGAGTTTTGTTTTATTTATTAGTGGGTAGCCTGTTTCCTCAATGAAGGTGTTTGGGGAGCTCATTGTTTCTCATTATTTGACTGAGCAGCCACATGAACCACAATTGAGTGTTATTCATTTGTCAAGATGGTTTATATCAGGGGTGTCAAACTCATGTCATCACGGCGGCATCACGGGACGTATCGGGACTATTTTCCCCTTTGCTAAACAGGGCATGGGCGTGACCAGCGTGTAACGCATTCAGCCCGCGGGCCAGGAGTTTGACAGTCCTGGTTTATATAGAGTGCACCAGAGGTGTGTTCCTCCCGGTTTGCACTGGTTCTATAGAGCCAGTAGTAAACCGGTGATGACGTCAATGAGCTGGTTCTGTTGGTGCCAGTCTGTGGACGGCACCATCTTTTTTTTGGATTTTTTGGGGGGAATTTTTTTTTGGAATTTTTTTGCTGGTTTTTGCTTCTGTGCATGCGCAGAAACTGAGTTTTTGGCACTGTGTATGTGCGCACGCAGCCACTCAGCACAGGAGGAAGTGAACCAGCGGTGAGATAAGTTAGAACCCACCCCTGGAGTGCACCCTCAAGTGAACCTTGCATAGGTGTGGGGAATTCATGAATCAGCTTCCTACTGATCCATATCTCATTACTGTAATTCCCCTTAACTTGAGAGTCATTTCTTAAAGATCTGAAAACTGGATCATATGGCCTCTGGTAACTATTCTAAAATCATCAGAAGGCAAAACATAAAATGATTCGATCCCAATTTTATTTCAGAACCCCGGAGACCTGTTTGAAATACTATTTTTGACTACTTCCTTTAATTCTGGGCTGATATTTTAAGGCAGGGGTCCCCAAACTTGGCAACTTTAAGACTTGTGGACTTCAACTCCCAGAATTCTGGGAGTTGAAGTCCACAAGTCTCTAAGTTGCCAAGTCTGAAGACCTCTGTTTTAAGGTCACATTTTAAAGCCAAAAGCCACTCATCTATTTGTGTGTTGACATGGCTCATGAATGTCAAAAGGCAATTCTGAAGATATCCCTGTTCTGCAAGACAGGGTAATTAGAGAAGAAGCTGTACAAAAGCAAGGAAGATGCTTTGTGATGTATTCTTCAAGAAAATTGTGGTCTCTGTATTTTAATAAAGTTATTCATTTGTTCAGTTTTCACAAGATAAATACTACTTTAATTTCCCCCAATTAATTGAATTACTCCTTTGTTGTCATTAAATGGAGATTCCTTTTGTCAGATAGGAATTTTCCTATCAAGAGGCGATTTAGAATCTTGCTTCCCTGAAGTCATTCGTACTTAGAAAATAAAACCGAGATTCAATTCTAATATTTATTTCAGTACAAAAATAACAAAAGAATAAACCTTTAATAAGCTACATCTTCTCAGCTGATGGATTCACGTCTGCCTCAGGCGAGGCATCGAAGAAGAAGGGAGGTAGGAGGAGACAAACTCCTGGAATGCACGCATGCGTAGTAAAACATATCACATGTCTGCTTGATTAGAAATACAATAAATCTAGAAAACAGTAGAGATGCACAACTGGCAATTATTCACATCGTGACACCTTTAGACCTCCTATTTCCAAGTCCTGCATTTGCTGATTTTTATTTTTATTTTTAGAAAAATCAGGTCTGCAATGGTTTGGTCATTGTTAAGAAACAGTTCTGACGGTGAGAAAATTATGTTGCACCAGGATACTGAAGATGATTAATTTCATTCTACAAAAGCTGCCTTGTAAAGAACTCTGAGCATGATCTCAGGGGAGATATTCAATATTACTCCATTTGGTAATGTACAACCTTGTCAAGAAACTTAAGTTGCGTTATCAGAAATGTTAGTGTGTTTGATCAGACGTACAGGTCTCCTGGGGGTTATTTAACAACTGTTAAATTTTATCCCTCTCATTATTGCCTTCATCACCTTAATGTTTATGACAATTTTCAATAGTATGTAGAGAAAACTAATTTGTTAGAGAAACTAATATATTAATGTCCTAATTTGGTGGCACAGCTCGTGTTTGATTTGCTAAAAGTGTCATCCAATGTTGCAAGCTATTCCAGGACCCAGTCCTGATTGCTGCTTCAGATGGCTGGTTGGCTGGCTGTCTGGCTGGCTGTCTGGCTGGATAGAGTCTTGGACAACATCACCCTTATGCAATCTGTCTTTGTGAACTGTTTCTGGGTTACACATTGTATCTCTGAGGAACTGTACAGATCGAATCTCACCAGGCTCAAGGTTGACTCAGCCTTCCACCCTTCCGAGGTCGGTAAAATGAGGACCCAGATTGTTGGGGGCAATATGCTGAACTCTGTAAACCGCTTAGAGAGGGCTGTAAAGCACTATGAAGCTGTATATAAGTCTAAGTGCTATTGCTATTACCAACTGCTTTATTCAGAAACTTTTGAAATAATGATACTGACAAAATGACTCTATGATCAATGTCCACACTGATAAATTTTACAATGTCCTCAGTCATATGGTTGCCAGTTTTAGTCAGTATATGTTGTCCTGTACCTGACCTGTTGTTATGCTTTTCTTTCCTTTTTTTGTTCACTTGCAGAATGGAGAGATTGGAGAGGAAGGGATTACAAGAGAGTAATCAGGCACACAACAGGGAATACACCTTGCAAGGAATGTGGTCACACTGACAGCCTTGAATGTGCTAAACAAGCAGCCTGGTGTATTTGCAACATGTGCCTGATTACTCTCTTGTAATCCCTTCCTCTCCAATGAATGTTAATATAAAGATTAATTCCCTTCTTGTTAATTATCTGAGTACTTGGGTAAGGATTTCAAATGTGGAGGAAGGAGAAAAGGAAAACACGGTCATTGTCATGCGATTTGCCCTTTAGTGACCAATGTCTATGGATATTCTCAGTCATCCAGGTCATGGTTGTCCAAAAGGTGCTTTTTCAAAAGGCAACTACACTTCCTTTGTTTTACCTGAAGATGTTTCTCTTCTCATCCAAGAAGCTTCTTCAGTTCTGACTAAATGGTGGAGAATAGAAGGATTTACATTCCTTGCAGTCATCTAGTTGTTAGCACTCTTTCTGAGTATCGTTGAAGCCATTTCACGATTTATCTGTGCCTTCAGGGTCACCTGAATAGTGCAAATGAATATAGAACCTTCTTGGAACTGCTAAAAGGACTGTGTTGTAAACAGGACATAGGTGGTGTCATATCCCTCCCACTCTGTTTTTTTGATTTAACAGATTAAGAGTTGGAAGGGACTTACAGGTCATCTAGTCCAACCCCCTGCCCAAGTGGGAGACCCTACATCTGCCTCTACCTAGCATCGAACTCACAACTTCCTGATTATGAGGCAATAGCTCCACCTCTAGGCCAGAGAAAGGGCTATTCAATTTTAATGTATATGGCGTCTTTGTCCCCTCTTGCAAACTTGCTGTGAGATGGGTAGCTATATAAATGTGATTAATAAATAAACATACTAGCAGTGTTTATATCATCAGTGCCTATGGAACAATAAATCTGACAGACTTCTTGAAGACTTGACAGTTGGTGCCATTCCTGAATCTAAATTACAGGATGCTCCAAAAAGTGAGGGCCACCACTGAGAAAGTGTGTCATCAGGACTCATCCACTCACTCTTCATTTCTTGCAGGACAGGGAGTCACGACTCACATTTTCTCAATGATCACATAGGGTAAAAAGCAGAGGTGGTGTTTAGCCGATTCGGACCACTTTGGGCGAACCAGTAGTAGCGACCTGCGGGTGGGACTGCCCCTGCCCTGCCCTGCCCTGCCCCCACCCACCCACCCCAGTGCTATCCCATCCTATTTAGCCATGTTTCAAGCCACGCGCATGTGTGCAAGCCGCGCATGAGCAAAGCACATGAGCAGAAGGCCAAAGCAAGCGCACACGCTCTCTCTCTCACATTTTCGATGCTGGGCGAACTGATAGTGAAATTATGTGAATCCCACCTCTGGTACTAAAAAGACTATTCTACAGGTATCTAGATGCTGAACTATCTGTTGCATTTGACTAAGAAGGGAACTGGATGCAACACAAGAATAAGAGATACACTTTCTTGGAAGAAAGGAAGTCACAAATGTAAGAAATAAAAATAAACCTAGGAACTAAAGAATGGTAAGGATATCAACCTATCCAGTTTTCTTGTTGTAAACTTGGATTTTGTGATTGGTATGGAGAGTAATAGTTATTTTATAGGCGGCAATGCCTCTTCCCCTTTGAGTGCCTATTTCTTGTACCCAAAATGTTATATGTACAACTAAGCTCTTGTATAGGCAATGTTGAGCTGGACAGACCAAAAGTTTGACTTCATAGAAGTCAGCAATTTCAGGGACTTCATTTAATTATCAAGCCAGGTTTAATATCTTCCTATGATGTACAAAGCCCTGAGCAACTTGGGACCAGGGTCTTTTTCTAATTATACATCATATTACTTGCTGAGATTATCAGAAGTCTTGCTGTATGTGCCAAGAACCATAGTGTGCCATCTTGCAGTTGTTCACTTTCTCAGTGGTGGTGTGAGGGCTCTGTTAATTGCAAGGTGGTTTCATCTTAACTTGTGAGAATTACCTAGATAGGAGACCTGAAGTGCAGAGAATGTAGTCATGCAACTATCTCCAAAAGATGGGACAAAGGGCAACAAGAAAAAGAAATCCAAGATTTCTCTTCATAATGGGCAATGTTTTTAAAGGATGCGTGTCAGGCCTGGAAGCCATCTTGGGCATTGGATCTTCAGGCCTGCCACAGAACCTTGACAATGAAAAGGTTCTGGAATGTGACAGCAGGGGTGGGTTGCTTACTTACCGATACCAGTGTGCTGTGCGCACATCTCCATGTTTCATGCATGCGCACACTCGCTACGCGCATGCTCGCCCTTGCATGATTTTGCTTCTGCGCATGCGCGGAAGCAAAATCTCACCGAAATCTCATGAGGGGACGCGCACGGGCGATTTCAGTGAGATTTTGTTTTCGCACATGTGCAGAAGCAAAAAAGCTGAAAAATTCTTTTAAAAAGATGGCGACGTGTGCGACGGACCGATGAAGACGTCACCGGAACTGTCACGCTCAAATTGCGCAATCGGCCGCTCCCTACTGGAGCTACACACTGGACCGCACCGATAGGAACCCACCACTGTGTGACAGGATATATATTTTGTAATATCTCTTCCACCTTTTCAGAGATCGTTGATGATGTGATATGCCTGTTGTGTCCTACATACAATAAACAAATATTTCCTACCTAAGTAGCCCTTGTCTCTGGAGCGATTTTGACTTGGGGAACCTACACTCTGGAATGCTCACCCCTGAAATTCATGGGTCAACTATCATTCTAGGCACCTGTTAAACCTGTATCGCTTCATATATGTTTTCTCTACTAATGTGGGTGATTTTTTTTCTTTCTGCTTTTCTTCTTTCCTATCTCTTTTCCTTTTTACTGAATTTGTCTTTAATATGGGAGAAGGGAGGGAGGGAGATGGAGATGGAGAGGGAGAGGGAGAGAGAAGCTCTTGTTCTGTTTTCCTCCTGCAATGAGTTGATCACATAAATGCCAAATGTTGGCCTACACATTCATCTATGCAAATAGTATTCATTAAATGTGTAAAAAATGTAAACATACTCACTGTAATCTAAACTGACAGTGTGGCTAACTATATTTATTCTTGGATCTTAATTAAACCCTGCAGTGGTTGAATCTTTAAATGTGATTTGCACATGCTCATTCTATCTTCTCACAGAAACAGCATCCCCATCACTTCTGGGCAATTAACACTATCTGCTTTGCTTGCATGCTGTACAACTAATTCTTCCATTGCAACAAGCAATATGGCATTAAATGAGACGGTGCCTGATCTAAATCTTTCAGACTATATGAATGGCCTTGAGTCTAGAAATGGGCATCACCTTGAATTTTTATTTAGGAATTAGAAGGCTTCTTTGTCAAACATAACTTTCCAGATATTAAACTAGCTCCTAAATTCTGTACAAACTGAAATCTTTGGACTAGATACAAAGGCAGCCTCATAAAGACTGCAGTATTTCAATCTGGAACCTACAAGTATATACTGTATATCAGGGGTGGGTTCTAACTTACCTCACTGCCAGTTCGCTTCCTCACCCGCCGGTTTGAGAGAGCCGGTTCGGGGATGTGGCCAGCCGGCCATCGTTGCTGGTTTGGCGAGCAGGGGGAAATCCCCGCTACTGGTTCTATAGAACCGGTCTGAACCAGCAGCAACCCACCTCTGCTGTGTATCCTGTCATTGGTACCTGCTAAGCAATTCTCATGTATTTTCTTCATATTCAAAACTATGTTGAGCTTGTAGAAAGTCAGTGCCCACCCCTCCTAGAAGATGAAATATTTTGGGAAATACTAAAAAAGGCAGAATATTATATTTCCCCAAAGGGAGAAATGGAGAAATCTTTTTTTTTTGAGGCAGAAGCAGCCCGCTCCCTCAAGATCCAAAACAGGACGAAAGCCATTAAGCCACAATAGGAATTGCCCAACACCCTTTCAGAACACAAGCCCCTTCATTGCGCCATCCCAGAGCAGTCCAAACTTCACCTGGGCGCTCAGATAAACAATAAACCAGAGGTAAACCAGATTAGCTCAGACAAGCACCTAGGATTTGCATTTTCTCTTTTGCCTATAGAGCCAGTTATGACCGCTACATACAGTAACCCCTACATGACCCAATAGGAATCTGACAACCACCAATAGAATACATGTACTTGCACAAGAACAGGAAGCTCAAAGGCAAAGCTCAAAGATGGTATAATAGCCCCACCCACTCAACTCCATTTTGTCAGCTGCCCAGAACCACAAACCCGTATGGTTCTGCTTCATCAATAAACCATCTTTCCAATCAGCCTCCATGTTTCCATTGTCTTTCTCCCAGTTTGAAACTGAACCAGATGGATATTTCTTCCCACAAGCTAATGCAACTCTTCTAATAAATGCATCATACTAATTAAAGACTGCCATTCTTGGTTCATGAATACTTTGGTGAGGTCTTTGGCAAAATCTTTTCGGGGGCCCATGTCCCCATGCCTATTGTCCCCTTTTGCCGATGCTTTTCTTCCTTTAGGCTGACCAGAATTACTTCTGCAGGAGAAGACAAGCTAGATGGAAATAATCACCTGTTCTCCACACCTTTCTCATTCTTGGCTATCGCTCTGGGAAACGTTAAGAAGAAGAAAAATGGAATATTACTGTAGCAACAAGTTCAAAAAAACCACGGACTGATATTGAGTCCTGATGGAACTAGATTATTAATATATTTAGATTAGATTGGATTAGATTAGATTAGATTAGATTAGATTAGATTAGATTAGATTAGATTAGATTAGATTAGATTAGATTAGATTAGATTAGATTACAGGTAGTCCTCGATTTACTATCACAATTGAACCCAAAATTTCTGTTGTTAAGTGAGACATTTGTTAATTGAGTTTTGCCCCATTTTACAACCTTTCTTGCCTCAGTTGTTAAGAGAGTCATTGTAGTTGATACGTTAGTAACCTGGTTGTTAAATGAATCTGGCTTCCCCATTAACTTTGCTTGTCAGAAGGTCACCAAAGGTGATCACATGACCTTGGGACACAGCAACGGTCATAAGTATGAACCAGTTGTCAAGCATCTGACTTTTGATCTCACGATCACGGGGATGCTGCAAAGGTAATATCTGTGAAAAATGTTCTCTCTTTTTCAATGCCGTTGTAACTTTGAACGGTCACTAAATGAACTGTTGTAAATCGAGGACTACCTGTACCTATTTCTGAGATTGATCCTGGGCTTTTATTCAATGCTATGGCTGGGTTTGCATAACATAGTGGATAAGACAACAACAGGATTGTGTTAAGTGTTATGAAAAACCCAACCATTGCTTTAGCATGTTTTATGAACCAGACCATCACACCATGATCTAAAACAGCAGTGTCAAACTCAAGGCCCAGGGGCCAAATCCGGCCCATGGGGTGCTTAGATCTGGCCCACGGGGCCACCCTGGAAACAGTGAAGGACCGTCCTGCGGTGCCTCTGCCAGTGAAAATGGAGCTCGGGAGGGCCATATTTTTCTGGCAGAGGGTTGCAGGAGTCTACAAACTGGGCGAAACCACACTCAATAGCAGCTATTGCGAGAGGGATCTCGGAGTCCTGGTAGACAGCCAACTAAATATGAGCCAGCAGTGTGCAGCAGCAGCCAAAAAGGCCAACGCAGTCCTGAGCTGCATAAATAGAGGGATACAATCAAGGACCAGAGAGGTACTAGTACCACTCTATAAAGCCTTAGTCAGACCACACCTAGAGTACTGCATCCAGTTTTGGTCACCACACTACAAAAAAGACATTGAAACTCTGGAGAAAGTGCAGAGGAGAGCAACCAGGATGATATAGGGTCTGGAAAATAGAACATACGAAGAGCGGTTGCAGGAACTGAGCTTGGCCAGTCTAGCAAAGAGAAGGACCAGGGGTGACATGATAGCAGTGTTCCAGTACTTGAGGGGATGCCATAGAGAGGAGGGGGTCAGAAAGCCAAACAAGAAATAATGGATGGAAGCTGACCAAGGAGAGATTCAACCTGGAAGTGAGGAGAAACTTTCTGACAGTGAGAGCGATCAACCAGTGGAACAGCTTGCCAGCAGAGGTCATGAGAGCCCCAACACTTGCGACCTTCAAGGAGAGACTGGACTGCCATCTGTCTCAAATGGTGTAGGAACTCCTGCTTGAGCAAGGGGTTGGACTAGATGACCTACAAGGTACCTTCCAACTCTAATAATAAATCTAAATCTAAAAAAAAATCTGTCACAGCCAGAAACGGAGCTTGGGAGCCTGTTTTCACTGGCAGAGCGCTCAGGTCACCACTGGCATGACACAAGTGATGTCAAGCTGGCCATGCCCACCCCGGCCACATCTACCCCGGCCCCCAAGGTCAAATACAACCCTGATGTGGCTCTCAATGAAATCGAGTTTGACACCCCTGATCTAAAAGGATCTATTACCATTTGAAGAAATTCGGCTGCTAAGGGCTATACACACGAGACCTCTTCCCCACCAAGTTTGTGGGCAATTTTCTGCAAATGAATTCTTCATGGAAAGAAAAATTTCCAATGTTTTATCAAGGGCAGAACTTCACCATAGCAGGGAAAATAGCACCTTACTATAAATGCTCCTTGCAATGAATTTGCTTGGGAATAAACTGACGTGCTAGAAGCCAAGGAGATTAAAAGTCACCATAGATAGGATTTTTGAAATGAAAGGCTGGCATTCCTAATGATGAAATAAATACATAAGCACCACAATTTCTCTAAAAAGCAATGGCTGCTAAAGTAGAGGAAATGTGGCTTCCAATTTAAGTAGAGTAAGCATCAGGATGAACTAAAACCTTACTTAGATTTCAGTCTGAAACTATTTACTGATGAATCTTTGAACCTGCTTGTACAAATCTCTAGCCTGAGCTCCATCTACAGTAAATCGTCTGGAATTTGAATCTTCCCCTGCCAGAAACTAGATCTGAGTTTGCTGTGCTTCCCGGATCCTTGTCTGGAACCTACTGGGAACTTCCATCTGATGGAGATCACCACTAGGCCAAAACTTCTTCCATTCAGCTGTCTTAGGAATTGTATAACCAGAAAATCGGGGTATACATTAAATAAATAGCAATAGCAACAGCACTTAGACTTATATACTGCTTCACAGTACTTTACAGCCCTCTCTAAGCGGTTTTACAGAGTCAGCATATTGCCCCCAACAATCTGGGTCCTCATTTTACCCACCTCAGAAGGATGGAAGGCTGAGTCAACCTTGAGCTGTTTAGAATCGAACTCCTGGCAGTGAGCAGTGAGTTAGCCTGCAATATTGCATTCTAACCTCCGTGCCAAGACAGCTCTTAATGAATAAAACCCAATGACCTCTTGCAGACTATAGGACTGATCTCAACATGAGGTGCAAATTCATATCCGCTCCTATTAGGATTTGGGGTAGAATTTCTTATGCAGTCTAATTTGGATCCCTACTTATAGAGAAATTTGAACACTCATAAAGAACAAATTCTCTCCCCACCATCCCTCTGGCAGTGTTCTGTATATGAAGAAGGTAATTAAATAAACATTAAACTGCAGTATTTTTTTAAACTTATTTTTGTGTTTGCTCCTAGATGGATGGTTGCTTTGAGTTAATTGAAAGTGATGAGTTTTCAGTAGAAGATGGCATGAATGAAACTTGAATAGGAGGCAATAAAAGAAAAAAGACATTTGAAGAAATATTACCATATTTTTCAGAGTATAAGATGCATCTTTTTGCCCCCCAAAAGAGGGTGGAAATGTCGGTGCATCTTATACACCGAATACAGCCATTTTTGGCCTCCCAAAGCCCCACCCCCACATCCCATTTTTTGCGAAAAATGGGCCATTTTTTGCAAAAATTGGGGTGTTTTTGCCTTCCCCCACCCCCTAGGAGTGCTCCGCAGGCTTTCCAAACCCTCTGCATACCCTGTTTTTGCAAACAAAAAACAAAAATAACCGAGCGAAAAAGAGCCATTTTTTTGCAAAAATTGGAGTGTTTTTGCCTTCTAATTACCCCATCTAGCATGACTAGAGGAGGAATTCTGGGAGTTGAAGTCCACTAGTTTTAAAGCTGTCAAGTTTGAAGATCCCTGGGTTAGGGGTTAGGGGTGCAAGGGTTTTCAAACTTGGCAAGTTTAAGACTTGTGGACTTCAACTCCCATTCCTGAGCTAGCATGACTGGAGGAGGAATTCTGGGAGTTGAAGTCCACTAGTCTTAAAGCTGTCAAGTTAAAAGTTTGTAAAAAGTATACATGGTTGTAAAAAGTATTCTGCTACACTGGTATTTTATTAAATAATATATTACTACACCATTTGGTTCAGAATACTTTTTTCCTTGTTTTCCTTCTCTAAAATCTAGGTGCGTCTTATACTCCGGTGCATCTTATACTCCGAAAAATATGGTATATTTTAATTTTAACCCCACAGGGAGTTATTAGGTTAAAAACCCAGATTTATTCTTTCCTCTTTTCATTTTTAGAGTTTCCAACCTGAATTATCCTCAATCCACATTTTGAAATATTTGCCAAGATTTGAGCAGACATCAGGGTTTGATTGTTGCACAATCTTAGTTTTCCTTTAGATATAGGAAAATAGATAATCCACTCACTATTTTCTTTTTGAATGTGCATCAGAAGACCTGTAGCAAATAAAAGGGTAATAAACTATAATGGAGTTTATGTGATTGCCTACTGTACATTGCCCTCTCCAACCTTCCTAGATACATTAGAAAATAATAGCTTTGTTTATTGATGATATTTGGAAACTATAACAACTAATTGGGACAGTTGGGTCTATGATTAGCCTTTTGTTGCCTCTGATTTAGAATTGTGCCCAGATTTTGCAGCCAAATGTGGTAGTGGTAGTGGAATGATACCCAGAATGGGTAGGTGTTTCATTCATTCATTCATTCATTCATTCATTCATTCATTCATTCATTCATTCATTCATTCATTCATTCATTCATCTTATGCCTGGAGGCAACCCTAAATGGCTTACAATCATTAAAAGCTAATAAAAACATTAAAATATAAAAACAATAAATAAACATTACATGAGTTTAAAATTGAGAAAGAAGGGGACGAAGAGAGCACGATGCACACCTTCACATATAGGGTCACACGTAACTCTAAGCTATAAATCCTGGTTAACTAACCACAATGATTGAATTCCCACATCAAATGAAGCTGTAGTCAAACAAATAATATTACAACTTAGTCTAATTGCTAAAATTGTTCCATCAGTCAATTCAGCAGTCTCACTTGAAGCACAAATTACTAAGCTCAAATTATCCTATTTAGAACATAATGTGAGAAGATCTAACTCTCTGGAGAAAGTACTAACTGTCAGATAAGAATAACTCTCATCAGAGGTGAAAATAGATCTTTACCTGGAACTCTGACATTAGAAAAGAAACCGCAGTTTAAAGTTCTAAGTAGAAAATATTTATTTCGGTACAAAAACAATAAATCTCATTAATCACATCTTTGCTATAAAAAACATGTCTTGCTTCCACAGAAGCTGAAACAGAAGGACTGATCAAAGAAAGGAATGTACACATGTGTACTAGGAACATATTAATCACGTGCTCAGGAATAAACCATTATATTTGATAGGGATGCAGTTCCCTGCATATACATGTAACAGGCAATATAATCACTGCGTGACACTAACAGTGGGAAAAGTAGAAAGAAAAAGAAAAAGAGGATGACCAACGGCAAAGTGGATGGAGTCATTTACACCAGCTAAGACTGCAAGACCTACAAGGCCAGATTAGAAACAGATCGTCATGGAGAAAATCTATGTGGTTGCTAAGAATAAACAACAATTATATGGCAAGTAATCAATCAATCAATCAATCAATCAATCAATCAATGTTCCATTACACCCTACTTTTTTGAAGCTGTTTTTAAGGCCAGTAGAGCTTATGGACTGTTAAAGATACAAGTATCTGAGGACTGAGCCATCTCTCTCTAACACTTTACCAATGAAAGTAGGACAAGCTTACAGTCTCATATTCAGTCTATCTCCAAGATATACATCTCCATTTGCACTGCTGAAGGTTTTTATCAGGGATTAGACAACCATTTGTTAAGATTATCAAGCTTTAGATTTCCTGCATTAAATAGGAGGTATGATCCGAATCTGTATTTCAGTTGCGTTAGCTGCTGCTGTATTCCTTTGCTATACAAGCTTTCTATCCGTGCTTTAAAAAGCCAACAAAATTAATGCTCTTTGGTGGAAAAAAAAATCTGCTGCAAAAATATAAATGTTCTACAATGTGTTATCAAGTTCAAAATATCCCTCAGCCTCTGTGATGTGTGAAATGGCAAAGGTGTGAACAATGCATAGAACTTTTTGGTGTTCATGTGGACTCATTTTAAGCTGTATGTGTACACTTGTGACACAATGCAGTCACAAAGTAATCAGAAATGTAATTCCAAAAGCACCTCAAAGAACTTTTCATTTTTTAAAAAAATCAAGAACTGTCCCTGCTAAAATTGTAGTGTAAGCTGCAAAGGTTCAGATTGCAATATTGTCAGGAAAACACTGTTACATGGCGTCAAATGACAAAACAATCTAGGTTTGAACTTCAGTTAAACCCATAATGGTGGAGGAAGTGTTGCTTTAATGGGCCTTTTATCTGAAACATGGGTCAAGAAGATATTCTTCCTGTACGTGGGTTCTTGGGGATGGAATATATGTAATTTGGATCTTGGGGAAGCACCATTTTAATTTTTGCAGTTGTGTTGAAGGAAAAAAACTAGATATTTTGATGGAAACAAACTAGAGCTGAATGTAGTTTTGTAAATGGAATTAATATGCACGTACTTTGCCATGGGGAATTAAGTTCAGTATTGATCCACCATGGCCAGTTCATTCCTACAGCTGTATTTCAGATGAAGTTATCATCTAAGGCCGTGATGGTGAACCTATGGCACAGCCATATCAGTGGGCACGCGAGCTCAGGTCCGGCGCGCATGTGCGCACCGGCCGGCTGATTTTCGGGCCTTCTGGGCCCACTGGGAGTCAGGAAACAGGCTGTTTCCAGCCTCCAGAGGGGGTGGGGAAGGCCGTTTTCGCCCTCCCCAGGCTCCTAGAAGCCTGGAGAGAGCAAAAAATGGGCGTGCCATTGCATGCTGGGAGTGGGGGGGGGTCATACGCGCATGCGTGGGGGTGCATGGAATTATGGGTGTGGGCACGCACACACGTGATCCCACGCATCCCCCCCTTTTTGGCACGCGAACCAAAAAAGGTTCGCCATCACTGATCTAAGGCAATGTTTCCCAACGTGGGGCCCATGCCCCACAGGGGGACAATTTGATTTTTAATGGGGGAAATTGGAACCTTGTTTAAACCAAGTTAATAGCCTTTTAGGCTTCCTCCCCATGAGGAGGAGTTCCCTTTTTGAATAGTAAGAATTATATGTCAGGATTTTAGAGATGCTTAGGTGGGGCATGGCCAAAAAAAGGTTGGGAACCACTGATCTAAGGAGTTAATAAAATAATAAAAAGAAGAAAGAAAGAAAGAAAGAAAGAAAGAAAGAAAGAAAGAAAGAAAGAAAGAAAGAAAGAAAGAAAGAAAGAAAGAAAGAAAGAAAGAATTCCTTCCCCATCTGTGAATACAGGTAGCCCTTGACTTAACAACTGTTAACTCTGCAATTGCTGAACAAAGGGGCTTATGACCCCTGCCAGAAATTCTGACCTTTGCACTATTTCTGCAGTCATATGATCAAAATTTGGGTGCTTGGCTGCGCACCTACCCTAATAATTATAGAAGCAGTTGCAACTCCTCTCTCTCCCTAACATGGCCTTGTCACTCCGCTGCCTCCTCACCATTTCCAAGTGGTCTGAGCCTTCTCCCTGCCCCACTGCATCTAGGTCCATTTACTCTTCTCTTTCCCTGCATTTGCTGACAGCACACTGGCCCCATGCGAAGCATAATTAGAAAGTTATCATGTACAATATTTCTCAAAGCTAGCCAGGAACTGGCACTCTGCTGGATGACTTCCTTGTTCCTGAATAGCCTTGAGAAAGATTGCTTCCCTAGACTTGAGGAAAATTGCCTTCACTAGCTTCCTGGCCAGGACACTAGCAAAGGCAATCTTCTTCAAGGCTGGCATCTCACTTTGTTCCTTAAGTGAGATGTGGTCATTTCAATTGTGGCCATTAAGTTGAAGATTACCTATAGCAGTGATGGCGAACCTTTTTTTGCTCGGGTGCCAAAAGGGCACGCACACGTGCAATGGCACGTGCCCACACCCATAATGCAATGGCCTCCCCTTGTGCATGAACACACAACCCCCCGCACTGCCCACGCGTTTCCAAACTTCCGATTGGCCTGTTGGGCCATTTTTCGCCATCCACAGGCTCCAGAGGCTTTCCTGAAGCCTGGGGAGGGCGAAAAACAGCACAACGGGTGAAAACGGCCTTCCCCCCACCCTCCAGAAGGCCAAAAATCAGCTGGCCAGTGCACACATGCACGCTGGAGTTGACATAGGACAAAGCCTCATGTGCCCTCAGATATGGCTCTGCGTGCCACCTGTAGCACCCGTGCCATAGGTTCGCCATCACTGACCTATAGCATAAACTGGATTGCTGAATAGAGGGTCTGTGGCTTCATTCTTCTTGTACTGTAAATGTGATTGTTTAATTTTGATAGGTTAATTTTGGACTGCAAGTCCTATCATCTGTCATCACACATCCCATGCTTATTAGAGTTAATAGGAGTTCATCTGGATTAATAGTCTCTTCCTGGATTATTGTGCAGTATATAGTATATGCCTCCATAATGCCAAACTGGGCTTCTTTTCATTTTGATGTGAAAAGGTATCCAAGAATAGTATGTACAGTAACAAATGCTAGCATGTAGGAATGGCATTCATGGCTATGAAGGAAGAATATACAACAAGATTCCTCTTTCATAAATTGATTGCATGAACTGTACAGTTCAGAAAATAGCAATAGCAATGGCATTTAGACTTATATACCACTTCATAGTGATTTACAGCACATCCTGAAGGGTTTACTGAGTCAGCATATTGCCCCCAACAATCTGGGTCCTCATTTTACTGACTTCAGAAGGATGGAAGGATGAGTCAATCCTTTGCTGCTCAGAATTGAACTCCTGGCTGTGGGTAGAATTTGCCTGCAATGCTGCATTCTAACCATTGCACCACCGTGGCTTGGTGGTAAAAAGAAATGCTTCTGTTAGAAAACGGGAGTTGACTGGTAGCAATAGCACTTATATAGTGCTTTACAGTGCTTTACAGCCCTCTCTAAGCAGTTTACAGAGTCAGCCTATTGCCCCCAACAATCTGGGTCCTCATTTTACCCACCTCGGAAGGATGGAAGGATGAGTCAACCTTGCGCCTGGTGAGATTCGAACTGCCAAATTGCAGGCAGCCGGCAGACAGCCGAAGTAGCCTACAGTACTGCACTCTAGCCATTGTGCCACCATGGCTCAAGTGGTAGAAGAGTTTTAGGCAAAAGAAGGAAAAGAACAAAACATCTGGTTTGTATGACTACCTTCCTGGGCAGCAGGAAAAGTTACCTATTATATCTCTCCTTCTATACTGAGAAACAATTAAACTTCTCATTCAGAGAATACTGTCCATAGACTCTTCTTTTTTGCTGGCAAGTGCTCAGGCTTACCTTCAGCTGTGGCCAGCTACACACCTGCTCTGCTGTGAGTTTTTCTTTCCTGTAATCTTTTCCTTGGGGGCATGAACTGCAAAAAGTTTCATGGATCCTGCAAATGGAAGAAAACAGTTGGTGGGCTGATACAGTCCTTAGCTGTCAAGGCTGCCATAAGCCCTATTTTGCATGTTGATTTTAAATTCTCAACTCCTTTCACAAGGCTTTATAAAGCCCACCTCTCCCCCCCCCCACTACTTATAAAAACATCAAACTAAAACAGCAATAACATGAATATTAAACATATTAAAATTCACCACATTACCTAACAATTTGAAGCCATCAAAACTCAATAAAACAACAGGACTAAATCAGAGTCAACCATCCAGACATTCATTCATGCCCATTATGTAATTCTTTTGACAGTAAGCAGTTACACAGAGGACGGAAAAAAAGAAGAAACTGTGAACCGAAGAAATTGAAGGTATGACTTAAGAAAAGAAAATACTTTAAAAAAACCTAGCTTTGCCTGCTAGTTGTGTTTGGGTGTACTTGCCATGTAATGCTTTGCCTTCTTGTGTTTCTTTTCTGTTCTTCATCTGATCTTTCTCATAGTCTAGTTTGGTCTCACTGGTATTCAATAAGCCTTCCTGGTGTACTACCCCAGAGGTGGGATCCTGCCTCTGATTGCCGGTGTGGTTAATCGCTGAGTTCGGCGCAGAGCCGAAGAAGCTGCTCCCGTTCGCGGAACGGGAGCTTTCCCCCGGGCGCTTTCCCCGCCCGCATGGATGCCGCCAATTGCGTTCTTTTGCCCTCTGCGCATGCGGAACGCTTTGGGCATGCGCAGAGGGCAAAAGAACGCAATTGGCGGCATCCATGCGGGCGGGGAAAGCACCCGGGGAAAGCTCCCGTTCCGCGAACGGGAGCAGCGTCTTCGGCTCTGCGCCGAACTCAGCGATTAACTGCACCGGCAATCAGAGGCAGGAACCCACCTCTGTACTACCCTCAGTGCATCTTCTTCACTGTTCTTCAGATATTCTTCCAATGTCTCTTTTTCTCCTTTAACTAATTGGGGTACTTGCAACATTCCACACCTATTATGCTCCTTGGTAAATAGAAACTATCAACATCGCTGGCTGGATGAAGGGTATAATTCATTGTCATTAATTTTCTGGCCAAACTATCCAGGGTTTCCAGTCCACTATTAATTATGATCCTCTGATGAGACCTGTCCAATGTGATTGAACAGCTTGGCATAGCTCTCATCCTTAAGCACACAAGCCCTCAACCACATCAAGGTAGTGCCTCACTGGGGATCTATTATTACTTTAATTATTGTACAGTCAGCGAGATTGTCACGGGGTGATTTTCTGATTGTCAGCTGTACTCATATGTATTCATATGTCAGACACTATGACCCAGAGGTTCTTAGCAAAGTGAAGCAGTCACATGGGGTGTGATCTGCGCAGGTGTGAAATTCCTTTGTAGCCCTCCCTCACTTCTACTATAGTCCTTCATTGTGGAGGATGCATATTTTAATCTGCCAAGATGTAATTATTAAGTATTAGGTTTTTATATTTCTTTTGTACCGAAATAAATATTTTATTATTAGACTTTATACTCGGGCTTATTTTTATTATAAATTAGTTTCCGAAGGAAAAGATTCATTGCCTCTACAATTTTTCTTTCTAAACCCAACAGAGATGTTTATACTAGATTTGGCATTTTTATCCAATTACAGAGTCTTTTCTAAGGACCTGGGATAGGCAGGTTTGATGGTGTTAAAAGGAATCATTGCAGGATATTAGTTGTTCCAAGTAAAGCTGCCTTTTGCAATTGACTGGTGAGGACTTTATCTATGCTATTAGTGTTAATAAAGGGAAGCTCCAGATGTTTGGGGATTGCACCCAAGTCGCCTATCACTATTGGTATTATTTTTGTTTTCTATTTGCAGGTCTTTGCATTTTGTGATTTTTTTCCCCAGTTCTCTCTCTTCCATTCTATCGTCTCCACATACCGCCATGTCCACTATACAGACATTTTTATCTCTCTTATTGACAATTGTTAAGTCTGGAGTGTTATGTGGCAAAGGCTTATCCCAGAGCACTTCTTCATTTTTTTTATTACTCTGTCTATTTTGTATTCTCACCAACCCTTCTTTATAGGCAAATGGTATTTCTTGTAGCTATTCCAATGCACTATTGTTATTACTTTGTCATGCCGTTGTTTGTAATCCGTCTGTATGATCTTCTTACAGCAGCTAACTAGGTAGGCCACTGTTTCTTCAGCTTCTTGGTGGAGATCTACTCTATAAAGCCCTAGTTAGACCACACCTAGAGTACTGCATCCAGTTTTGGTCACCACACTATAAAAAAGATATTGAGACTCTAGAAAAAGTGGAGAGGAGAGCAACCAGGATGATTAGGGGGCTGGAAACTAAAACATACGAAGAGCGGTTACAATAACTGGGCATGGCTAGTCTAGCGAAGAGAAGGACCAGAGGAGACATGATAGCAATGTTCCAATACTTGAGGGGCTGCCACAGAGAGGAGGGGGTCAAGCTATTTTCCAAGGCACCAGGAAGTCAGACAAGGAATAATGGATGGAAACTGACCAAGGAGAGATTCAACCTGGAAATAAGGAGAAAATTTCTGACAGTGAGAACGATCAACCAGTGGAACAGCTTGCCTTCAGAGGTTTTGAGTGCTCCAACAATAGAGACTTTCAAGAGGAAATTGGACTGCCATTTGTTGGAAATGGTGTAGGGACTCCTGCTTGAGCAGGGGGTTGGACTAGATGACCTACAAGGTCCCTTCCAACTCTGTTACTCTGTTACTCTGTTACTCTATTACTCTGAGATGACATTTACTGTTGCTGCCTTCTAAATTCTAGCTTTGTGTGCATTTGTTCTTAAGGTTTGGTCTTCTACAACCACAGTTAGCCCCTCTGTCTCTTTCTTCAACTTTCCTGCTCTTAACCATTGCCAGATCTTGCTATCTGCTTGCCTGCTATTGATATGTTTGTGTTTGTGTGTACTGGCCATGTAATACTTTGCCTTGTGATGCTTGACCAAAGTATTTTGTAGGAGCTAAGTAGGAGCTGAGATAGCGCAGTGGTTAAAAGCAGCATTGCGACCTTCAGCTGATTGCTAGTTCAGCAGTCCAGCTGTTCAAATCTCACTAGGCTCAAGGTTGACTCAGCCTTCCATCCTTCCGAGGTGGGTAAAATGAGGACCCAGATTGTTGGGGGCAATATGCTGAACTCTGTAAACCGCTTAGAGAGTGCTGTAAAGCACTATGAAGCGGTATATAAGTAAAGTGCTATTGCTATTGCTATTGCTATTTATTGGATTCATGTGGCCATTTTTATATACATGTGTTTAATGCTCCTTTTGGAAGGCTTTTTCCCTTTCTGTTACCCCACGCCATAACACTAATTCTGGATGGCATAGATATATATACAAGGGAAAATAAATAAATTCTGCTAGCTGTGTGTTGCTGGTTCTGTCGCTAATGAACAACACTTTTTATGCTGCTTCTGCTAATAAGAGCATTGGCATACTGTTTTTATTAATAGTGTAGGGACTAAATTTTGACTACTGCTACACATTTTGCGTAGTCCATTCATTACCTCCAGATCAAGAGAAGTGTGTTCCCTTCCTGGGACACACATTCAAGATGTAATGGAAAAGCTCCAAAGATTATTTAAGCCCTGTGACAAATATTTATACATCCACTGGGAACAAATAACATAGACGGTCACAAATTCAAAGATGCTGCAAGATACTATAAAGAACAAGCCAGGAGGTTGAAGGAGCTGGAAGAATAATTAGTGTTTTATTCCTTCCTTCCTAATGAAGGATCTAGCCTGGGAAAAGAGGGAAGAATATCAAGAGCAAACAACTGATTGCAAAGATAGTTCTTACAAGTACTGTTTGAATTCTGTAATAACCTTAACTTCAGCAAAGAATTTAACAAAGTCTCTTTTAAGATCCTTGTAAAGAGGGTCACAAAATGTGAGCTGGATTATTCTATCACTAAATAGATACAGAATTAATTTAGCAACCATATCCAGTGAGTGTTTACTAATGGTTCTGCATCAAGATAAAAGGAAGTGGCAAGTGACATACTGCGGGGACTCCATTTTAGCACTTATAATGTTCAACTTATTTATCAGCCACTTGGATAAAGTGTTACAAAAACTGATCATTAATTTATCAAACCTCTTAAAGAACAATATCAAGATTCAGGATGATCTTTTTTTTTTTTTGAAAAAATAGTTTTATTGAGTTGTTTTAAAATATACAAAAATACGAAAAGACATAATACAAAAGCAAAAGGAAAAAATAAACACCATACAAAAAACAACATAAAAAAAAGACGTATGCATATATATATATGTATACTTATATAGGTATCTATACATAAATCCATCTTATTTGTTACTATATATTTTCATATTTAATAGTATTCTAAATATATGAATACAGAAAAAAAGAGCTATATATTGACACACACACACACACACACACATACACACATACAAAAAATATGTACATACATATAAATACAATAAGGAAAAATAGAAAAAAAGAAAAAAAATTGTATAAATTTATTACAGCGTTTGCGTATCGTGTCATTTCAATATCTGGTTTGTTTTATCCCTAGCTTATCATCAGTCTTTCTCAATTTGATTATTGTCACCCTTAAAATAATTGATTTATTTATTTTATTGTTTATTTTCCATCCACTTATACCAATTATCCCAAATTTTGTAATATTCTGAGTCTTCTTTATCTTGTATTTTCATTGTTAATCTAGACATTTCTGCGCAGTCTAAGATCTTAGTTATTAACTTTGTATTAGTGGGTATTATATCGGTTTTCCTGTGTTGTGCGTATAATATTCTGGCTGCTGTGATTATGTGAAGTATGAGATAGTGAGTCGGTTTATCTATTTTTGTTTTCATTATGCCTAATAAGAAAGTTTCCGGTTTAAGGTCTACCTTTTGTTTTGTTATCTCTTCAATCCACTTCTGTATTTTTTTCCAGTATTTTTTGATTTCTGAACATGTCCACCACATGTGATAATAAGTTCCATACTCCTGTTTACACTTCCAACATTTCGGTGACAGATGTGGAAACATTTTTGCCAATCTTGCCGGGGGTAGGTGCCATCTGTAGAACATTTTGTACATATTTTCTTTGTAGGATGCGGCCATTGTCATTTTATAATTTTGGTTCCATATTTGATCCCATAGATCTAGTTCAATATTGTAGCCGAAATTTTGTGCCCATGTTATCATTACCTCTTTTACTATTTCTTCTTCCAATTTTACCTTGATAATACAATTATACAATTTTGATATTATTTTATCCTCCGGGCCTAATAGGATTTTATCTAATTCTTGATTTTTTTCCTGAAAACCAAATTGTAATATATCTTTTTTATATTTTTTCTGAATTTGTAAGTATGGCCACCAATCAATCTTTTTTCCTTGTAGTGCCAAATCATCTCTTGTTTTTAAGTTATTATGTTCATCTAGTAGTTCGTTATAAGTAATTTTCTTATTCAGGTCTAGCAAAGATTCAGGATGATCTTGAACGCTTAAAAGAATGGGCAAAGGCCAACAACAGGGATTTCAGAAGGACAAATACAAGTACCATATTTGGGTAGGACTAATTAAAAGCATAAGTATGAAACGAAGGAGACCAATGAGGGATAACAGCACATGTGAAAAGGATCTGGGTGTCTTGGTGAAACATGAAGAAGTACAGCCAATACCTGAAGCAAGACATGAAAAGTACCAGATCCCTGGAACTCAAATAAGTTTCTCTCACCGTTTGCTCAAGAATTTACTGATGCTAACTCATGAATATTTCAAAACAGATTTTTTTTCTCTTTTGCATTTTGAGAAGGTAAAATAGGAAGTAACTTACCAGAAAAGCTGGTTCTTGCAAACCTCTACTTTATTAACCGAATAATTTCATTGTGACCACAAAACTCAACACATGCCATCAAATTAAGATATTTTGGGCCACTTATGTTCTCTCAGTTTTAGGAAGAAGACAATGGTGAATACTTTGTAAGTAATAAGCAAGAACATTGCTTTGAAAACTTAATGGATTTGTATATATTGTCATCAAGAATCAAAATTAATTCAAAGGCAAATAAATACCAATTAGGCTCCCAATAAAATAAGAAACTCTGCTTTCATACTACTTAGAAACAGTGTCTTCTAATAGCACTTCATTTGCTAGAATTCCATCAAGTGCTTTTTTGTTTTTGATAGATTGTTACTTAGTTCTGAACTAAGAAAAATTCACCAAGGTTCTAATTTACTGGCTCAGTCTACTTGTTAGAAAGCCCTCTGCTGACAACATGACCCTAAAATATATCACAGCTGGGTGAATCCTCTGCCTGAGAACTAAACTAAATCAGAACACCAAATACAAGCTGAACAGACAAGACCTTGCAGACGATCCTCACCCTGTCAAAGACCTTGGAATACTCATCAAATGACCTAAGTGCCAAAGCCCACTGCAACAACATTGCCAAAAAGGCTTCAAGAACTGTTAACCTAATCTTACGTAGCTTCTTCTCCGGTAATATCACACTACTGACCAGAGCATACAAAACATTCACCAGACCAATCCTTGAATACAGCTCATCTGTCTGGAACCCACACCGCATATCGGACATAAATACATTAGAAAGTGTCCAGAGATACTTTACAAGAAGAGTCCTCCACTCCTCTATTCGCAACAGAATACCTTACGCAAGCAGACTTGAAATCCTGGACTTAGAAAGCTTAGAACTACATCGCCTTCGGCACGACCTAAGCATAGCTCATAAAATTATCTGCTACAATGTCCTTCCTGTCAACGACTACTTCAGCTTCAACCACAACAATACACGAGTACACAACAGATACAAACTCAAAGTGAACGGCTCCAAACTTGACTGTAGAAAATACGACTTTAGCAACAGAGTGATAAATGCCTGGAATTCACTACCTGACTCTGTGGTTTCGTCACCAAATTCCCAAAACTTTACCCTTAGACTGTCCACTGTTGACCTCATCCGATTCCTAAGAGGTCAGTAAGGGGCGTGCATAAGTGCACCAGCGTGCCTACTGTCCCTGTCCTAATGTTCCCTCTTATCAGTACCCATCTTATGTACATAACCAATATTATATCTTTGTATATTACCAACACATACTTGACAAAAATAAATAAATAAATAATATACATAAAATAAATGAAATAAACTTGTGTGCTAACTAGTATATGGCTTCAAATTAAGCTACCTGCTTTCATCAATAGGGTCTTTAAGCGTGTAAATAACCTTGGATGGTTAATGGATTAGTTCTTCACAGGTAACTATGAAAGGCAACTATAGCTCCTAAAATTCAAGCAACTTACACCATGCAAGAAGTATGATAGATGTATTTGCCTACCTTCTTACTCCCTCGGGATGTAGCCAAAATATCAATATTGTGTGTTTTCAGCACTTGAAGGTCAAAATTAATGACTAGACTTCCAATAGGGATTGATTTCACACTTTGAAAGCCCTCCTCTAAACAAACAACAAAAGACCAAACATTTCACACACAGTCCTCTAGTAACATCATGGCTAATTGGCTGCAAGTTTTGCAATCCCCTGGCAAACCAGAAAAGCAAAGCATGATTCCAGCTCCTACTGTGAGAACAAGAGTTTCTTATTTCTCATTAAACAGAAGCCCTATAACCCTACACTTGATGACTCAAATCACTAACCTGGGGCAAAACTGCTTTGACTTTAAAGATTTCCTTAACATCTCTGACTTCCCCATTTTTTTTAAACCCTAGAACAAAAACTTGGCATCCAATTTAGATTAGAATACTAATGTCAGCTTCTTGCGCCCAGAACTGTTGTTCTGATCTGGATTGGTCTTCTTTACTTATAGCAAAACTCAGACTATGTGAAATAAAATTAAAGATCAACTTACCGAAGTATTTCTCCTTTGGTGAGAAATGTCAACACCTGCAGGAAATGACAAAGATGTCATACTACAAAATGAGCCATCCTTATTTTCATTTCCAGTATGATGGGATAGGAATAGAGGAATAGAGAGAACCTACCTGCTTCTTTTAAACACACACAGACACACACACACAAAATGTAAATGCAAGCATACATTTGGCCTGTCAGCCAGTGTTGGCACAAATCACCTGGTTTTCAACATAGGAATACATAAGATAAATTTGAAAAGCCTCCCTTGGCCATTATTTGTGATATCCTAAGAAAGTTAAAATAATGTCCTCATAAAACGTGTGGAATTTATCAGAGAGGTAAGAGAATAGTCATGTGGCTTTAGGAGACTCTTACCTCAAGGTGTCAAGAGAAACAAAATACGTATCCTGCTATAAAGATGCGGGGCCGAACACGAGCTCTCTGTTCTGAATAGAGCCATCTCAGCAGATTTAAGATGGATTAATAAAAAGCCTACTTATTGCAGCATCCTGTTTCATTATCTGGGAATATCTGGGAAGCCCAGGAGCATAGCATTATAGCAATATTCTTCTTATCCTGTTGCTCCTCAGTTATTCATATTCAGAGTCATGTGATCTCCTGAAAGGGTGGAATAGGATCCTGTTCAGGAGGCTGCATGAAAGATTTGTGTATCCCTAACTGAAGGATGGGCAACTTGCAGACAATGGGTTACGTATGCTCCTTCATTCCCTAGACTTTCCAGAAACTGGGCTGCTGAATTTAAGGGGCAAACCAGTAAAAACAAAGATATATTTTCCTTGTGGTTGAAAATAAAGTATTAGATAAGCCTCAAAACATGATATTCTGTGGCCTGTCTATCTTGATGGCCCCATTGAATCAATGGCACTGTGGCCTTCTGCTTCCCAAAACCTTGAAGCTGGAAGAAAAAGGGAACATACGGTAGTTCTGGACCAACCGGTTGTCCATCTCTGCCTTAATTTGTCTGGGCCTCGTTTTTGTTTATTCTGAAGAAATCTTAATTCAATCAGCCTACCAATACTATAGTTGAACATACAAGGGAGGCAGCCATTTCAATCACATCATAGATAGATGTGGCTTCTTACTGGTTGGATATGAAATGGGTTCTGGGTTTTTGTCAAGATGACATGATGCCACTTAGCTGAATATGACTTTATATTCTACATCAGGGATCCCCAACCCCTGGCCTCAGACTGGTACCAGTCAATGGCCTGTCACGAACCAGGTGGCACAAGCTAACAAAGCTGTATCTGCGCATGTGCAGGATCTAAGTAGTGCATGAAACCACGCCTTCCCTGTCCATGGACATTTTTTCCCAACAACAGAACTGATCCCTGGTACCCAAAAGTTTGGAGGGTAACTGTTCTACATGACTGCCTTTGACAAGGCATGAATAATGATGAGAACCAATGGTTGGAGTTGAAGAATGGATGCCTCTTACCTGGTATTCTTCTAACTCTCCTTTCTTCATGGAGTGACTTGTGCATTGGCCCATTCTCCTGCTTGGAATTTCAGTGGCCAGAAGCGTCTTGTAACCCTTGGCAACCAGATATACATCACTAATAAACACAGCACCCTCTCTTTCAAGTTTATGGGGGCACAATAACTTGTGACACAGGAGCACTGATGATGTTACCTAATCTGGGTAATCAAACATCTGAAAGAAAACCACTAAGCTTAGAGAGAGCACCAAGGATTATTCATTTCAACCCCGAGTTACAAATATTTTCCTTTATCAGTACAATAACTTCTTCGATAAAGTTTCTATAGACCAGGGACACACCACTGGACACTGCAATCAGGCAGGTCAAATGGTCAAGATGTGAAAAAGAGGTAAGACTTTGTGTGGTGAGGCTTCCTTTTTGATTATTTTGATCCCACTGTAGACACCTTGAAGGGGGGGGGGGATGCAGTACAATGTGCTCCAAGAAGTGGAAATGCTAAGCCAAAATAGTGGTGGAATATGAACAAAGATTACATTACATTTAAAAACAAATTGCAATTTAAATGGATTAAGTACTGCAAAAATGTCTCATTTTCTTATTGTTTTAAATTAAAAATACAATTGATGACACTTTTAGACTCTTGAGCTTCCCTCAAGGGTTTGGTGCGACCCACGTCTGCAGATTATGTTTCATCATTCTTTTTGCCTATAGCTGGAATGAATACACTCCATGTTTTGGAGATCAGCTTTGTTTTTTCAAAAGTCGAGAAAGCAAAAAATGGTATTAACACTTCACGTGATCTTGATTCTATCCCTCTGTTAATGCAGCCTAGAACTGTATTCGCTTTTTTGAGCTGCAGCACACTGCTGGCTCATATTTAAGTGATTGTCCACTAGGACTCCAAGATCCTTCTCACAGTTACTACTATTGAGCCAGGTACCACCTGTACTACACCTGTGCATTTGGTTTTTTTTGTCTAAATATAGAACGTTACATTTTTCACCAATGAATTTCATTTTGTTAGATAGCGCCTAATAGTTCTTCCAAGTTGCTTTACTCTTAGATAGATCTGACTCTGCTTAGCTTTCTAAGGTCAGCTAAGATCAGCTAAATGCTGCCATTAGAAGGATTATGTTGTATAAATTAAGAATAGTGTATCTCATGGAATTGAAATTACTTCTCAGTATGAGCTCAGAATTATTGTTAGCTTAATTTGCATTAAACATAATTCGCTTGCTGAATGAATTCATTTTCTGGGTCCATGCCATGCACTGAATTATGAACTAATCAAACCTACCACCCTATTTTCTTTCATATTTTTCTTCATTTCAGTAACTCAAGAAAAGAAATGAAAAAGATGCAGAGAGTTTGGATATCAGCAGTCTGTAACTAAATCCTTACCTCAGCCTTTTGTTTATATTGTGCTACTTTAAGCAAGCTATTTTTCATACTTCATTGAATTCTTTGGGTATAATTACAGTGACCTGAAAAAGGGGTAAATCTGAAAGAGGTTCATAAGGATAAAAAATGTTTATGCTTATACCTTTGCTTTATAAAGGAAAATAACAAATAATGCATAATTTGGAGATCCGGTATGTAAATAACAGATTAACAGAGTTGGAAGGGATCTTGTAGGTCATCTAGTCCAACCCCCTGCTCAAGCAAGAGACCCTACACCATTTCTGACAAATAACAGTCCAACCTCTTCTTGAAAGTCTCAAGTGATGAAGCTCCCACAACTTTGAAGGCAAGCTGTTCCACTGGTTGATTGTTCTCACTGTCAGAAAGTTCCTCCTTATTTCTAGGTTGAATCTCTCCTTGGTCAGTTTCCATCCATTATTCCTGGTCTGTCCTTCAGGTGCTTTGGAGAATAGCTTGACCCCTCCTCTCTGTGGCAGCCCCTCAAATATTGGAACACTGCTATCATGTCTCCCCTGGTCCTTCTCTTTGCTAAACTACCCATGCCCAGTTCCTGCAACCTGACGTAAAAAACATATATGCCCTAGAATAATGTGGAATAGTGCTTCTCTAAATATTGTTACAATGTCCTGCCACCCAAGCTGGCATGTCTGTGACACAGTTGAACCATGCTGGGTATTGAAGTTCAGTTAGATCTAGTGAGTCATATTCCTTGCTTTTGATACGTTGTACCTTCTATAATTATTTCTTCAGTCTGAAATCTTGTTATCACTCTTGGAATTGGTAGCCAAGCCTATCAAGTAGTTTGATTCATCACTAACTCTCTGAGATTGTGTAGATCCGTGATGACGAACTTATGGCACGCGTGCCACAGGTGGCATGCGAAGCCATATCTGAGGGCACACGAGGCGTTGCCCTATGTCAGCTCCAGCGCGCATGCGTGCCCTGGCCAGCTGATTTTCGGCCTTCCAGAGGGCGGGAGAGGATGAAAAATGGCCCAACCGGCCTACCAGAAGTCCAGAGGCTTCAATGAGGCCTGCGCACATGCACAGGGGGGAGCAGCGTGGGGGTGGGGGTGTTTGTGCGTGCATGCATGGGGGGGAGGGCATTACATTATGGGTGTGGGCACGCGCACCTTTTGGCACCCAAGCAAAAAAAGGTTCACCATCACTGCTCTATCATCTCTATCTATCTATCTATCTATCTATCTATCTATCTATCTATCTATCTATCTATCTATCTATCTATCTATCTATCTATCTATCTATCTATCTATCTATCTATCATCTATCTATCTTCTATTGTCATTTGTCATTTATCATCATATGACAGCTTCACAGTTGCATAAAGAAATTCCTTAGGCAATAAAGCTTCAGGTACCCACATGAAACTTGCCACTAGCAAATTATTGATACATTTTCTCATTATAAACATTAAAACTCCTGAGATTATATCCCTCTCATGTTGCATGTGATCCTTTCAACCTCCAGTTTTTTCCCGAACGCCATCACTCTGCTAAACAAATAATTCCCTCACCACTGTAAAACTATTCACTAGGCTGCATTACTATTACTATTAGTTTTTCTCATCGTTCCTATCACCCATCTCCTCCCACTTATGACTGTATGACTGTAACTTGTTGCTTGTATCCTTACGATTATTTCATATTGATTGTTTCCTGATTGCTTACTTGAACCCTATGACAACCATTCTTGACAAATGTATCTTTTCTTTTATGTACACTGAGAGCATATGCACCAAAGACAAATTCCTTGTGTGTCCAATCACACTTGGCCAATAAAGAATTCTATTCTATTCAGTGCCAGAAATTGAAATTTTGAATAACCCTTTATATTCTGCTCTGTAAGAAGAGTATCTGAATTTCATATACTGTATTATGTGACAATTTGGGATAGTACCATGTCCCGAAAATAAGCCCTCCCCCCAAAATAAGCCCTCCCCCAAAAATAAGCCCTCCCCCGGAAATACCATTTCCTCTGGTTAAGGTTAGGGAGACAGAGCTGGAAATCAGGTAAGACTGCAAGAGGAGCCCCGTCTTGCTTCAGGTGCCCCAAAATAATAAGACCTCCCCGAAAATAAGGCCAAGCGCTTATTTCAGGGTTCAAAAAAAATATAAGACGGGGAAACATGGTATATTTGAGAACACTATACATTTTTAATATACTGTACATACATTAAGAGATATTTAGGAAACTGCAAGTTTCATGCAGTGCTGTTTTTTTTTAATTCTTTGTAGTTACCTGCTGCAGAGTGTGGTATCTGTGGTCACTAACTCTCTTCACCTGGTGGATAGAATTATCTTTCACTCTCAGATATTTAGAAGCAGAAATTTGGCTTCAATTCTTTGTCCTTTGCAGCATCTCTGACTGACTTCAAGCCAGGAATTCTCACAAAACTCCATTTGTTCCAATATAATGCCATTTTAATTTAAAGTTTTCATTAGGAGGGGTTTTTTTTAGTCTAGAGGAATAAATAATGCATTATTCAATCATACATGACAATTTACACATTCATAAATTGATAAAGATAGAATGGAAAGGGGAAAGCGGAAGAGGGGGAAATGGAAGACGATTTTGTGTCCTTGGAAGAGTTATGAGTTATTATTGGAGACCAACAGAGATCCAGATCATTTGTCCACGTGGTCGGTCTACAGGAGTCAAAATAGATTCAATAGATTGTCCCACTTCCCCCTCTTGCACATTAGGGAGGTGGCAAATCCAATGACCCTAAGCCCATTCTGAAGTTTCTTCTAACCACTCTCACTCTTTTGAACCTAAAGTGACAACACTGTACAATATGACATCAATTAAGCATAGTTTATAAAACAAGCATCTTTTTGAAAACTTTAAAAACTCCAGCCAAAAACAAATTTACATTTGCCTATGCTAAGTGGTACAATCAGTGCATGTTGTATTATTGTCCCAGTAACTCCAGTCCTACAATACCCCACTAACAGAGGTGGGTTCCTCCCGGTTCCTCCCGGTTCGCCTGAACCGGTAGCAACCCGCTGGTGACATCACGATGACATCACGGAACCGGTTCTGTCGGTGCCGGTCCTTGGACACTGCCATCTTTTTTTTGGAATTTTTTGAGGGAAAATTTTTTTTTAAATTTTTTGGGGAGGAATTTTTCTGGTTTTTTTTTTCTTCTGCGCATGCACAGAAGCCGAGTTTCCGGCACTGCACATGCGTCACCATCTTGTTGTTGGCTTTTTTGGGGGGGGGAACTTTTTTGGATTTTTCAGCACTGCGCATGCGCACATGAAGTGTGTGCCCGCCCACAAGGCATGGCCACACAGCACGGGAGGAAGTGAACCGGCAGCGAGGTAAGTTAGAACCCACCCCTGCCCACTAACTATCAAGCAAAAGAATCCAGAAGCCTGGATAGAGTTCAAAAGCACCGAAAGCTTATTCCATGCAACCTAAACACAAGAATATGATCTACTAATGGTTAAACAGTGGTTCCCAATGTGGGGCCCACGCCCCACAGGGGGGCAATTTGATTTTTAATGGGGGCAATTGGAACCTTGTTTAAACCAAGTTAATGGCCTTTTAGGCTTCCTCTGCATGAGTAGGAGTTCACTTTTTGAATAGTAAGAATTATATGTTGGGTGGGGCATCAGGATTTTAGAGATGCTTAGGTGGGGCATGCCCAAAAAAAGGCCAGGAACCACCGGGTTAAACAGACAAAAATGACGCCATATAAGAATGGACTTCAAGGGGAACTAGTCTTAGGACTCTTTCGGGAGTGTAGGGACTCTAGACTGATGATGCAATTGACCCCATTCTTGGGCTCAGCCTGGTCATCTCTTACACTAACCACTGGTCAACCTAGATGAACTACCAAACAGTTCCAAGAATTGAGTCCAACATTTATATATCCCTTTGTTGATCTTCACATTAAATTATGTTACTAATAATGTCTACGACAGTGATGGCGAACCTTTTTTTACTTGGGTGCCAAAAGGGCGCAAGTGCGCAGTATCGCGCACGCGTGCCCACACCCATAATGCAATGTTCTCCCCCCCAAGCATGCCCACACAACCACCACCACACAACGTAAACACACAAGGCCAATGATGGGAAGGAAGAAAAAAAGTAATGCAGAGGTAAAGAGTGAGGTAATAATAAAAAGAGCAGTAGAAGGTAGTGAGGATTATTTAGCATATCTGTGAGTATAATTGAATCTAATATAGACATTATTGCATTGAACAAATATGTAACATGCATAATGAGAAACTTTGTTCTTTGTTTAATCTGCCACACATTGTGGGGGTTGAGATTCTCAAGATCCAACTAGACAAACTCTATTAAACAATTACCTTCTTGTGAATTATTTTTTCCTTTACAGGTAGTCCTCGATTTATGACCACATTTGGGCCCCATATTTCCATTGCTAAGTGAGACAATTGTTAACCATTGTTTGCTCCATTTTGTGACCTTTCTTCCCGCAGTTGTTAAGTGAATCACTGCAGCTAAATTAGTAAATGAATGGATGTAAGTAAAGGACTATCTGTATTTGTAACTTTGCAAAATGAAAAGCCCTGGTTTTTCTTTCAGCGATGCAAGGCTAATTGTGTAAGCAGCATTTAGCTTAAGTAGATACACAGATTTCCTTCCCCTTTCTCTTGAACAGACATAACAAGGCCCGGAATGCAGTAAAAAGCAATAAATCATTTTAAGATTCTAACTGCTCTACTTTCATTGATTGACCATTTCCCTGCCTTCAAAGTAATTCTTTTTCTAAGATCAATGTGTTTATTTTGGAATATAGCTAAGGGCATAACTATGGGTGAAGTCTCCCTCACCTCTTAATCATCAATCATTAATAACACTTAGCTGGAAATTTCTCTTTGCTAGAAATACGTTCATCATCTTTTTGAATCTTCTACAGGTCTTTTTCTTCCTCTCTGGTTAGGTGGACACAGCCACCCAATTGCAGGGGTCTCCAACCTTGGCAACTTTAAGACTTGTGGACTTCAACTCCCAGAATTCCTCAACCAGCAAAGCTGGCTTATGAACTCTGGAAGTTGAAGTCTACAAGTCTTAAAGTTGCCAAGGTTGGAGACCCCTAAGCATGGTCCTTCTTTTTAACCTGGTCTATTTAATGGCCTTCAGTCCATTCTGGAACACATGATACTTTAAGCGGCTGAAACTGCTTAAATCCATTTTGCTAGCCATCTTCTTCAACTCAGTCTCTCAAACTTCAGCTCCAAGTCTCTCTCTGCCAGATCTCAGCACATTTCCGCTGCCTCAGATCATGACAGAACAGCGAGCGTAAAATCCTTACCTATTTCAGTCCTGATATTTTTCCAGATTAAACTCAAAATACAGTATATTGAGTGTATGGGACATCGTGCGACAGAGGGAGAGTGCTTAGCTGCTTTTTTCAGTCACAATCCTTATCCGTGGGTATTGTTTTAATCCAAATGTCTTGGCCTGTCCACGTTGATTGAACCTCTGAAGAAATAATCTCCAGATTTATATTGGTTTGACTCTTCTGTGTATATTTCCTGAATTCTTTATCTACTTTTGGACATTTTTGCCCCGAGGTTGTTCCCCCCACGTTTGGGACATTTCTGCCATAGGCTGAACATTGTTTGTTGGCATGTTTCACACGGCATCAGCTGTATTGTTTGCATTCACCTCACCCTGTTTCCAAGGCATTTTGCCTGTTCCTAACTCCCTTCTTAGGACTGAACTATGCTTCTGATGACACTGCTGATTTGTTTCCTTTCCAGAGTTGTGAGTGAATAACTTCTGCTGTTTGGCATAGATCAACAGTGCTTCCAAAGGACAAATAATCTCTCAGAGTGTCCCCTGCACTATTTTGTTTCTTATGTCCAGAACAAGTTGATCTTTGATCAAAGAGTCTGTCAACTTACCAAAGTCACAAAACTCATTCTTTAGTTTCAGATCTGTTCTACATTCAGTTCTCTGACTTTCTTTTGTAGGTATGATCTGAAAGCAATCTTCTAATCTATGCACTATATTTTTGAGGTATGCAAGAAGCTCACTTTTCTGCACTTACAATTATTTATTTATCCATTAATGTAAATGTGTTATACAAATCAGAGGCATCTTCTCTGATCTCTCTTAGGAAGTGTGATATTTCTTGCAGGATCTAATCTGGGTCAGTCACCAGGGCTAGAGGTTTAGTCTTCTGAGCTATGGTACCGCACACAGAATGCTCCAAAGCACACATTCTGCTAGACTCTGCAGTGTTTCCCAACCTTGGCAACTTGAAGATGTCTGGACTTCAACTCCCAGAATTCCCCAGCCAGCGAATGCTGGCTGGGGAATTCTGGGAGTTGAAGTCCAGACATCTTCAAGTTGCCAAGGTTGGGAAACATTGTGCTAGAGAGAAGTTTCCTGAGGATGGGTTCCAGCACAAGTCCAAAAACTCAGAAGACTAAATCTCTGGTCCCAGTGACTGACCCAGATTGGAGCCTGTGATATTATCCTGGGACATGTATATTCGTCTTCATTCATGTGATATTTCTTCTTCATGGCAGCCGATTGCCCTCAAGTACAATGGAAAGCTTTGTTGAAAATGTTGCCATTCATCTTCCATGTTGCCAGCAATCCTCTGTTCTGATTAGTGACCTCAAAGCATCCTGATTTTTTTTCTTTCATTGAGGCCATCACTACACGGGTAACACCAACAGTGAATTTTTATTTATTGTTTGCACAATAATGTTACAATTGGCTTTCTAGCCTTGCGCCGAAATTCTGGGGTTTGTGCATTAATATTCAAGTTTTGGACATCTGACAAGATAGCAGATGTGCTGATAACAGTGAGGATTTTGTTTGCTTGTTTATTTGTTTGTTTGCTAAATCTGGATCTTAAGTTTGACTCAATTCTGACCTGGAACAATGAGGAACTTCTTTTATTGCAAGTAATATACCATTATACAGCATGATATGAGTAGGTTCAACTTTTGGTAAATTCCATCTTCCTCAAACAATACAAAAGATAATTTGAATTTTAGCATTGTGTTGACTTCAAAACTGGTTCTGCATATCTTTTATCATTGTTTTGTCTTAGATTCATTCTTAAAGCTAGGCTTTATTTATTAACTGTTAATAACAATTTAGCTCACCATCTCCATCTTCAGTCTGTCAGATTTTTTTGGGAGAGATCATCTGAGCTCATGTATGAATTAATACATTATTATTATTATTTGCTCTCTCCTGCTTTTAGGGGTTTTTTTTGCCCCATGAAGCATTCTGGCTAAAGTAAAAGTTTGTTTACTTGTTCACTTGGAATGTGAACAAAACCTTTCAGATTTTGTTCAACTGTATGTTTTGGACTTTCTTCTATCAGTGTGATTTTGGGGAATAGAATAGAATAGAATAGAATAGAATAGAATAGAATAGAATAGAATAGAATAGAATAGAACAGAACAGAACAGAACAGAACAGAATAGAATAGAATAGAATAGAATAACAGAGTTGGAAGGGACCTTGGAGGTCTTCTAGTCCAACCCCCTGCTTAAGCAGGAAACCCTACACCACTTCAGACAAATGGTTATCCAACATCTTCTTAAAAACTTCCAGTGTTGGAGCATCCACAACTTCTGGAGGCAGGCTGTTCCACTGATTAATTGTTCTAACTGTCAGGAAATTTCTCCTTAGTTCTAAGTTGCTTCTCTCCTTGATTAGTTTCCACCCATTGCTTCTTGTCCTACTCTCAGGTGCTTTGGAGAACAGCCTGACTCCCTCTTCTTTGTGGCAGCCCCTGAGATATTGGAACACTGCTATCATGTCTCCCCTAGTCCTTCTTTTCATTAAACTATATACAATAGGAGACAGATGTGGAAGGGAGACAGATCTTCCCTTTCTGATGCCATGCTCACCTGATTGTTATGTGCATCCCACCAAATTTTCATCCTGTCCCAATGTCACCCTGCTGTGCTACTTTGCTTGAATATGCAGAGCAGAGTTTCTCGGTCTCAATAACTTTAAGGTGTGTGGACTTCAATTCCCAGAATGTTGCGACTATGCTGGCTCACCCATCTCACTTCCTAAGTGGTTCTGAGCTGTTTACAAGTAAAAAAAAACACCCATAACATTCATACAAAAATAAACCAAATAAAAAGACAGAGCGAGCACCTTCAAGGCACCAGCCACCCTCAAGATTGCATGCCATTCTTGGATCCCCGTGCCAGTTGATAGAGCTAGGTGTTAATGCTCTTCCGAGATGCCACAATCTCACCTCAGGGGGCAAGATGCTGAAGTTGAACTGAAGTCTTCAGATCTTAAACTTGACCTTGAGAAACACTATTGAAGAGGAACATAACAAAACAATGTTAGTGGTTTCCTTCATAAATATACAGTATGCATCTTCTGAACATTGAGCATTGAGGATATAGATGGATTGGGACCAAGAGTTGCACTGGACAGCTACTTGATAGCCTCTTGTTCTATAATTCCCAGCTCTTTTAAATCACCTGAAAAAGCCACCCATCTCTTTGTAGCATGTACCTTTTTTTTAGTGAATCAGCCTTACTGTCAGGGTTCCAAGTAACACACCCACAGCAAACAAAACTCCGAGGCAGGTAGATTCTTCAAAGAATAGTGTTATTTGATATGTCATATTGGCACAGGCTGGTGAAAACCGATCGAAAACCAACTCTGAAGGTTCCTGTGGTTTTCACCTACCGTATTTTTTTTTCGGAATATAAGATGCACCGGAGTATAAAACGCACCTTAGTTTTTGGGGAGGAAAATAGGAAAAAATCTTCCTACAGGTATTCATCTGGCTAACGTCCTTAGTCTGGTCAGCTTCAGCACATTATTTTATCCCCTGGTTAGGACTTAACAATGAAAGAGCCTGCAAGCCAGTAAGAGCTGGGAAGATCATTAGCACCTGGTTAGGGCTAGAAAAAAACTTATTCGGAGCAAGTAGAGCAAAGAGAAAAAACCCTGAAAGACTTAGGGCTGGAAAAACCTTCTTCAGAGAGAGTAACATTGAAAGAGTTTGCAAGGTAAGAGCTGGGAAGATCGTTAGCACCTAGTTAGGGCTGGGGAAAAAGCTACATTCAGAGTATAAGACGCACCCAAATTTTCAGCCACTTTTAGGGAGGAAAAAGATGCGTCTTATACTCCAAAAATACGGTAATTAAAAGTAAATGTTTTCCACCTCCCCAAACAATCAGTCACATGGTCCAATCAAGGCGCTGCCTGGTTGCCTGGTGACATCACTCCTCCTTCCTCTGGCCAGGTGTAAGAATGTCCTTGGTTCCCAAGAGAAAGTATTTTATTTTGGCTACAAAACCCCAGCTATCTCTAATCCCCCCTCCCTATCCCTCAGCTCCAGTGTGGCAACACTGAAGCTCCAAGATGGCTTCCGTCAGGTCAGCTTCAGGGTTGACACTTACCTTCTCTTATACTTACCTCATGATGATGCAGCATCAGTAGTGTAATCTCTGTGATGGAACACAAAGCAGATGTCCCCTTGAATTGTGAGCTATACAAGCCTGAGAACTATCTCAAATATTTGCCATGGACAGCAGGTGATCCAGCATCTCTTACAAGAGGCTGCCTCATGGACCAAATGCTAACTGAGGTCAAGAAAATGGTGAAACACCCATCCCAACTTTTCTTCAAGATCTACTTCCAGGGAATTTCAGAATGGACAGATTATTGGCACTGCTTTCAATTAAAAAAATCTGAATCATGCTAGTGAGGAATCTAATTAAACAAATTGCAACGTGCAAGAGCTTAGGAGCATCCGATCACAGATCTAGTTAAGTGCATCCATTCAACTAGCATTTTATCCAAGCATGAGCTCTGGAATCTGTTCTTGGTACCCACAAAACATGATATCTGTTGTTCCCCAAATTAAAAATGTCTCTTTGCGGATTCTCAAATAGATGGAAGACTACAGATCAACATGGGAAATAAGGGATATTTCTATATCTCTGGAGAGGCATAGTCTTCCTGGAGGTGTTTCACTGGCCATTGTAGAAAAAAAAGGACGCTGGGCTTTTTGGATAGGGAAAGAAAATGAGGAAGGATGAGGATTTGTTCTTTGTTTTTTTAAAACTCGAATGGTACAGCTAAGAAAGCAAAATAAAAACAAAAATCCTGGAGTCATTTTTTTACAAATTGGAATGAAATTAAAGGAGAAGAAACAACAATATAGTCCTTGATATCATACATATTTCTTTATTAGCCAAATCTATTGAGAAAATACATTTTTATAAATGTTCAAATCAAATGTACCCATTTCTTTACCTTTTGTACCGAGTAACTTGTGGCACTATTTTGGATAGTGCCATTAGAGTTGGAGGACAGGAGGTTGGGGAATACCAATCCAAACTTAAATCAAAGTTGTTTTCTTACCACCAGACCTTGGAAAAAGTTAATATTATAAATCTAACACACACACAAATTTTTAGGCTCAGGGAGAGTCTTCATTTGGGACTCTGATCCATTTTATTTCCACTCCATCCTACAACATCCAGCAAATTTTGTTCCCACTCCCCCCCCCACTCCATTTCTTCACTGAAATAAATGGCTTTGCAAACGAGAGTATGGGAGGAAACACGCAAGGACACTTTAGATGGAAAAACATGATATTTCAAAATGGGATTGTGATTTGGGTTTGACTCCCTTGAATAAAAGAGAATTGGTCCGGCTGATTATTTAACACTGTACCATATTTTGGATGAGGTGGAGGAGGTCCCTCCATGTATGGAACCCAAGGCAATTGTAATAATAATAACAGAGTTGGAAGGGACCTTGGAGGTCTTCTAATCCAACCCCCTGCTTAGGCAGGAAACCCTACACTACTTCAGACAAATGGTTGTCCAACATCTTCTTAAAAACTTCCAGTGTTGGAGCATTCACAAGCTGTTCCACTCCAGAAGTTGTAAATGCTCCAACACTGGAAATGTTTAAGAAGATGTTGGACAACCATTTGTCTGAAGTAGTGTTAGGGTTTCCACATTGTGTCCCTCTCCCACTAAAAAAAACCTTTACTTACCCACACATACACATTTGGTGTCAATCTACCTTACCTTTCAGTCCACCTCCTGTTCCAGCAGCTTCAATAAATAGATGACCGAAGACTGAATCTTGCAGAATTGAGGAGAAGTAGAATGACACAGAAAGGCTTGTCTCTTTCCATGGGAATTGTTTGCCAGAGGGAGAGTGGAACATACTCTTCTCATTAGCAACTCTTTATATTTCACAAAAGGAAAAATAAATATAGTTACCAAATTCATCAGGGACGCCTTGAAGCCATGGCAGGAGTGAGTCCCAAAGGTTGCAACCCAGCCCTGGCTTTCTTTGTGATAACTCAGAGGTCTGCAGGCTTCCTTCTCTGTTCTCAGGACCTCTTGGCCTCCATCTCCCCACCCATCTCTTATCCCCCTCAGGAACCAGGCGAACTGCTTCAAACAAATTCCAGCAAGAAATTGTTCCCAGTTTCTCTGTTAAGGGAGGTTAATAAGTTATAACCTCCAGCATCCCATGATATGGAATGATTTCCAAGATAATCACCCATTGGTAGCACAGTTACAATTTTGGGCTGATGAAAATATTAACAACTGCATCTAGTCCTCAAAATTCTAAACTTGTGTCCAATTTGCCACTCTTGTTCACAGAACAAAGAAAGACCCCACTAAATTAAAGGCAGGGCACAGTTAGGACTGCAACTTGCTTTTCCTTAATCTTGTCTTCCATTTCACCCGGCTTTGTGCAACCTTCTTAGCTTAATAACTGAATTCCTATGATGTGACATGACAGTATGACATGACTGAACCATAACCTAATACCGTGATGGCGAACCTATGGCATGCGTGCCACAAGTGGCACGTGGAGCCATAACGATGGGCACGCGAGCTCAGGTCTGGTGCACATGTGCACACTGGCCAGCTGATTTTCGGGCCTTTTGGACCCACTGAGAGTCGGGAAACAGCCTGTTTTCAGCCTCCGGAAGGGGTGGGGAAGGCCATTTTCGCCCTCCCCAGGCTCCTAGAAAGGCTCTGGAGCTTGGGGAGAGTGAAAAACGGGTGTGCCATCGCGTGCCAGGAGCGGGGGGGGGGGGTCACGTGCTCATGCACAGGGGGCTGCATGGAATTATGAGTGTGGGCACATG
Organism: Diadophis punctatus similis; assembly: GCA_023053685.1. Lineage (NCBI taxonomy): Eukaryota > Metazoa > Chordata > Lepidosauria > Squamata > Dipsadidae > Diadophis > Diadophis punctatus. Next base: position 27,889,003 of record JALIGW010000001.1, read on the forward strand.
CACGCGTGCCCTCCCGTGCCCCCCCTTTTGGCATGCGAACCAAAAAAGGTTCGCCATCACTGACCTAAACCAAACATGAACCACTCTCAGAAACAAACAAAAAAATCCTTAACCAAGATTAAAATTAATCTGACTTAATAAACTATGCTGATGCAGCTGTTGGGTCTTTCAGTAATTATGTTGTGTAAGACACATCTACAGCTGTAGTTAATCGGAAATTCCAAGAACATGTTTTGTTATATCAAATATAAATGGAAGTTCGTGAAATCCTATACTGACGTATTAAGTTATTTTAAATGGAAGAATTAAGGCTAAGCATAGAAGGTCCATGGACACCACTATAATTAGGATTTTTAAACGTCATTATAAAAACTGGTTTGGAGCCAGAATGAAGTTCTCTGGTGGGAACAAACCTTGAGTGAAATTTAAATTAAGACACTTCAGCCAACAGGAGAAGGGAATGACCTTTGAAAATGACCACTTCGTTCAGCCTTTAGGACCATCTTCTATACAATTTCAGAGTCTCTCCAACCTCCCAGAGAAAATTTGGGGTGGAAGACCTATGAATAAACTGACATTCTTAAACCATCTTTGGAAAGGGGTATTTTAGTTGAATGAGCTTTTTTTTAAAGACAAAAATGGAATCAGATCTATAATTTAGCCCAAAGAAGTTGAGTTCCACCACAGAACAGTTTGCTGGATCAGAGCAAGGGAAAACTTGGATCTAGGCAATCTCTGGTTACTGCTATAAGCATGTATGAGAAGTTGTATTATTCATGGTATGGTAAATAGAACTATTGTTTCTCATTTGTTTGAGGGCATGATTTAATTTTATCTTTTGAAATTAAATCGTGCACTGAGCATTTCTGATAATAAATAACGCTTGTGGATACTGGTCCAAATATTGATGCCAAATATCAGATATTTGCTAAAAAGTATTCATTATGAGAAACCAAACTCCCTTCAAAATTGGCATAGGAAACGTTTGAATGCCAGTGTGATTTATGGAATGGTCTTCTGCTTCAAACACAACTTCAGGAACCTGCCACAAATTGACACCACATCTTTCCAGAATGAATTTTTCAGCAATAATCTGTTAAACTCAAATGACACTTCTGTATTATTTTTGTTTTCTTCCTTTGCTGTATTCAGTTCATAAAAGCAAAATAAAAACATGATAATGCTTAAAACTCTTAAGTCAGTGTTTTCTGGCTGGGGAGTTGAAGTCCATGTGTCTTAAAGTTGCCAGGTTTGAAAAACACACTGTTCTAAATGGTGTTTACTTATAGGACAGTGATGGCGAACCTTTTTTTCCTCGGGTGCCGAAATAGTGCACGTGCAAGTTATTGCATGCGTGTGCGTGCCCACACCCATAATTCAAAGCCCCTCACTTGCCCCACCCCCTGCACATGCATGTGTGACCCCCCCCCACTCCCCTGTTTCCCGACTTCCGGTGGGCCCATTTTCCACCCTCCCCAGGCTCCAGAGGCTTTCTTGGAGCTTGGGGAGGGCGAATACACTCCTCCTGTCACCCTGGAGGCCCTCCGGAGGCCGAAATTGCCCTCCCAGAGCCTCCGTGCAAGCCAAAAATTAGCTGGCAGGCACGCACATGCACACTGGAGCTGAGCTAGTGCAATGGCTCGCGTGCCGGCAGATATGGCTCTGTGTGCCACCTGTGGCACCCGTGCCATAGGTTCGCCATCACTGTTATAGGATAACATACAGTGGTGGGATTCAATTTTTTTTTACTGCCGGTTCTGTGGGCGTGGCTTGGTGGGCGTGGCTTGGCTTGGTGGGCGTGGCTTGGTGGGTGTGGCAGGGGAAAGTTACTGCAAAATCCCCATTTCCTCCCAATCAGCTGGGACTCGGAAGGCAGAGAATAGATGGGGGTGGGGCCAGTCAGAGGTGGTATTTACAGGTTCTCCAAACTACTCAAAATTTCCGCTACCGGTTCTCCAGAACTGGTCAGAACCTGCTGAATCCCACCTCTGGATAACAACCAAAAGAGTTAGAAGAAAGAAAGAGAATGAGAGGTTGAATCCAGACTTTATTTTGTTTCTAAAATGAAAATAAAAGAGCAGTACAAATATGCTTTGGCATGAGAAAGAGAAGACTTGTCTAGGAGTATTTTATTCAATTCCCCCCTACTTCCTCCCCCATTTCTTATTTTTCTAAGAGTGAAAAAAACAACAACCCCCAACTAAGAATAAAATTCTCCCAAATCATTCAAAAGCAAGACATCTCCAATGCTTTTTGCAAACAGTATGTCTATATTTATAAATATATGGCGCATTATAGCATCATTTATATTAAATAGCTCTCCTTGAAAATCCCATATCTAACATTTATGTACATGTCAAGTATTAGAAATAGATGTTTTTAGAGTCACTGTTAAAAAATAGCAAAACACAAGTTCCGCTTTGTAACTTCCTAAGCAAAAGTACAATGTTGTGGGGGGTGGTTTTTTATCCATTTTTCCAGTGCCCATTTAATTCACTACAAATAAATAGAATGGATGGCTATAAAATAAATAGGAAGAAAACACTGTCCTTGGTACAAGGGTTCTTCATTCACAGAGTTGCAGCAGTTACTCCTCCTGATGTTCCAGATCGTGTTGCCTTTATTGCAAACTGTTGCATCTTACACTTTGGAGGAAAAAAACAGAAGACTTCTGTCCAACAATGTTCTGCCTTTAGATTAAACTACAATGACAGTCAGAGAAGAAAAGCAGAGCAGCTCTTTGGCAAATGATAGGCAGAGTAAACAGGTGGTGCTGCAGGGCCCATACCTGAGGCTGTGAGCCCGAAACTTAACCAAGGAAGCTTCCACTGGCTCAGGTTTGCCCTCAGGGGAAATTTTAAAAGCCAAGAGGGCGGCTGCAACTGCACAACGGAAGCCCCTCCCCCTTTTTTACATGCATTGCAACAGACATAGAAAGGGATGGACCTTCCGTTACAAGGGCGTGGCTACCATTTTGACTTTTTTTATGCCCCTCCCTCCACAGATTCTCTTGCTTCTGGTTTCCCCCCCCCATGTATTAATTAACTTTGTTCCCTGCCCTGCAGCATCTTATTTATTCTGATGCAAAGCCAACAACTTTGTGAGTTGTTTGTAATGTTTGGTTTTCATTTACCACAAACCATCAATACAAACTGGTTTGCTCTTTGGGGTGTTCTGAAATCAGGTTGTCTATCAGAGCAACAGAGTCTTAATGTTTTCTCTTTCTCTGAACCATTTTTCACCTCTTGTGAGTTCAACTTGTCCCCTCATGTCCACCTCCAACAGTGTCCTAGCTTGAAAAACTATACAACTGTCGTTATTAGGAGGAACGTGTCAGAGAAGCATTTCATACAATTGACTTTGTATTGAGTACTCCAATTGTCATATACCACTGTTGTTCATATTTGGGATACTTTATTTCGATTTTTCCCCACCCTGATTTTATCTTTGTCTTCCCTGGCAATAATGTCCTGAGAAAGTTCTTAGCAGGCAAGAGCAAAAACAAATACCCCCTGTTTCAAGATTGAAAAAGAAATATTATAAAATGCTAAAATCACGTGAGTGTTCTTATACACAAAATGACTAGCGTTTGTCATATTAATTACACACTTCTGTTGAATGGTTGGTTGGGAAATGAATCCAGGTCCATTTACATAATCCTTCAGAGATATCACAATTTTGATTGTTTTCTAATTCTTTATTTGCTTGTCCACAGGATTCATCCAAATGATTCATTGAATGTGTGAGAGAAACATTGATGGGTTTTGATTTAACAAAGCCACTGGATAACTAGTTCTTCTTTTGCCTTTATTTCATCTTGTAGCATGGGACAAAAATATGTCTGTTATCTTTAAAATACAGAAGCTGGTGGAACTTAATATTCCCTGGACACAAGCTTCAACTTGAAAAAGACCCTGAATTATGCATAAAGAAGTATGTTGAAAATACCCTGATTCCTTACCACAGCATTATCTGATAAGGGCTGCCAGCAGAACATGCCCTGAAAACTCAAAATAAAACCCTAATTCATATCATTTTATTGTGTGAACGTACATCCTACCAATAATAACAGCTGATTTAAAAACAGCTGTCACTTATTAGTTGGAACAAGACTTAGATGTGACTCTCTAGAATGGAGCTGATTGAAAGAGACATCATGAACTTCACTGAAAATAGCTTATATCATATTGTTTCCTTGCATGGATTTTGGCAGCATTCACAAGGACAAAAGGAAAACTTCCTGGACCATATCAGTTTGCAGAGGAACATATTCAATAGCCTTAGGACTGCAGAACCTTCCCAACTTGTTGTTGAACTGTAAATTTTAATGAAATGTGGAGGTAAGATCATTAGACATAGGGCTAGCAAGCAACCACAAGAGCTACATTAAATTGAATTGCATTAAAATAAAACCAAACAAATGTTAGATGTTGCCTTGTTCCTCTTCCACTTCCACATTCCTCATAAAGGAATACTACATTAAGATGCGGTAGCTAGAAAGATGTTTCCATGAATCTAACATGGCGGCTACACCTAAAAGTCAACTAGATTTTGAGAAAGCACAAAGTAAAAAAAAAATGTCCCCAAGCCTAAAGAGATCTCAAATGGCTTTTGGGTCACATGGCATTAAGGAAAGAGGAAACTCTCAGCCAAACAAGCTAGCAAGGGGAATTGTTGTCGTTTAATGACCCCGGAATCCCTTGCAGGGTGGAGTTGGGGCAACTGAATGGAGCTGAGTATTTACTGGCCGGATGCCCTTCCTGTCGCCAATGTGGAGTTCCCAGCAGATACATTCTCATTGTGCCCAGAGAGAGAAATACCTGCCTCTACGGAGGATCGAACGCACAGCCTCCTGATTGTGAGGCGAGAGCTCCACCTCTAGGCCACTGCATCACTCAAACCAGCAAGGGGAATTGATTTAAATAAATCCTTAATGACAAGAAGGGATGTGTTTAGAAGGGCTCCTTATAATTAGGCATGAGTGTGCTCTCTTTCCCGGCATGGTGGGAAATGTTGCATGGTTGAAGACATAGCTTGCAGCAAAGGCACAAGATCTGGGAAGGAATTATGGTAGCGGGATAATGCAGCCATAGATGGAACAGCTGCACTAGCAATGGAAAATACAGATAAATCCAATTTCCGTTGGCTTGTATTTGTGACAAATCTTTCCCTGAAATGCTGGCCATGCCATAGTCAGTTTGCACACAGTATAAGATGCTCAGGTGCCAGATGCTATCTGGAAAGCAGAGAAGAAGTGGGGGAGGGGGAACATGGGCCTGTGATGAGTGTTCTCTTGGATCTCCAGGTCTTAACTAGTGTTTTCCCAATAATTTGAAAGTCCTGCATTTCCTGACTGGACAAATATGATTTGTAGATTCTCAAAACATTGCAGCACATTTCCATGCATTAAATGGACTATACAAATTCATCTCAGGGGATATTTTAGTTTGTTTATGTATTGATTGACTGATTTTGCAGAAAAGCAAAATAAAAAATAAGTCATGCAGCAATGGGAAAAGGAAGAGGCCTTTTCATAATCTGGAAAAGAAATTTAGTACATGCAGGCACTGCAGGGAATACTGACAAGAATCTTCTCTGGTCAGAAGGTCTGACCTTTGACATATTATGCAGTGTGTAAAATAGAGAAGGCGATAAACTACTTGCTGTTCCCACTGCTGAGGAAGATCATATCCTTCAGACAAAACAGCTAATGAAACTTAAGTGAAAGATTAATATTCTAGAGTTTTTTGGACCAGCTTCTGGAAAACATAACCTGCTTTCTGTATTCTGACCAGTGTTAAGGCAAAACTTGCCACATTGTTCCTATACATTTCTATATAGACTATATAGCCCAGTTCCTTACTGGTCACCTATCTTGTTCAGAAGTCTTACTGAAAGCTCATTGCAAACCTCAGGTTGCAATAAAAGCTAGTTTGCTAGCAGGTTCACACAGAACCTGGCTTCTCTTTGATGGATGTACATGCATGATGCATGTGTTTTACCAATATCTACAGAGAATATGCCATATTTCTGTATAATGTTTTAGGTGTACACCACAACATTAATTTTGGAAAGTACCTTAAACGGTAATGTGTGCTACCAGCTTTATGATGGGTAGCAGGCAGCCCCCTCCACAATGAGGGAGAACACCAGCATGGACTGAACTGAACGCAGCCTTTTTTGGCATAGAATAAATTAGGCTCCATAAACAAAGAATGTGCCTCTAAAAGCAGCAGTCGGAAGAATGAAATATCAGAGATTCAAGAGTAATATACGGCCTGTTGCTTACCAATAGTGAGTAGTGACTCCATCTTTGAGTTTGTTTCCATGCCCACTTAGTCTTAGAGGAGAAATAGAAATAGCGAACAAGCTGCTAATGTGTCACGTAGTGAATATTGTCAGTTGTATGTATATGCAGGGTGATGCACCCCTATCCTAATATTATGGTACATTCCATTACAAGCAGGACATGTGATGTGATCTTGTACGCATGTGTTCATTCCTGATTCTCCATTCTTCTTCTTGTGGTTTGGCTCTGACCGGGAGCGGTCGCATTTAATTAGCAAGAATGTAATTATTCAGAATTTATTGTTTTTGTACCGAAATAAATATTCTATTAGACCTTTTAACTTCGGCTTTATTTCTAAATGTCTGAGCTCCGAGAGAAAGATCAAACATCGCCTCTAGGGAGATTTATTCTCACCTCTGACATAATGGGTACTTCTGTGCCTAGGTTGATCTCCCTTAGCATCCAATTTAATATATTTTAAAAGCTTAAGAAATATTAAAAATTTCAATGTGAAAAGTGACATACTGTGAAGCCTCTGTTACTTCTCTTTATAAAATGTTGGGCATCATGTAGGCCCCATAAAGTAAAGTTTTCAAGTTAAGTTTGATCCCTGTGGATGCAGCGAGACCTCGAAGTAATTTTCTCATAGAAGGGGTTTGCCACTGTCCTTTCTTGAATTATTTTCAGTTTCCTGTTTAACCTTCAATAGTGGGTTGCCTTCTTAGGGGTTCTCCTATCCAAATACTAACCATGCCTGACCCTGCTTAAGTTGCCTTAGCTCAGCCCATGAATATGTGATAGAAATGTAAACATTTAAAAAAGGACAACTCTTTGAGGTATGAATTGGCAAAACCCTTCTGTCGAGGATTTGAGATGAAAAAGAAGACGTCTCAAGGGCTGAGAATTAAGGGATACAGAAATTAACCTCAGAAATGTGGAGCCCTTTGTGCTTTCTGAGTTAGGTTGTTTGATTGCATCGATATCATTACCCATCTAGGTAACAAATTGTTATCTAGTTGGATAATGAAATGTCTGCAAGCAAGCCATCAAGCTCAGAGAGCATCAAGGGCTTCACAGCTCCAGCCTGAGCTACAGATGTTCTCTTCTGTTGTAACTTCAGAAATGATTCTTCTTCTTCTTTTTAGAGCTGTTAACTTCTCATCTCTTTCTTCGCAGCAGTCCACCACTGATGGCTAGCTGGAGAATCATGGGTAGCAAAATGTGATGTTGTGATCCCACAATCATTAAGCTTCTTTTCATGTTTTCTATCTTGGTTTCATTCTGAAGCACTTTCAAGGTGCATGGGTCAGAGAGTTTTATTCAATAAAACAAGAAGATATTGAACCCAAATATATTGGTACATGTTCTCCTATCGCAAGAACCTTCAGAGCTTTTCCTAATCTTGGGTACCTCTTATACTCTTCTCAACCAGCCTCAAGACCAGAGGTCCCCAAACTTGGCAACTTTAAGACTTGTGGACTTCAACTCCCAGAATTCTCCAGCCAGCTATGCTTTAGCTATGCTGGCTGGAGAATTCTGGGAGTTAAAGTCCACAAGTCTTAAAGTTGCCAAGTTTGGGGACCCCTGCTCAAGACGCCCGGGAGCCTTCATCTGCCAGTCAGCCCTCCAGCCAGCCCTGGCTTCACACACTTTTGTCAATGTGATGCTGTGCCAGTTGCTTCTAATACTAAGGTCACGTGAGCAGGAATGGCAATAATAAAAAAAGCTTTAGCCTAAGACCAGCTTAGCCTAATTTGCTCACTGATGCAAGAGCCCATTTGAGCCAGAAAGCCTAGTTGCTTTGTGAGCCTCTCAGCAGAATCTGTCCCAGGAAGGAAGAGAACGGGGACAGAACTGGGTCTGACTTTTAGCTGAAGTCACACATCTTTGTTTATCTCTTGCTGATGCAGCCAACATTGTTATGGGGGCAGTAGCCTTGCTTTGAGGATCCTACTGTATATTCTTCCTCTGCTGGAAAGAATCCAATTAATACAAATATTTAGTTATGGCTCCCATTAGAGCAGTGTTTCCCAACCTTGGCAACTTGAAGATGTCTGGACTTCAACTCCCAGAATTCCCCAGCCAGTGAATGCTGGCTGGGGAATTCTGGGAGTTGAAGTCCAGACATCTTCAAGTTGCCAAGGTTGGGAAACACTGCATTAGAGTATGTTTTTTTTGAGCCCATCTCCAATCACTGTAACCATCTAAAATGCCTTAGAGCTGTTTTAGAGTGGATGGCCTAGCACTTGAAGAATTACGAGAGGAATCACCGAACATGTTCCCTATCATAGGAAAAAAAATAGCCAGCTCGTGAGAGTAGCAAAATTCATTCACCAGTTTTAGATCTTGAAATCTCTGCTTAAGCAATTTCCCCAGGTTATGAATTAACAATGGTTGCATCAGGGGGTGAAAAGCATATTGGATTTCTTTAATGAATCCCACTAGCTTTCCTTAGCCTGATGCCCTCAAGACACAAAGCAACAGACTGTGAGGGGTGGGGGGAAGAGGCTGGATTACGTATTTCAATCAGCAATTGAAGTATTCTTCTAATGGGGTCAAACACTAGAAAGAGAGCACTGGAGAAAAATGTTAAACCTCATCTTTCCCACTATAATCTTTCTCTGTGCATTGTTTCATTATGGATTCAAAGATGCAATTGCATGCAAGGCTGAAGACGTCCAGCGAACAATTCCCTCGGGTCATCATATGTTTTGCCTTGTACAATACAAGACAGAAATACTTGCCTAGCCTATGTGGATTGTTCTTGAAGTCATAACGAATTATCCAAGACTGAATGGTTGGTTTCCAATTAAATCAACTCTCCCGGGTTAAGCTATAAAACATCCAGGTTAGCCAACTGGGGTTGTGTCCCTTTGGTGCAGTGAGGCCCACGAGACACACCCCTCATCTGATCTGTAGAAATGCCGTAACTTTTAGAGGACATTGCACATCCTAGGAGAATAGAAATTTGGGTTTACAGAGAAATGATGATATTTGAGTAGGCTCTGCCTTCACATTGCATCAGGCTCTTTGCTGCTCCATAGCGTAAAGATGTCTAAGCCAAGACAGTCGCTAGAGCTACAGCCTTGTCACACTTGTGAAGAAGTTAAATATTTCACATACTCAAAAATGGTCGATTTGAGGGCGGGGGAAGTATACTGTAATGGCATTCCTTTCTGGGAGCCTATGAGAATGGGGGTAAAGGTCTAGAAAGGGAAAAATATAGAAGACCTTTTTGAAATCGATTCAGTGGGATTTAGAGATAGTAAGAAAAGGGAAGTTGGGCAAGATTTTGGGAGTGGATTTGCACATGGGAAAGCTTTTCAAAAGAGCATATGGGCTTTGCTGTGTACACATGAACACAGGAATACAAATGTGATACTGCTTTTGCACAGTGCTGCACTCTGGAGGGTGGTAGAGTAATAAATGTCACTTGTGAATGGGATACAATGAACAAGAAGCCACTTTTGCTGATATTTGGCCCAAACCATGTAGCAAAAGCCACTGTGTGTACATACCTATGCCATTTGTAACCTGATGTCTTTTGTGTATTAACCAATCAGGAACATGTTCTTCATCCTCTATAACAGAGGTCTTCAAACTTGGCAACTTTAAGACTTGTGGACTTCAACTCCCAGAATTATCCAGCCAGCATAGCTGGCTGGAGAATTCTGGGAGTTGAAGTCCACAAGTCTTAAAGTTGCCAAGTTTGGGGACCCCTGCTCTATAAGATCTCTAACTTCTCCTACATAAAGGTTTTCCCCTTTATGGATGGCCCTTCAATGACAAGCAAGCAAGGAGACCCCCTCCTTTCCCTTTGAAATGGATGGAATAAAATTAATGGGGGGGGGAGAACCTGTACTTATCATCATTTCCTCTCCTTTCACCCCACTTTATTGGACTGGCCTGCGAGGGGGAAAATGTAAGGTCTTTCCATCAGTCCTTGGCACAAATTAAGATTGTACACTCAATTTGAGAGCCACCTCACCCTGTGCTACACACTTTTACAAGGGCACAAGGCCTTATGTTCAAGTTTCACATTTTTGTGGAGTTGCTGCAAAACAAGTTTAAAATTTCCACCAGCAATAGGAGTGCCGAGCCTCCTTCTTGGGGAGAAGAGCCCACTTAGTGTTGCCAGACCTTTGGAAGGACAACGTGAATTTCTCCCTTCTTGATCATCAGAAGAACTTAACAGAACCCACTACTAGATCTTGATCTAGAGACTCCGGTGGTTCAGTTTCCCTAGGAGATTGCCCCTCATAACCAACCCGCTGCTTGATCCATCAGTTCATTGGGCACTCCCTTAGGCGCATGCTCTTCCTTCCTTCTTATGGTTACATTATTTTTTTATAAATTGTATCATTGCCATTTATCTCCACCTGGGTTTTCATGCCTGCCTTTTTTTTTAAATTTTCAGTAGTGAAGGAGAGTTTGTAAAAGGGCTCCTAGTCTTTACACAGAACTTCGCCGCTTCATAAGTCCTTGGAAGGCCGAGAGGCTATGAAGTCCTGTGGAAACAGAGCTGATGGCTGAACGCTGAGTGTTGCAGAAGCATCTGTTGGATGGAGTCTCTGGGTAATGCCCAGGGGAGGAGTGGCTCTGTTCCATGCAGGTATCAGAGGTGGAGAGGTCTCTGGGGATTATCATGGGGATAGAGTACTGCAGCTTCTCCCGGCTCTTATACCAGAGGCAGGAGCACATGGATTGGAAGTGGAGAACTTCAGCATAAACATTTCGGAGTCCTCCTCTACCGCTGCTGCTTCCACCACCCCCTATGCCTCCTAACGCAGCAGCGGTTGAGGATGTAGTAGTGTCCGTAGTATGTACACTGCTGGCCTGTCCATTGCGGGTGAGCAGCGCCCGGTGTTCCGCATCCCGCTTTTCATCCTCAGCATTCATGGTCATGAACCGGAGCACCACCAAGTTGAGAAAGGCCCCAATGACTGTCAGCCCAGTTAAAATGTAGATAAAGCTGAAGGCCACATATTGGGGCTTGGTCTGGAGGGCATGTTCTTTCTGAAGGGCCACATAATCTCCAAAACCAATGGTGGTGAGGGTGATAAAGCAGTAGTAGTAGGCCTGGAAGAAGGTCCAATTCTCATAGTAAGAGAATGCGGCAGCCCCAATGCAAAGGGTGCTGATGCAGGAGAAGAATCCAATGGTGACCATATTGGCCATCGATACTTCTGGCCGTCTCATGCCAAGGCACTTCTTGATGCGGTGCAGGAGGTACCTCACAAAGGTGTTGATCCTCTCGCCCAGACTCTGAAACATGACCAGGGTGAGTGGGATTCCCAGCAGCGCATAGAACATACAAAAGACTTTCCCACCATCAGTGCTAGGGGCTGCATGTCCATAGCCTGTGGAACAAAAAACAAAGCAAAGGCAACCTGGTCAGTAGCACCTCATAGATTACGAATACCATTTTCATGGGAGAACAGAGGAAGAGTTTTCATTCTGGCTTGATAGGTGATGGGTGTGCCACTTCCTCATTCAAAATGTTGATTGAAACAAGGGGGGACTCTCAGCTGGATGGGATGCTGCTCTGGCCTGCAAACTCAGTGGTGTAGCAATTTGTGCCAAAGTCCTCCTCTTCTGGTCCATGTGCGCCTGCTTTTGGTTCAAGAGCCAGGAGAAGCTACAATAATCCATCACCACATTGCACCCACAACCCTCTATCCTCACAACCTCAGCACACAAAGCCACACCACCAAAGTTTGCAGGCTGAAGCTGCCTCCATTCAAGCATGCACACCAGTGGTGGGTTGCTACCAGTTCACCCCAGATCGGGCGAACCAGTAGCGGCGGTGGTGGGAGGCTCCGCCCACCCACCCGGACGTCATCAAAAATGCTCTTCACATGCGCAGAAGGTTATGCGCATGCGCAGAAGCATTGTGCGTGCGTCCACGCGCTCCCATTCCCAAACTGGTAGCAAAGGTAAGTGAAACCCACCACTGATGCACACACACACACACACACACACACACTAAAGGGAAGAGTGGTAATGGTAAAAGGGTGGTACATTCTTGATCCAACCCAAATATAGCCTGTTAGAGGTTCAAAACATTTCCCAAACACCTTGAAAACAGTTAACATTTCCCTTTATTTGACCAATTCAATATTAATTCAGACTTTTTGGGGTCAGTATAGATACCTGCTTTGTCTGGGGGAAAAAATCTTTACTTGTATAAGATCATAGGAAGAAATTATTTCCTCTCTTTCCAAATCTGAAACCTAAATCCTCTTCTGGTCCTTGTGCACCTGCCTTTGGTTCAAGAGCCAGGAGAAATTACAATAATCCATCACCACATTGCACCCACAACCCTCTATCCTCACAACCTCAGCACACAAAGCCACACCACCAAAGTTTGCAGGCTGAAGCTGCCTCCATTCAAGCATGCACACCAGTGGTGGGTTGCTACCAGTTCACCCCAGATCGGGCGAACCAGTAGCGGCGGTGGTGGGAGGCTCCGCCCACCCACCCGGACGTCATCAAAAATGCTCTTCACATGCGCAGAAGGTTATGCGCATGCGCAGAAGCATTGTGCGTGCGTCCACGCGCTCCCATTCCCAAACTGGTAGCAAAGGTAAGTGAAACCCACCACTGATGCACACACACACACACACACACACACTAAAGGGAAGAGTGGTAATGGTAAAAGGGTGGTACATTCTTGATCCAACCCAAATATAGCCTGTTAGAGGTTCAAAACATTTCCCAAACACCTTGAAAACAGTTAACATTTCCCTTTATTTGACCAATTCAATATTAATTCAGACTTTTTGGGGTCAGTATAGATACCTGCTTTGTCTGGGGGAAAAAATCTTTACTTGTATAAGATCATAGGAAGAAATTATTTCCTCTCTTTCCAAATCTGAAACCTAAATCCTCTTCTGGTCCTTGTGCACCTGCCTTTGGTTCAAGAGCCAGGAGAAATTACAATAATCCATCACCACATTGCACCCACAACCCTCTATCCTCACAACCTCAGCACACAAAGCCACACCACCAAAGTTTGCAGGCTGAAGCTGCCTCCATTCAAGCATGCACACCAGTGGTGGGTTGCTACCAGTTCACCCCAGATCGGGCGAACCAGTAGCGGCGGTGGTGGGAGGCTCCGCCCACCCACCCGGACGTCATCAAAAATGCTCTTCACATGCGCAGAAGGTTATGCGCATGCGCAGAAGCATTGTGCGTGCGTCCACGCGCTCCCATTCCCAAACTGGTAGCAAAGGTAAGTGAAACCCACCACTGATGCACACACATACACACACACACACACTAAAGGGAAGAGTGGTAATGGTAAAAGGGTGGTACATTCTTGATCCAACCCAAATATAGCCTGTTAGAGGTTCAAAACATTTCCCAAACACCTTGAAAACAGTTAACATTTCCCTTTATTTGACCAATTCAATATTAATTCAGACTTTTTGGGGTCAGTATAGATACCTGCTTTGTCTGGGGGAAAAAATCTTTACTTGTATAAGATCATAGGAAGAAATTATTTCCTCTCTTTCCAAATCTGAAACCTAAATCCTCTTCTGGTCCTTGTGCACCTGCCTTTGGTTCAAGAGCCAGGAGAAATTACAATAATCCATCACCACATTGCACCCACAACCCTCTATCCTCACAATCTCGGCATACAAAGCCACACCACCAAAGTTTGCAGACTGAAGCTGCCTTCATTCAAGTAAGGCGCGTGCATGCACACGCGCACACACAAACACACACACACGTTAAAGAGAAGGGTGGTGATGGTAAAAGGGCGGTACAGGGAAGAACAATGATTAAGGGATCCCAACTGAGTTAACCATACGAGGATCTGAGAGTTGATCAGAATGTGTATTGAAAGCATCATTGAGATGGCCAAGTAAGGAGAATATAAAACTGGAGGAGGAGAATATCTATGCTACTCTATACAATTTATATTACATCTGAAGAGTTGATTAACCTCTTTACAGGGGTCTCCAACCTTGGCAACTTTAAGAATTGTGGACTTCAACTCCCAGAGTTCCTCAGCCAGCTTTGCTGGCTGAGGAACTCTGGGAGTTGAAGTCCACAATTCTTAAAGTTGTCAAGGTTGGAGACCTCTGTGAGTCTTGAACACATTCAAAAATCAGGTTGGATAACTTATGGCCCTGGGTTACCTGCAATGTCTTCAGTACCTTGTTTCATCTCTCAAAAGCCCCTTGAAACAGGATTACCAAAATGTGACAACAGAATTTCACCCTTATAAGGAGGGAGGTTTCAACTTGAAAGTAAGAAAATAAGAATAAATGCAGTTATTATTCTTCACAGCTAGCAGATCAGCAAAAGAAATGTCTAGAAGCAAAGAATAGCACTCGCATGATCTTTACTATGTGGATGTCAACCAATACTGAGAAATAGCTCACTATTATTTCCAAGAATAATTAACAACAAGAACAAGAAATTGCCCAGAATGGCTGTGAGTTGGGTGACATACATTCATATCATCATCATCATCATCATCATCATCATCATCATCATCATCCAGACAAAATCTGGAGTTACAATAGATTAGTAGGATATGAATTAATACATTCTAAATCCAATCCAAATATAGCCTGTTAGAAGTTCAAAACATTTCCCAAACACCTTGAAAACAGTTAACTTTTCCCTTTATTTGACCAATTCAATACTAATTCAGACTTTTCTGGGTCAGTAGCTACCTGTTCTTTCTGGGGGGAATTTTTTTTTATTTGTACAAGATCATAGGAAGAAATTATTTCCTCTCTTTCCAAATTTGAAACCTATATCCTTTCAGCATAAAAAAAAACCTAACCAAGTCATAAGATAATTTTAAAAAAGATGTTCTGCTTATTGTACCTGCATTAAACAACCTACATTTGATAAATATACAAACATCAGGCCAACAGGTCTTAATGCGATTGGATGGGGATTATAACAGCTGTAGCCCAACACATCAATTTCATTCATGGCAGAATTGGCAAGTAATTAGCATTTTATTGGATAGACCAATGATGGACCAACCCTTAAAGGTATAGAAGCTGTTTTTCAGCTTCTATTCCTATAAGAATGGTTAGGAATAACTGCTAATCTTGCCAGAATCCTACTATATTAGCAATGTTGTGATGGCAGTTATACAAAGCGGCATCTGGTTGAACAGAATGTAGTTTTCCTTGAGGACTGAGGACCAGAACTAGTTTTATGAAATATGTCTTTTCTGAAGAAACCTAGTCAAAATTTGACAGAAAAATAGATGGGAGTCCCCAGATGTGTTGGGAATTGCTAAGGAACCTGGCAATGCATTTTTGTCTACCAGTAAAACTACAGTAAAACTTTGATTTTATGGAGATTTCAGATGCACTAGGGGAAAAAAATAAGTATGGGCTTCACATAAACAGTTAGGCTATTCTTTCTGAGACGGTCTGGATAATTAACATAATGTATGTCATTTTCCTCAGTTTAAAGTGTTTGCAGTTACATGATGATGCAAATTATGTAGGATATCAATTACATAATGATTCAAATTATGTAGGATATCAATTACATAATGATTCAAATTATTTATGATATCAGTTACATAATGGTTCAAATTATGTATGATATTAATTATATAATGATGCAAAAACCCCATTAATTAATGCAAATATCATCAATTATGGCAATTATCTAAATTTGGATTTAACAGACATTCAGCTTTAATGAAGGAAGATATCCCTTCCTTCATTAATCTAAAAAACAACAACGGAGGCACTAATTTCTGTTTCTCCAATTATTCCCCTTGGATAATACAGAACACTGTTTTTCAAATGTGGCAACTTTAAGATGTTTGGACTTCAAATCCTAGAATTTCCCCAGATGCTGGCTGGAGAATTCTAGGAGTTGAAGCTGACACATCTTAAAGTTGGCATATTTGAAAAGCAAGGATATAGAGCAAGGGTGTCAGACTCAAGGCCTGTGGGCCGAATCCGGCCAGCAAGGTGCTTAGATCTGGCCTGTGGGCCTGCCCTGGAAACAGCGAAGGACTGGTTCGTGGTGCCTCTGCCTGCGAAAATGGAGCTCGGGAGGATCACATGCAGCCCTCCTGGGCTTTGTTTTCACTGGCAGAGGGCTGCAGGAGGCCATTGCGGCTGAAAACAGAGTCTCGTTGAGTGATGTTGAGCCGACTACCCCCCCCCAAGGTCAAACACAACCCTGATGCGGCCCTTGTAGGTTATTGTCAATTATTGCCAATGATACGGAAAGCCTATCTTGTCATTATATTGACGAAAAACATCCTATTCCTCTGTTCTATTTAAGTTTAAAGGTTACTTGCTCTACTCTCTGTGTATCTAGGATAAAGGTTACTTACTTATTCAGCTCTTCTATTGTTCTAGCTAAGAGCAAAAGGTTAAACTAGCAATCATGCGCTCACCTGCTTGCTTGATATGATCTAACTTTGTATGATGTATATTAACCTGCTACTAGTTAGCTATTTTTGGGGTAAGTCAATCATTTGTATTTGTATTTGTTTATTTGTCAAGCAAATATGATTATAAGCAAAGTATAAACAGTAAAACATGATTGAATATATATGTAATAGTACAAGCATGAATAAAAGAGGTATGAATATATGGGTACATTAGGACAGGAATGGTAGGCACGATTGTGCGCTTATGCACGCCCCTTAACGACCTCTTAGGAAAGGGGTGAGGTCGATGGTAGATAATCTGAGGTTGAAGTTTTTGGAGTTTGGGGAAGAAACTACTGAGTCAGGTAAAATCATAAACAAAAATCATTGTAATTGTATACACAAGGAACTTGTTATAAATAATAAACTGCAAGTCTGAGAGAGGCAGAGCTTCTGAACACGGGGCTCCATAGCTCAGAGAGATTCCTAACTTGGACAAGCTTTGCTCAAGAAATCATGTCTCTGTGTCTATGATTCCTACAGGCCCACAATGAAATCGAGTTTGACACCCCTGATATAGAGGATTAGCACACATGCAACCTTTCCTTCCTCCCAGTTTGGTCCACCAGAGCTAAAGGTATTCTAGAGTAAAAGGATTCAAGAAAACATAAACTCTGGTGGATTGAAATGACTATTTAAGGGGGCAATGAAGAATGAAAAAAACATATCCCCAAGCCAAACTGCGCCTTTTTGGGTCAGGTCTGATTCTCACGGGAACCAGTTGCTGGTTAAGAGTGTAAGAAAAATGAATCTTTAAAATTTGAGCAACATCCACTATAGAACTCTAGTAAGCTTCTGCAATTTTTGTACTATAAAATGTCAGTGCCTATTAGCAACAGCCAGCTAAATGGTTTTGAGAAGCAATAGTTCAACAAAACCGTGGATATTAATAAAAAGTTAATAGTGCAGATCAAAATAGTCATGACTTCTCTGCTTTCAGAAACCAGAACCTGAGCTATCTACAGCAGTTTCATCAAATATAAAAATATAATTAGATTTGAATTAGACTGCATTTGCTTGTTTAATGGAACAAAGCCTTTGAAGTAGAGGATAACAGCACCTGTTTATTTAAATACTTAGTGGGTTTTTTTTTTAAATGAAGCATGTTGACTCATATTTTCTAGTTCCTCCTTTCTCTAGTGCAGAGAACAGAAAACCAGGTACAATGGAGTGAATTTATGGAAGAAAGTATTTCCATTGCCTGAAATTGTTTCTTATGTTTTGTCTTTGTTCTGACCCACACCACACCATACCACATAGGCAGATTGCAGGTCTTCTCTTCTGCATTATATGCAAAAGAAAGCCACTTACAGTATTCAGTTTTCTTATTTTTAAAAGATTGCTAATGTGCAAAATGAATAGGATGCCAATAGGAGTTACCCTTCTGCAGAGTGCTTTGTTCTTCAACGTGCAAAAGTACTAAACTAAGTCAACATGTGTAGATTTAAAATGTAACATACAAAGCATACCAAATGCAAGTTTTCTGAAACAAAGGAAATAAATATGAAAATAATTGAATTGGAATGCAACTGAATTCATAGATCGCCACTGATCTCCTCATCTGTAGACATGAATGTGTGGACCTAGTGATCCTCTTGGCTGTCCCCTTGGACAAATATATGGAATTCAGGTGGAGATCAGGGTAGTCAATCCCTTGTTTCTGTAAATCTACTTAATCACATCCACAAATATGCTTTTTTTGTTGCAAAACCTGCCTTCTGAAACACCTTATTGCATCCCCTAGGATTAAATTGGTCTGGACCTTGCCAGCCTTTTATAAAGTATTGAAGAACTGGGAGTGTCCCAAAGTTTGGAGGCTGGGAAGTTAGATGGTCTCTTGAGAGGCTTTTGTTGATAGTTCTGTTGAGATTTATCCTCAGTGCTCACTATAGCTTTTTACTCTGCAACCCAACAAGACAGACACAGACTTCAGAGGATAATCAGAACTGCAGAAAAAACAATTACTGCCAACCTGCCTTCCATTGAGGACCTGTATACTGCACCAAAAAGTACCAAAAAGAGGGCCATGAACATATTTACTGACCCCTCGCATCCTGGACATAAATTGTTTCAACTCCTACCCTCAAAACGACACTATAGAGCAATGCATACCAAGACAACTAGACACAAGAACAGTTTTTCCCCGAATACCATCACTCTGCTAAACAAATAATTCCCTCACCACTGTCAAACTATTCACTAAGGCTGCATTACTATTACTATTAGTCTTCTCATCGTTCCTATCACCCATCTCCTCCCACTTATGACTGTATGACTGTAACTTGTTGCTTGTATCCTTACGATTTATATTAATATTGATTGTTTCCTGATTGCTTATTTGTACCCTGTGACAATCATTAAGTGTTATACCTCATGATTCTTGATGAATGCATCTTGTCTTTTTATGTACACTGAGAGCATATGCACCAAAGACAAATTCCTTGTGTGTCCAATCACACTTGGCCAATAAAGAATTCTATTCTATTCTACTCTTTGTTAATATTTTTTTATTGTATTTATATGTTGTTACCTACCCACAGTTGCATTTATGAGACAAGTGACCTTATAAATTAATGTAAATAATAAATATATTCTTCAGAGAGGATATGTACAATCTGGAAATACCTTGATTACAGCCCAAAGTAAAGTTTATATTTAAAAAACCTCTATTTTTTCCCAGTCCACTTTTCAAATTTAGTCCAAAACCCCCACAAATTTCAAGATGAGAGAAACCTTTTTTCTTTAGTTAGCCCTGCAGGTTATTCATGCTCAGACCCTGAATAAAACTACATTCTTTGGAATCATGGACGTTTTCTGATATCAAATGATATTATGGGTCCACTTAACCCAGGATCTCAACTCTGCCAAGGGTCTCCAACCTTGGCAACTTTAAGACGTGTGGACTTCAACTCCCAGAGTTCCTCAGCCAGTGCTGGCTGAGGAACTCTGGGAGTTGAAGTCCACACGTCTTAAAGTTGCCAAGGTTGGAGACCTCTGTTCTGGTCTATTCAACTGGAGGTTCTTCCAGGGATTGAATTTGGTTTCTTCTGCATGTGTTCTGCCATTTGCTGATCCTCAGAAGTGATTTCTAGTACAGCAATGCCCCACTAAGAGATTGTTTCTTGACCTTCTTGTACCTTCCTGGTGGATGATTAGAAATATACTTATAGATGGGACTCAGGATCCATGAAAATGAAAACTGGGAAGTAAAATCAGCTTTAAAACTGCTCTGCAATTACAGGGCGTAATTACAGATAGATTAAACTCTAAGAGGATAATATGACCTCAGAAAGAAGGGAGAGAGAATGCACAAAGGGAATGATGTGGGTGTGTGCAAATGCGCACTTGTGTATGTGTGTGTAGTGGGAGCATCTGCAGAACAAATGTGGTTTTTTTTCAACAAAAGGAAAAATGATCTGAGACAAAGAGTAGTCCTTGCATATTATAACAGATTGTAGAAGGTTGCTCATAGTATTCTCTCTATCATATCATGCTTTTTTATTTGATCTCCATTATGTTACAGTTATTCTTACCATTAATGGAAAGGGCAACTGGAAGCTATACAAGTTTGCACTTGAATATTTTCTTCAGTGGTACAAAGTTTGTGAGTTTGACATTTGTGGAACTGATCAAGATTAACTTGTCTTGAAATTTCTCCAATTTTACATGAGCAAAAGCCATACTTGTTTGTCTTTATCTTTACAAATCAGGAACTTTAAATCGCTACTTTA
Source organism: Diadophis punctatus similis (assembly GCA_023053685.1). Taxonomy (NCBI): domain Eukaryota; kingdom Metazoa; phylum Chordata; class Lepidosauria; order Squamata; family Dipsadidae; genus Diadophis; species Diadophis punctatus. The sequence continues at coordinate 27,909,458 of JALIGW010000001.1, forward strand.
GTTTCTCTCAACTAAAATGTTTAATCTTTGCAAGACGTGCTCCAATATGTCCTATGGAAATTTTACATACTGATACTAGGAAAGCCATACAATAAAAAATTCTTGAGTCTTGAAATTTTTAATGCCAAATTGAATTAGATGAACTATTAACATATTTATTAAGTGGTACATCAACATTTCTCCGTTAGTTTTTAAGACACCAAGATCTCTTTGATGTTTATAATTGCAACAGACAGTTATCCCTCTGGAAACTGTTTAGCAGCAACCAACCTCTAAAGTTACTTAAACCAGCCAATCACACAAAGTTCAGAGATCAGAAAGAATTTTGGGTGAATTCTAAGTGTCAAATAACACAGATTTCCTTTCACCCGCATCACAATTTTGTTGGTCCAGGGCCAAGTTGAACAATATTATGACCCATCTCAACCATGTAAAAGGGAGTGAGCATGCAAAACAATTCTCATCCATCCTGTTCCTGATATCACCTTGTACCACATTTGCTTAATTCTCACTAAATTCAAGTGGTTAATTTGCTGCAAGAATTATCAGGTGCTTTATGGAAGCAGTTGAATGTGGCATTATTGATTCTCCAATGAATGAGGCTGCTGGAGCAGTGACATTCTGCTGGATAGAAGAGCAGGTTATCAAAAGAGAGTGGAAAATTTAATTGTGCCATCAACTCCAATTTCTTGCAAGAATTCAAATAAAACCATCTTTAGATTTGGCTGTCGAGCCTCTCCTTGAATAAATCCAGGAGTATCTAATAAGAGTTTACTGCCTCTTTTGGGATTGCTGTCAAACCATTGAGATATTTCCACACACACACACACACACCCAGGTCTGCTAGAATCTGCATTCTGGTCATCTAAGATCAAGGCTTGCATTGTGGGATGATAGAGAACAACAGACGTTAAATTTACTCTGGTATTTGAAAAGCATTATCATATCTTCTGCCATCTTTTCTCAAAATTAATGAACCTAGTTCCCCCGATTTCTCCTTGGAAGATTCAAATTACCAGTCCCCTGATCATCCTTGTTGCTCTTCTCTGAATCTATTCTAGTTTTTCCCCCCCAAAAATCCTCCTTAGAATAAAACATCCAGCACTGGCCAGATTATACCAGCAGTACTCTGACCAATGCAGAAATATTCCTTCCAGTGATGGAGAAACTATACTACAGTTATTCCTTGATTTATGACTATAATTGAGCCCAGAATTCCGGTCAGGTGCCAGTCATCATGTAACCGATCCATTTTTACAACTTTTTTTGCAATGGTTGTTCAGCAAACACCATGGTTGTAAAGTGAACCCATTGTCTGCAATGGAAAATTTTGCTGGAAACTGGAAGTAAACACCTATTTCTGACAAAAAAACACACCCAACCAGGGGTGAAATCCTCCCGGTTCGCCTGGGCCAGTCCTTCAGCGTATAGCCGATGGAACTGGCGGCGGTCGCGGCGCGGAGCTTCTCCCGCGCCGCGTATAGCCGATGGAACTGGCGCGCGCATGCACAGAGGGAAAAATAACCCGAATGGCGGCGTTCAGCCGGGCCTGGAAAGCGGGCGGGAGAAGCTCCGCGCCGCGACTGCCGCCAGTTCCATCGGCTATAAGCCGAAGGACTGGCCCGGACGAACCGGGAGGATTTCACCCCTGCACCCAACCATTGTAAATCAGTCACATGAGTGTGGGATCCGGCAGGAACTGGGTATGTCTAGTTTAATGAAAAGAAGGACCAGAGGAGACATGATAGCAGTGTTCCAATATCTCAGAGGTTGCCACAAAGAAGAGGGAGTCAAACTATTCTCCAAAGCACCTGAAGGCAGGACAAGAAGCGATGGGTGGAAACTAAACAAGGAGAGAAGCAACTTAGAACTAAGGAGAAATTTCCTGACAGTTAGAACAATTAATCAGTGGAACAGCTTGCCTCCAGAAGCTGTGAATGCTCCAATATTGGAAGTTTTTAAGAAGATGTTGGATAACCATTTGTCTGAAGTGGTGTAGGGTTTCCTGCCTAAGCAGGGGGTTGGACTAGAAGACCTCCAAGGTCCCTTCCAACTCTGTTGTTGTTGTTGTTGTTGTTGTTGTTGTTGTTGTTGTTGTTGTTATTATTATTATTATTATTATTATTATTATTATTATTATTATTATTATTATTATTATTATTATTATTATTATTATTATTATTATTATTATTATTATGCCATAAATATAACTTCAAATCCAAATTGTAAGTACTGGTGCCTTTTTAAAAAATTACCTTTCTATCATGATTTTAAACAGTCATTAAGCAACTGGACGTAAGTTGAGGACTTCCTGCATTAAATGATTGTGTTATATACAAGCACACACCTGTTACAGTTGCATCACTTTACTGAACAGAGTGAATTAAATAATAACTTACAGGTAGTCCTCGACTTACGACCACAATTGAGCCCAAAATTTCTGTTGTTAAGTGAAGCATTTGTTAAGTGAATTTTGCCCCATCTTACGACCTTTCTTGTCACAGTTGTTAAGTGAATCACTGCAGTTGTTAATTTAGTAACACGGTTGTTAAGTGAATCTGGTTTCCTCATGGACTTTGCTGGTGAGAAGGTCACAAAAGGGGATCACATGACCATGGGACACTGCAACCGTCATAAATGTGAACCAGTTGTCAAGCATCTGAATTTTGATCACATGACTACAGGAATGCTGCAATGTTGTAAGTGTGAAAAATGGTCATAAGTCCCATTGTAACTTCACCACTGTTGTAACTTCAAACAGCACCGTTTTTCAGCACTGTTATAACTTCAAACAGTCACTAAATGAATCTGCTGTAAGTGGAGGACTACCTGTATACTGATTTTACCTACGTTTCATACGAGCCGAGGTGGCGCAGCAGTTAGAGTGCAGTACTGCAGGCCACTTTAGCTGACTGTGATCTGCAGGTCAGCGGTTCAAATCTCACCGGCTCAAGGTTGACTCAGCCTTCCATCCTTCCGAGGTAGGTAAAATGAGGACCCAGATTGTTGGGGGCAATATAAATATACATTGCTTACTGGTGTAAACCGCTTAGAGAGTGCTTACACTGTGAGGCGGTATATAAATCTCACTAATAAATAAATAAATTTATAAATAAATCCAGGAAGCTTCCATATATTGAGTCAAATCACTGGCTCAGTGGTCTGTTTTTATTTATTTTGCCTGGTAGCATTTCTTTAGGGTCCAAGCTATCAAAGGATCTTATTAGATCTAGGCCAAATTATTTATTGGGACCTTTGGAGATATCTAAAGTGTATTCCATGACTCAAAACCTTAATTCTTCTCAGTGGATCCAGGATGCTTCCTATTAAAATGGGACAAGAGAGAAAAAAATCCCTTTCTTTTTTTAAATGGTTGGTACCATTTAAAGGGCAGCGAAGCTACAATAAACAGCATGTTGCTTTCTTCAGTCCTATAAAATATCCTGGGAAGCAACGTTGTTCCCCAAGTCCACTACAAGAAAAGTATCTTCTCCCAGGAATTCCACAAAGAGGGGAAGAGTATCTTCAGTTTAGCATTAAATCTTTATCATCACTATTGCCTGAATTTATTTTTGTGTGTGTTCACAATGTAATCCACCTATTGCTTGAGTCCATTTTCCAGGCTTACACAAATACTTGGAAACATCCATTAATCAAGCAGGCATGTTAACCCAGCAGGTGCAAATACAGCTGCCAGGTCAGTAACTGACACGTTGAAGATTATTGTATGAGTACAACCTTTATCTGAAGGTGTAAAAAACTGAGTTTGATGGGGCCATGTGCTGATGAGGAGAACAATATTACACCTGTGGCATACAGAGCACTTCATGGAATACTATGATCAGAAAACAGAAAGGTTGCTACCTTTGCAAACAAATTTCTCCAGGTGAGAAAACCAATAGAAACAAAAGAGTAAAGCAAATGCTGTTTTAACCATCCGTAAAGTTTCAGGGCAGCAACGACTCAGCAGTGAAACATGCTGAGCTTGTCAGTTGGAGACCCAAGCTCCACGCAACAGTGTGAGCTCCCATCCCTTGCCCCAGCTCCTGACCTCGTAGCAAATTGTTGTAAGGAATATCCTTCTGGGTTCAGTTCCAAGTGGGGAAAAAGACACTGGATTCATGGAGGTTGCTTGGAAAGAAGGTTTAATATGGTGGACAGGAGCACATGGCATGAGCCCCTGTACAGAAAAGGTAGATCACATGCTTCCAGATGTGGGTGAAGAAAAAAAGGGAAGAAGAGATGCTGAGTTCCTTGTTTTATACTCTCTGTTGGGTCCCACCTCTTAGTTTCCTGTTCCTGTGTATATAATGCACTGATTGGTGATCAGGCTCCCAGAAGGCCATGCAGTGGCAACTCTATAGGCTTTTGTCTGTCCCAGGCTTGGCTGAATGAAAGGGCCTTGGGCAAATCCTATTATGGTTCTTTGTTATGTAGAAGACCTCCAGGCTAGGTGGGAGGAATGTGTGAGCTGAGGGCAGGGAGCTGCAGGAAGCTGCTTTGTATTTAAAACCTGTTTCTCTTTTCCTCATTCAGGGAAACATATTCTTTCCTTTTTCAATATTTCCCAGGAGATTTCATTTTTTCTAGGAGGGGGTGGGTACTAACTTCCTACAAGTTCAAAACCACGCAAATGCACACAAAGTAATAGGTACCACTTCGGTGGGAAGGTAACACCATTCCGTGCACCTTTGGCATATAGCCATGCTGGCCAAATGACCACGGAAATTGTCTTTGGACAATGCTGGCTCCCTTGGCCTAGAAACAGAGATGAGGGGTTGGACTAGATGACCTACAAGGTCCCTTCCAACTCTGTTACTCTGTTACACTCTGATTTCATGAGCACCAGGCCCTAGAATCGGGCATGACTGACAAGGAAACTTTTACCTTTTAGTGTCCTACCATTTGCAATCAGATAGAGGAAGGTAGAAAAGTAGTTTGCAACACAAACACTGAATTTACAACGTAGGATGACAATCTGGCGCCGTTGTGGCTGGAATTTGGGATGGATATGCAGAATCCAACCCAACAAAATGAGCAGGCCATTGTCATATACATAAGAATTCGAAGTGCCTCCTCCCTCACTAAGTCTGTTAAGCCCTAACCGTACCACTATTTACAGAGACTAATCTGCTGGTACAGAGAGGATTAACAGTTCTCCTTTACGGATCCACCCACCCACCCACCCAAAAAAATCTATGTGTTCAACTTACTCCGGTTTAGGAACAGTGCCTTCACTGAAAGATATTGGTGTTCTGCCTTGAAAAAGGAAATTAAGGAGATTTCCACTTTGAGCAACGTTACTTCTGAGTGATGGTTCATTCCCAAAACTATTTCAGACATTCAGGACTGCTTCCAGCCAGTGCTTCGTCCAAGCACCAACCAGACTAAGACCCGATGGCTTTAGCAATGCAAACAGACAAAATGTCTACAATAGAAAGATTCATGCTTGCTGCTGGGAATGGCCATACCATGTGTTCAATTATGTTAAAAGGGCTTATTCCTTATATTTCCACAGAATTAACTCCATCTTTGTGATGGGCTTTACAGTGAGTTTGTTGGACACCTCCATCTCCATAATGGACTTGGGGACAAGAGAGTTCATTACAATGGTATGGAGGTAACCCTTTCCCACATTTGGAGACCTTTCCTGCCATTCCCTCATTGGAAGTTCCTTTTTTTGCCAGCATCTCTGTCCAACAGTGTTATGGAGTTGCCCTGTTAGCTAAGATCACCTATCCAAATTAGACTTCTACTTTAAGGTGACCAGATTTTTTTTTTAAAGCGGGACACCATTGACGGGGGGTGGGTTTCTAGGGGAGCCGCCATTTGAGTTTTGCCCTCTATGCATGCGCAGAACGCTGTGTGCATGCGCAGAGGGCAAAAGAACGCAAATGTCGGCGTCCAGGTGGGTTGGGAGGAGGCGGGAGGCCTTTCCTCGCCTCCCGCCTCCCCTTCGGGAGCCGGCAGTGGCTTGGGCTGGCTGTGCTAGCCGCGACGTAGGAAGGATCCTCTCGCCAAAGAGAATTCGAATCAGAACCGGAAAAGAGGTTCACCGTGCACCTATGCCTCCCTCCCCCTTCACCTTTACTGAGACCCTCGGCTTCTTCGGGATCCCGATTTCTCCTCGGGAGGAAGCTACAGGGTGTGGGAGGTCTTGTTTTTCCTAGTTGAGGGGCGATAAGAACAAGCTGTTCGTGCCTGCTGGAGGGAAAGTTGAGCTAAGTTGCGAGAGAAGAGAATTGCAGTTGCACCGGTTTCTGCAAGCTGCTGCCAGATGCGAGGGCGCAGTAACGCCTTTCGCAACCTTCGTGTCGTCCCAGGCATCATCTCTGTACGTGAAGTAACGCACGTAAAAGTTGAGCTTTTGCGGCGGAAGGCATTGGAGGTTGTTGCTTAGCCTGGCAAGCGAGCGAGCGGGGCTGGCTTGGGAAGGGGAGCAGCCCAGAGATGGTGCTCCAACCCAGCATCTCTTGGCTCTCCTGCTCCCCCTCCGCCAGCGCTGGGCTGCTGGAGTGACAGGGGGAGAAAGGAGATCAGGAGGCGGCGGCGGATCACAACAACCCCAGCGGCAGAGAGAGAGAGAGAAGCGAGCGAGCAAGTCACTCTGCCACGCGCGCTCACGAACACACACACACACACACACACACACACACAAGCGCGCATACAGGCGCGCGCGACGGAGTGACTTGCTTGCTCGCTTCTCTCTCTCTCTCTCTGCCTGGAGCTGCCGCTGGGGTTGTTGTGATCCGCCGCCGCCTCCTGATCTCCTTTCTCCCCCTGTCACTCCAGCAGCCCAGCGCTGGCGGAGGGGGAGCAGGAGAGCCAAGAGTAAGGTGACCAGACGTCCCGCTGTTTCTTTTCAAAATGGCATTCTTTCCAAAAAAGTGTGACTTTTTGGAAACAATGCAGGATGTGGGACACATGCTTGAAAAGCGTGTCTGTCCCACCAAAAGCGGGACGTCTGGTCACCTTATTCTACTTCCAAGAAACACCAAGGAGATCCACAGTTAAGATATAGAAACCTCTAAACCTGTGTTTAACTCTCTTCCAGTGTCTTAAATTCAGGTGCAAGGATGTTTTCAGAACATGGCTATGTCCACCATTTGCACACCACATTTATGCATCATTTAAGAGACAGTTACAAAAAACTAAGAGAAAACAAAAAGACTACAAGACATCCCCTCCAGCAGCTCGCATTCAGATAAGCAAGGATCAGCACCAGACAAACAATCAGGTCAAAAATAATACTTTAATCAAGGAAACACCAAGAAGGAAATTACATACTCATCAAAACTGGAAAGGTAAACTGCTACATATAAATAGGCAGCAAACTCTACTCACACTCGCACGGATTATGTTACTTAGTTGGGTAATGAAACATCTACAAGAAAACAATCAAGGTCAGAGAGCACTTAGAACACCACAGTTCAACCCTGAGCTATATACAGTATATTGCCTTCTATTGGACCTTCATTGTTTTAAAATCTATTCCACTCTGATCTCCTTATCAGGTCTTGTCTACTGAGTTGTGATACATCTTAAAACACAATAAATGCTTCTATTCATTCATGCACATGGATGTAAATGATAAGCCTCCTTTTGCCAGCCAAAACTATTGCATTGCATTACCATCTCCTCCCTTCATACACACACACCTTGGGGGGGGGGTGTTTAAGAGAGTGAGCAAAATATCCCCTGAGGCAGAAGGAAATTGGCTGAGCTAAATTGGATTCTGGATTACTTTCTGATTTCTGGGAAGATCAAGAGAAAGAGAAAACTGTAATTTTGGGTTTCAGTTTGGAAAATGTATAGCTGATGCACTTAAATTGATCCTCAGATGGAGAGTAGGCCTAACATTTTCATAAGGCTCTGAAAAGACAGGGATAAGGGGAAAGAGAAAACAGTTGGGGATGGAGAAGAAGAATCTGTGTTTATATTGTCCTAAATAATGGCTTATTTTTATCCAGAGATTATTATTCCTAATGAAGGCTAATAATAATCTGCATGAAAATGACAACAATTATTCTGTCACAGGGAATATGAAACTCATGACTAGCTTTCAGAAGGAATGCCCTGACAGATAAGCTACAAATGGATTGGATAGTCTGGAAGGGCTGAGTATAGAAATGACAGATTGGCAGATGCTAACCATATTTCCCCCAAGAATCTTACATTTCTTTTAATAAAGATAGGCAGGAAGAGAGAAATGGAGGAGAGGGGGGAAAAATCTACAAAACACATGTCTTGATCTTAGCTAGAGGTGTTTGCATGAAAGGGTAAAAAAAAAAAAACCTTAGATAACAGCCAAGACTGTGCAATCAACGCTTTTGCCCTTTTTATGTGGGACATGCATGCAAAAATCAGAATTTTGATTGATTGCCTTTTTTTTGGACACATGGATCCACAGACACACCTGATCTTAATATTTTTTTTTAAAGAAACTTTTACAAGAAGATGATGCAGTTTGCGGCTGGGCATTTCATCAAGTGAGGATGATGGGAGGAAGTGGAGACAAGGCATCTAGTGATCATTGGCCTGGCCATGACGATTCCAGCAGCATTGGAGCCAATGACTCCAACTACTCTAAGAAAGGTAGATCCAGGAAGTTCCATGTACAGCTTTGCCCATCCACCCCCTTGCCTCCGTCTTAAGCAGAGATAAATGATAAAAATTCGACAACAGAGAGCAGAACTCTGTAGATGTGAGCACCTTGCCAAGAAACAAGCCAACAAAAGGGCCATTGCTGAGGTGTAAACTGAGGCTCAGAGTGGTTGATTTATTTATTTATTTATTTATTCATCTCTAGCAGCAGATGCTGAGAGCAAATTTTCAAGCCTCTGCTCTGTCCCGTGTGCTACATTTGAACTCAGGATTCTACCCCATCAGGTCTCCTGCCTCTCCACTTGGATTTGTTGTTGATTATTAGATTCCTGCTCTTGATCTATGATTGACTTACCGACATCTTAAGTTAATAATGAAAAAGGCTTCCCCACCCCCTCACCCCCCCCAAAAAAACCCTGTATTGCTTGAGCTCATAGATCATTGCACTGTAACAGCCAGTCATGTTGGGACTAAACTAATGCCCAGACAACAATTCTCCTAGGTGGGGATGGTCAAACATTAACACCAAAAACAGATTTTCAGATTCTGCACCAATCTCATGATTAGACAAGGAAGAAATTGGCAGAAAGTATGCAAACCAGCACATGTGATGCACAGTTATATAATTCTTGTTCATTCTTATAATCTGTCACCAAAATGTTGGGCGCAGGATTTGCTTATGTCTAGATGTAGTAGTGCTAAATCTGACTTTTAGATGGCCAGGTTTAGTTCTGTATTAAAATCTGTTCAGCAATTGTGTGAGTCGTTTCTAGGTCCGGGTTGAAATGTGAACGATGTAGGCATGCATGAATGTGTTTGCTTATGCACGAAGTGGCAGTCGCTTGGTTTCTAGGCAGACATTGCTTTTTCTACAACAAAGTTTATCTCTGCCCTAAAATCAGGGGTCTCCAACCTTGGCAACTTTAAAACTTGTGGATTTCAACTCCCAGAATTCCTCAGCCAGCAAAGCTGGCTGAGGAATTCTGGGAGTTGAAGTCACAAGTCTTAAAGCTGCCAAGGTTGGAGACCCCTGCAAATGACTCTTTTCCTGCCCTGTCTTGAACTGTACGGGAATGGCATGAGGGGAAAGAGAATCAGGAAGAGAATAACCTCTGCTAATTAAATTTCCTTGAGGAAGCACAGCTCGCTTATGGGATGGGATTTTCTTCCTGGAACCCCTGGTTCTTGACAAGGAGATCTCTGCCCCTTCCATTCGGTGTAAAAAAGAAAAAAAGGACATGCTTCACTGCAGGATGGCAGACAAGGCCCACAGAGAATGGCTGAATGGGCCCCTGAGTTCTGCTAGCAGCCCGTCCTTATGAGACCGCTGTCTTCAGGGAGCGTCATCAGCTGAAGTTCAACAATCTGAGACACTCCTCTCCTTTGGCAAAGAATGTGCACACAGAGAAAGGGAGAAGGCTATAAAAAGAAAAAGAGGCTGGATCGTAAGTAATTTTGCTCAGTCTGACTCAGCATCAGCCAGTTTCCCTCCACCTCACTGCAAAGGTTCCAATCCAGAGAAAGCCTGCTCCCTAAATATCCCCCTCCCCCGAGTGAAATCCAAATCTTGTTACTTCCAATTCAGCACTGGAGGAATGTTGAGCACAGCGCACCGGTTCCAGAGCCCTGATTTTGCAGCTCTGAAAATGAGAAACGGTAATAAAAAGGAGTCTTAAAGAGTTTATGAAGAACCTACCCCAGTACTGTATGTAACTTTCAAGTATCTAGTGTAGTCAAGGAGGATGGGAATTTTTATTCATCATTACCCTGGAACTATAGATACCCCATCTCTGTGGAAGAGGCTACATGAGAGAAAGTGGTATGTTCATACCAAATAGATGGCTTATACTGGCTTACTGTGAACAAGCAACAAATTACTAAGATTTAAACCTTGCTTTTAGACTGTTCCCAAACAGGTCGTACAGTATTTGTGGACAACAAGTAACCAAGTGTTCATTCTCAGAAAGCTGAACAAGCCAGCATTTTGGGGTCATCATAATCATCATTATTATTATACAGAAGCAAATGTACTGAAGAAATGAGCAAGGGACCCAGGTTTAAAGCAGAACATGCCCTATATAACCCTTACTTTATCTTCATATGACTTAATATTTTATATAAATCTTCATGTTTACAACTACAGGCAACCACTGTAGGATAAAATTAAACTTAATATAAACAGATGTTGATGCTGATCATTGTCATCCTAAATAAAAACGTATCTCCCAAATGCATAGGAATACATAGAAATGCCTCATTACTTCCTCTCCTTGCAAATTTAAGAACAAAATGTGACAATACATATTTAAAAATGAAATAAATATTTTATCAGCTTTATAGGCCTTCCACAGGTCATGCTGAAACATGCATCTAAAATGTTATCCTATTTATGCTAGCATTTAAAGCAGGCATGTTATGGGCTGCTGGTACCACATATGTCACATTTATGTAATCATAGGCTGCTGCTTGAGAGGGCAGAAATATACATAATGGCTCTCTGTAAGACAATGAGTAAAGTCAATCAGCTTGTTTGCCCTGATATGAGGACAGTCAACCAACCTTTTCCTGATCACATGTCCCCAAGCCTCCACCGATATCCCACTAGATATATGACTCTGAGCTAGTAGGCATCCCTAAGGATAATAGAGCCCTCTTTTATTTTTATTTATTTATTTATTTTTGTCAAGTACGTGTTGGAAATATACATAGATATAACATTGTTTATATACATAAGATGGGTACTGATAAGAGGGAACATTAGGACAGGGAAGGTAGGCACGCTGGTGCACTTATGCACGCCCCTTACTGACCTCTTAGGAATCGGGTGAGGTCAACAGTGGACAGTCTAAGGGTAAAGTTTTGGGGGTTTGGTGACAAAACCACAATGTCAGGTAGTGAGTTCCAGGCATTTACCACTCTGCTGCTAAAGTTGTATTTTCTACAGTCAAGTTTGGAGCGGTTCACTTTGAGTTTGTATCTGTTGTGTGCTCGTGTATTGTTGTGGTTGAAGCTGAAGTAGTCATTGACAGGAAGGATGTTGTAGCAGATAATTTTATGAGTTATGCTTAGGTCGTGCCTAAGGTGAGGTAGTTCTAAGCTTTCTAAGCCCAGGATTTCAAATCTGGTTGTGTAAGGTATTCTGTTGCGAGTAGAGGAGTAGAAGACTCTTCTTGTAAAGTATCTCTGGACACTATCTAATGTATTTAAGTCCGATATGCGGTGTGGGTTCCAGACAGATGAGCTGTATTCAAGGATTGGTCTGGCGAATGTTTTGTATGCTCTGGTCAGTAGTGTGATATTACCGGAGAAGAAGCTACGTAAGATTAGGTTAACAGTTCTTGAAGCCTTTTTGGCAATGTTGTTGCAGTGGGCTTCTGTCTATATTCTGTCTCCAAATGAAATACAAATGATATTGAGAGAGAAAAACAGATCATTCCAGGCTCATGATGTTCTGCAGAAGATTTTATTTAGAAAGCAAGCAAGCAGGTCATAGGCCCCCAACTTTTTCTTGTGGTCATGAGACACACTAGGATTTCACTGCCGACATTTGGGAAGGGGGGCTGAAAAATGGTGGTGGCTGCTAATTTAAACCAAAGGAGTTCTCTCAAGGAGAATTGAAATAAGAATAACAATATATAAGAATATTAACTTGAATTGCCTGTTATTGTTAGTTGCAAAGTCGTGTCCGACCCATCACGACCCCATGGACAGTGTTCCTCCAGGCCTTCCTGTCCTCTACCATCCCCCGGAGTCCATTTAAACTCACGCCACTGCTTCAATGACTCCATCCAGCCATCTCATTCTCTGCCATCCCCTTCTTCTTTTGCCCTCAATCTTTCCCAGCATTAGGCTCTTCTCCAGTGAGTTGCCACTACTTCTCCATAATAATTTGTGTGCAGTCACAGTATTGCTTATGTGTCTTGAACTGCACTTCTTTGGTAGTTCCTTTAAGTAAGGATTTTCTAACTGTGCCAATATGCTGTCAATGATTTAAATACCTATAGAATTTATGCCATTAGCGGAGGCTGCAGATTCAAGGATATGTACTGCTGCTGTTTTATCTCTCTCCCTCCTTCTGCAGTAAAATGCAGGGTCAGCTTCTTAGAATAACAATTAGAGCCTTGGAACTTCCTATATTTCAAAGCTGCTGTGCTGCTTTTCAAATAAATTTGTCGGTAGTGTCTTCACACTGAATGTGATACCCTTTCCCTTGGTATCCTCATCAGATGTAAAGCCATTATACAGGGTTCTCTGTTAGTACTGTATATGGGCGTGCTGAAACTATCTTGGATCAATCACCAGTATAAGATCTATGTAGCCTTGGGGCATTTATTTATTTATTTGGGGTGTATGGGGTACTCAGGGAGGGGTAGCACCTCTGGTGTAGGGGCATGTCGTGTCCTTTTACGGCAGCTCATTCTAGGGCAGCTTTTAGGGCAGCTCATTCACATTTGGTCCCCACCTGTCACTTAGCTCTCACCTGTGGCTCCTAGCAGCTGTAGCATGCACAGCGGCCACACCCCGGGCAACAGCTTCGACAGGCTGGCCAAACCAGGTTGAGAGTAGCCATTTGGTCATCGACCTTTGGTGAGATAGGGACTTGTCTATCCCGAGCATGTGAAGACAGATTCCGGCGGACTGAGCGGATGAAATCTACTAGAATAGGACAACGGTCACGAAGGCAGTCTCTGCAAGCGATGTGATACGCTAAGAGCACGGCAAGACACAAAAGACGCCCTGGTCAACCACTGCGCCCAGCCCATCTCCAACTGTCTCGACTCTTGTCCTGCTATTTGGAGCAAGATGGAATCTGGGAAGAGAGAGTGAGGCTGACTATGCACACCTCTCCCTCACTTTAATCCAATTCATGCGCAAGTCCTGACATCCCCCCCGATTCTCATAGATGTCAAGGTCCTCTTCGAACACGATGGACGAACTTACTTACTTACTTACTTACTTACTTACTTACTTGCTTACTTACTTACTTACTTACTTACTTACTTACTTACTTACTTTATTTATTTATTTATTTATTTATTTATTTATTTATTTATTTATTTATTTATTTATTTATTTATTTATTTATTTATTTATTTATTTATTTATTTATTTATTTGTTGGCCACCCATCTTACCATAGGGTAACTCTGGGCAGCTTACAGTTACGGGGGGAGGTTATTACTCAATCAAGCCCCTCCATTGCACTGTTCCCTTAATGGGGCCCCAAGCCAACTGGAAGAGCCACATCTTTAGGCCCTTACGAAAAGATAGGAGAGTTGGGGCCAACCTCACATGGGGGGGTGAGGGGTCAAGATGTCCTAGAGGGCAGGAGCAACAGCAGAGAAGAGCCTCCTCCTGGACCCCTCCAGCTAAAACAATCGGGGCCCGCAGCATGCCTGCTTCTGCCAGCACAAGTGGGACGGGCCAATCCCAATGGGGTGAAACGGTCCCTCAAGTAACCTGGACCCAGGCCATGAAGGGCTTTAAAGGTGAGGTGTAGGAGAGCAGTGACTCACTACAACTGCTGGTTTTAGAATATAAACTATCATTGACTCACTTCCAGTTGTTGGCACTTATTTGGGTGAATTTTCCACCATCCTTATAAAATGACGCTCGGAAAGCAAGGTTTGAGAAAATGAGTTGAGAATCCTATCAACCCTTCAGGTGATCAATGTCGTGTTAAGTCCTCGCACTGATGATGTAGCATCACTGTGCTGTCAGCGGGTCAATTCTAATGACCACCTGCATCGTATCGCTTCTAGTCCCAACAAGATTGTCCTCCCCTGCTACAGAATGTCAGTGCTCCAGCATCCCTTTCTATTGTTAGCAGGCCCACGCAGGATCTCCTCAGTCCTAGCCTCCCTGGCAGTCATCGCTTCTCTTAGCAAATATTGCAGCTTTCAACAATCACATCATCTTCCTTTTAACACAAAAACAGAAGGAAACAAAAGCTATGCTATTTCTCCCCCTGACCCTATATACTGACCACAACGTCCCAGAGGCAAACCCATTTCAGTTTAGAATTTTATCTTAAAGCAAGTTTATTTATTTATTTATTTATTTGTGAGATTTATATACCGCCTCACAGTGCAAGCACTCTCTAAGCGGTTTATATCAGTAAGCAATATATATTTTTTACATTGCCCCCAACAATCTGGGTCCTCATTTTACCTACCTTGGAAGGATGGAAGGCTGAATCAACCTTGAGCCGGAGATTTGAACCGCTGACCTGCAGATCACAGTCAGCTAAAGTGGCCTGCAGTACTGCCTCTAACCGCTGCCCCACCTCAGCTCCATAAATTCACAAGTGAATTGCTTACTTTAGTATAAACGAGTGGAACCGCTTCCCTTCAGAAGTTATAAGTTTTTAACCTCCATCACTGGAGGTTTTTAAGAAGAGACTGGACAGCCATTTGTCTAGAATGGTATAGAGTCTCCTGCTTGTGCAGGGGGTTGGACTAGAAGACCTCCATGGTCCCTTCCAACTCTGTTATTCTGCTAATTGCCTAGCCTATACAAGAAACTTTTGATTGAGAGCCACAGTGGCGCAATGGTTAGAGTGCAGTACTGCAGGCTACTTCTGCTGACTGCTGGCTGACTGCAATTTGGCAGATCGAATCTCACCAGGCTCAAGGTTGACTCAGCCTTGCATCCTTCCAAGGTCGGTAAAATGAGGATCCAGATTGTTGGGGGGCAATATGCTGACTCTGTAAAACCACTTAGAGAGGGCTGTAAAGCACTGTGAAGCGGTATATAAGTCTAAATGCTAGTGCTATGGGGAAGCAGGGTTTACTTTTGCTGATGTAAGAAGATTGCAGCCTCGGTATCCATTATGAATGCTCCCATTCAAATCTGTGGTTCTGTCTAAACTCCTTCACATCCCCACCTCCTATTGTCCTTAACCAGTTCAGTTTTCTTTTCCTTTTTTCTAGTTCTTTCATTATTATTCTTTAAGATAAGATACAAATAAAAATAAAGGTAATGGGAACAAAGGTAAAGGAAAAGGGGAAGGGGGTTAGAGTGAAGGGAAGGGAAAGAAACAAAAAAAGGTGATGCCCAACTTATTTTTGGTGCAGTAAATTATATAATGCTTATAAACTCAATTTTTACTTATATAAAGATAGTAAGAATTAGCCATTTCTATAAGAACAATCTATTGACCCAAACCCAAAATTTCATTTTTATCTCTTTTGAGCAGAAAGCCCAGAAGTGGTTTCCAAGTAGAAAAAAAAGATAGTTATGTTCTTTTCACTAATTAATTAACTTTGCCATCTCTGCCGATTCCATCACTTTTTAAATCCGTTCTTCCATTGTGGGAGTTAGTGATTCTTTCCATTTTTGAGCTTATAAAATTCTCCCTGCATCACCAAAGTCCCAAAATTTTCTCTATATTTTATGCAATAATCACCAGTTCAGTTTTCAAATAACCTGGTGATGGTGGTGTGGATGGAGACAGCACCTGGGCTATTTTTTTTTTGAAAAACCATCTTGACAGGAGGGTAGGGAGTGGGCACCCCAACTTGGCTGGGGCCCCCTGCAACATATCAGGAGATAAACTTGTCTTAGATGCAAGATATTAGCAACAGGGGTGGGTTCTAACTTACCTTGCTGCCGGTTCGCTTCCTCCCACACTGCGTGGCTGCGTTTCATGAGCGCACATGTGCAGTGCCAATTTTTTTTTAAAAAAGCCAAAAAAAAAAAAAGCCAAAACAAGATGGTGATGCATGTGCAGTGCCAGAAACTCGGCTTCTGCGCATGCACAGAAGAAAAAAAAAACCCGGGAAACCCCCCCACCCCCCCAAAAAAATCCTAAAAAAAATAAAAAAAATTCAAAAAAAGATGGCAGCGCCCAGGGACCGGCACTGACTGAACCGGTTCCGTGACATCATCATGATGTCACCAGCGGGTTGCTACTGGTCCGGGCGAACCGGTTTGAACCAGGAGGAATCCACCTCTGGTTAGCAAGTATAATGATGACAACCTTGTGTGATAACCCCTTTTACTTAATTAGCAAATTAATTTCCCAGCCAGTTAGTGCAAATAATTCCTATATATCACTATATCTACTTCTGTGGTTGATCAATATATAAAAGTGCCTTCAGTACAGGAATGGGGACCCTAAGTCAAAGCTAGAATACAACTGTCTTCCCCAACCTTGTTCCATCCAGATGTTTTAAATTGTAACTCCTGGAATTTCCAGGATGGCATTTCCAGCATTTATGGAGGGCATGATTCTGAGGAAGGATCGCTTGGACTCTGAAATAAAACATTTGACTCTGCATGGAACAAAGCTAATTGACTTTATATTAATAAACAAAATGGCATTTGGCCAATAATGTAGGCTTGATAAAAAAAAACCAATTAAAAATATTGCAATTAAAGCCATTCGGACCATTTGTTTTAATTACTTTGTTTTGATATTCATGAGTGTCATCATTTTTCTTGTTTTGTCCAGTTCAACTTGTGTCCAGTTAATAATTCCAGTAGAGTATCATATCACAGGTATGGCCTATGTGTTAATGGCTTTGACCGTGTTTCCACTGTTCCATTTTGACTTTAGCAACTTTCTCACTCTTTGGATGCATTCTTTACTAATCACATTTTTAATTTGCCTATGTTTGATGTTATTCCACTGTAAAATGCCCAGATATTTGTATGCTTCATTTTGATGGCTCTCAATTGGTTTGACCATTGATGGAAAATACTAGATTCTGGAGTCAACAAGGTTACTGATGTTCTGAGGAGACCAAGAAAATATTTATCAAATATTTAGATCAGCGGTTCTCAACCTGGGGGTTGAACAACCCTTTCACAGGGGTCACCTAAGACCATCGGAAAACACATATTTCTGATGGTCTTAGGAACTGAGACACCGCTCCTCTGTCCGTCTCCAGGCACATGCAAATAGACTACTGCAGGTCCACCCACATGCAAATAGACTACTGCAAAAAAAAAATCTGTACCATGGGAACTTCTGAGCATGCGCAGAAGCCGAATTTCCGGCACTGCGCATGCGTCGGCATCTGGTTTATGGGGTTTTTTTTTTTGCATTTTTTAAAAAATTCAGCATTGCGCATGCGTACGCGTGCAAAACGCACGCACGCCCACGAGGCGTGGCCACGCAGCGCAGGAGGAAGCAAACCGGCAGCGAGGTAAGTTAGAACTCACCCCTGAGTTTCCTAATAATTTTATTATTTTATGGTTGGGGGTCACCACAACATGAGGAACTGTATTAAAGGGTTGCGGCATTAGGAAGGTAGAGAAACACTGCTTTAGATGATACAGAATTGATGGAACAGCTAATAACTCGGAATACAGAAATAAAACCCAGAATGATCTTCCTATATTGTACCAGGGGTTTCAAATCATTGGTTAGCACCCCTCGGGCAAGAAAAGTGTCACACATATTATCAAATGTGGTCAGTTTTGGACAGGCAAAATAGCATCAGTGTTTGGACTCCCTTTGGGCTTCATCTTGCCTTCACAAATTTCAGCGAGCAAAAATGACACAACCCTGTAATTTAATCTGTATATTTAATTATGGAAAGCAAACAATATTTTTATTTCTTGCCCAAATTTAACTCCAATGAAATTATTAGTTTTACTCATGGGAGGTCACCCAAATTCATTTAGGGGTAGCATTTCTGTAAAGTTTGAGAAATACTGCTTGAGAAAATTTGGCTGAATACAACAGAATGATATTTAACAGAGACACACACAAAGTGTTTCACTTAAGAAAAAGAATTCAAATGCCTAGATATAAAATGAGGGTATTTGGTTTGGCAGTAGTCCTTGTGAGAAAGAATTTGGAATACCATCTGATTTACTAACTAGACATGAGTTTAGCAGTGTTACATGACTGAGATGATAAGCTGTATTGGTAGAAATATATTTTCCAAATCATGGGAAATAATCATCCCACTTTATTTTGTGTCGATCATAGTCCATTTTGAGTATTGTATCTACTCAGATCTGTGAGAGGTCCTGAACTTGGCTCTGAACTTCTGAGATGATTCAGATTTATCACCAAGAGACAGCAGCCTGAAGTTCCCTTGGGCCATAACAGTGGTGAAATCCAATTTTTTTACTACCGGTTCTGTGGGCGTGGCTTGGTGGGTGTGGTGTGGCTTGGTGGGTGTGGCTTGGTGGGCGTGGCAGGGGAAGAATACTGCAAAATCTCCATTCCCACCCCACTCCAGGGGAAGGATACTGCAAAATCCCCATTCCCTCCCCACTCCAGGGGAAGGATACTGCAAAATCTCCATTCCCACCCCACTCCTGGGGGAAGGATACTGCAAAATCCCCATTCCTTCCCAACTCCTGGGGGAAGGATACTGCAAAATCCCCATTCCCTCCCCACTCCAGGGGAAGGATACTGCAAAATCCCCATTCCCTCCCCACTCCTGGGGGAATGATATTGTAAAATCCCACTCCAGGGGAAGGATACTGCAAAATCCCCATTCCCATCCCACTCCAGGGGATGGATACTGCAAAATCCGCATTCCCTCCCCACTCTTGGGCCAGCCAGAGGTGGTATTTGCCGGTCCTCCGAACTACTCAAAATTTCTGCTACCAGTTCTCCAGAACCTGTCAGAACCTGCTGGATTTCACCCTTGGGCCATAAGCTAGAAGACCCAACAAATGCCTATCAGGCAACTGATGAAGGGTATCTGCTACACAGCAGTGAGGCCAGTACAGTAGTTTCAGCTTGTTCCCTAGCATTTAATTGTTGGAATGGAAGAGAACTGGAGGGCCAAACTTTGAAGTCTTTTTCACACTCATTTCAGATCCACCAATTGATTGCACTTTTGGAGTAACCATGACCCATCTACCCCCAAATTCCAGGTTTTGGAACATTGTCTGTAGAGTCACAACAGCTGCACAGTTTCCCAATGAAACTATCTCTGCTACCTATGTAAATTGAAAACAATGTATAGGTAGTCCTCAAACTACAACAGTTCATTTAATGGATGTTTGAAGTTACAACATTATATTTTTTTAAATGACATGACTATTTTTCACACTTACAACCACTGCAGCATCTCCACGTGATCAAAATTCAGACGCTTGGCAACTGACTCACATTTATGACGGTTGCAGTGTCCCAGGGTCATGGGATCACCTTTTGTGACCTTCTGACAAGCAAAGTCAATGGGGAAGCCAGATTCACTTTAACAGCTATGTTACTAATTTAACAACTGTGTCAAGAAAGGTCGTAAAATGGGGCAAAATTCACTTAACAACTGTCTCATTTAGCAACATAAATTTTGGGCTCAGATGTTGTTGTAAGTAGAGGATTACCCTATATCAGTGATGGCGAACCTATGGCACGGGTGCCAGAGGTGGCACGCGGAGCCATATCTGCCGGCACGCGAGCCATTGCCCTAGCTTAGCTCCAATCCGCATGTGCATGCCGACCAGCTGATTTTCAGCTCACACGGAGGCTCTGGGAGGGTGTTTTCGGCTTCCAGAGGGCCTCCCTGGGGGCGGGAGAGGGCATTTTCTCCCTCCCTAGGCTCCAGGGAAGCCTACTGGGCCCACCGGAAGTCGGGAAATGGGCCATTTCCAGCCTCCAGAGGGCCTCTGGGCGGGGCGGGGGAGGCTGTTTTCGTCCTCCCCAGGCATTGAATTATGGGTGTGGGCACTCGCACGTGTGCGACAGCGCACGAGCACGCATTTTTGGCACCCAAGGAAAAAAAGGTTCGCCATCACTGCCCTATATGCTCCAACCCTGCCATTCTAGAGCAATATTAAAAATCATTTTGGTGCAAAACCATTTTTTTCTGGCCAGTCATTGTGAGAGCTGATCGTTATCTTTTTGTTCTTCTAAAATATTTTATTATTTATTAAATTGATTTATGAAATTTATTGGCCAGCCATCTTACCACAGGGTAACTCTGGGCTGCTTAAAATGTTAAAAAGGTAAAACTATACATAACCTATATAAACCTAAAGATATGCATAGTAGGGTTACAAGGAAAATCCCAAAGCAGCTTTTAAAGGCATTTTTGGCAAAGTTTGAGAAGAAGACTTTTCCCAAATTTGGGGGAATCAATAACCCGCTAATCAATTGAATATATAAAGAAACCCTACTGTCTGTTTGTGGACTGATTCTTAATCTTCCTTTAAGCAGCTTTTAGGAAAAGTTATTCTCTCAATAATCCTATACGATAAGTTACTTTAAAAAATATTGATGTGTCAAGCACAGGAAAATCAGGAAGTCCAGGCATACAAAGGTTTATTTCAAGTTTAGGCTTTCTACAAAAATATGAACTACTAACAAGCAAATAGGCGGTAGATAAGAGTCAATGGAATTCAAGATGGGCTGGACTTAGATCTCTGGGGAGTGAAGGGACTGGAGACTGATGATACATTTGACCCCTCCCTCGGTCTCAGCCTTGTCATCTCCTACAAGATGTGCTCAATAACACCTAGAAAAACATTAGCCATAGCTGTGGAAGGATTTGCATTTGGTCTTCCATGTTTCAGCATTACATTCTTCCTGCCCTACCTCCACCCCAATTTCTTCCTGTTTGGCATCAGAATGGACCTTTTTGGTTATCCCCTATGTCCATTTCTTGTCTGGACAAGTATTATTTATTTATTTTATTTGTGAGATTTATATACAGCCTCACAGTGCAAGCACTCTCTAAGCGATTTACACCAGTAAGCAATGTATATTTATATTGCCCCCAACAATCTGGGTCCTCATTTTACCTACCTCGGAAGGATGGAAGGCTGAGTCAACCTTGAGCCAATGAGATTTGAACCGCTGACCTGTGGATCAGAGTCAGCGATTCAAGTGGCTTGCAGTACTGCCTCTAACCGCTGAGCCACCTCGGCTCACAAGTAAGTGTAGAAGTCAACAAAATCCAAGCCAGCAAGACAAACTTACTCAAAAACCAATGTGAAATACACCATGACCTTTGACTACAACATTATATAACAATGGTTATGATCTTTATACCAGCAGTAGAAAGATGCTAATTTATTCTGTATGCCTTGTTCCTTCAGATGATAGAACATGAGAATCCAGCCACATTTCTATTTGACTGTTTATTTCTATATTCTATTTATATCACATTCTTTTACAACCCTTGTATTTACTCTATAAGAGTTTCTAGCTGTTTTATTTTCAGAAAATAACTATGGTTATTATTATTTGTAAATAATAATTTGATTTGCACATTCAGTAAATCCAACTGTGCTAGTTGGCAACCAAATAGGCAACAGAGGATGATCCAAATGGTACAGTTGTGTAGAATCACTTTGTTTTGCCATAATTTATGGACTTTATAGTTCTTCACTGGTCAACCACAGACTTCCATTGTTATGATATATTGGTAGTCTAGCACTTCTCCATAATTTTTGCTGATAATCTATCTAAATAAAGTCATTATTTTGTGTTGAAACAGAAAACAGCCTACTTGACCTTATGACACTGAAAATTAGGAGTATCAACATAACGTATAACCAGGGTACACTCACACTCTCTCTCTCTCTCTCTCTCTCTCTCTCTCTCTCTCTCTCTCTCTCTCTGTCTCTCTCTGTCTCTCTGTCTCTGTCTCTCTCTCTCTCTCTCTCTCTCTCTCTCTCTCTCTCTCTCTCTCTCTCTCTCTCTCTCTCTCTCTCTCTCTCTCTCTCTCTCTCTCTCTCTCTCCTCTGTACAATCCAGCATTGGTGTTTGCTTTAACAATTCAGTGCTAGTAACTCATTTTTCAGTGACCTTATTTTTGGAAGAGTGGGATGTTGGCTAGCCAACAACCATGGAAGAGTATGGTTTGCGGTAGTGTAGGGGTTGCAACTTCATCCAGGAATTAGGGAGTAAAACCAAAAAAAAAAGAAAGAAAGCAGCTGTGTCCAGCTGTCTAGGAACCTGATCTGCCTCCAACTGACAACGACTGTTATTCTTTGAACTAAGGGGCTTTGGAAGGAGGAGACCAAAGATGACTGCTTGGAAGTGATTAAGAATGCGACAAAGTTTCTTAGCTGGCCAAGAAAAGCATACCCTCCATCTTCCCCTTTGTTCGCCTCTTTCCCCCAAATCTTGCAAATAAATAAGCTTTAGTTGGAACAGAAATTTCCTTCTAATGTGCCTCACACTCATTAAAATCAGGGATGTTAGCCATAGAAGATCACCCAGGGCTTTTTGCTTTATCATGGGCACTGTCAACTCTAGAAATGAAGGTTTCCTTTCTGTTAGCTTGTCTGTGGATATGTAGTACTGCACTGCGTGCTGGAAACTGGAAGATCATTTTCCCGGCATGCACATGCGCACCGGGCAGCTGCTCTTCTGGTTTCTGGCACTCCCACGTGCGTGAAGACCAGCTGGCCGGCGCACTGGAAGCTGGAAGAGCAACAGGCGATGGCTCGTGTGCCCGGAGAGATGGCTCTGAGTGCCATTTCCGGCACGCATGCCATAGGTTCGCCATCACGGCCCTAAGACTTGGCAGCTACATGCATGAATGCCAAGATTGTATTTCTCTCCAACCCAGCAAGAAAGCTTCTCATTCAAAATAGTCAGAAGCACTAAAGGGTAATGTACAGTTGATACCAAAAGTTTTGCTTTTGGGTCTAATGCAGTGGTCCCCAACCCCCGGTCCGCGGCCCGGTACCGGTCCACAGAACAAATGGTACCAGGCCGCCCTGCTACTGCGTCTTCTGTGCAGCGGCGGCGGCGGGTCCTGCAACTTTTGCGAGTCCTGCGAGTCCCGATAATAAGCGCACGGACGGGACTCCTGCGTCTGCCCACGTGCCCCGGCCCAGCTGATCAGCGTGGGGGCGGGGCTTCTGCTCACATCCCCCTGCTTTTTTTTATATTCCGTTACCTGGCTGCTCTCCTGCAGGCTCAGGTTGTGTGGCTAATAAAGAATCACGAGTGACATTCTCTGCTGGCTCCTCTGCACGGCGTCAGGGATGTCACTCATCATTCAATGCAGCCGCCGCGGGTGACTGTTGAACTTCACCAAGCAGCTAGCGCTGTGGCCACTCTGACCAGTGGCGGCTTTAGTGAATGATGAGTGACGTCCCTGACGCTGTTCAGAGGAGCCAGCAGGGGATGGTGGGCAGGGGATGGTGGGCAGGGGATGCAGGGGATGGTGAGCTAGGGATGGTGAGCAGGGGATGGTGAGCAGTGGATGATGAGCAGGGGACGATGAGCAGGGGACGGTGAGCAGGGGACTTAATTAAATTAAGTTATATTAATTTTGTTGTAACTGTATTTTATTTTGATGCCATGTTTAAATACAATTAAATTAAAATTGTTTATATTTGAGATTGTTTTGATTTAATAATCAACGCGACGCCGCAAACCCCCCCCCCAGTGTGCCGCGGAAAAATTATCAAACATTGACCGGTCCACGGCAATAAAAAGGTTGGGGACCACTGGTCTAATGGACCAACAGCTGGAAAAAATACACGGAACTTTGTTTTTATATATGACAATTGCTATAAGACTATTATATGCTAAAACTGGAAAGGTACAATGCTACCCACAACAGAGGAATGATTGGCAAAGAGATGGCTAAAGAAAAGATAACATTTACATTTATTGCTGACTGAAAATCCCTTATAGACTTTTTACATGAAACAGAAAACAATGCACTTATGACTCGTGGTTTTGATGATTAGAAAGAAATTTGATAATTCGGTAGAAAAAAATAGCTTTTTTTGTAACCATAGATACTTCCGTTTGCTGCAAAAGAAATTGTAAAGTTCTTTTTCTATTTATTTTTCTCCTTTCTTTTTGTACCTTTTTCTTTGTTTTCTTTTTCCTATATCAGATTTTGTTAGTTTTTATCCTCTCTTTAAAATTTTTAATGCAATGTATATATAAAAAATATTCAGAAGCATTAATTAGTGTGCCCCACTCCAAGGTAGATATCTGCATGCCCAATTCTCTCTTCAGTTATTGTTATGGAAGAGCATAATGCTCCTTGCCTTCTGCAAGTAAAAACAACCTAATTCAAACTGGACACCAACATCATTTTACTTCAAAACTAGTTTGTTGACAAGGAAAGACATACAGTAGATATACTAACTAAAGCTACCTATCAGAGTTTTTTGAATCCCAAGGATAGATGTGCCGAAAGGAGAGAGAACTGATTTCGCATCATAATTCAAAAACTGTTACAGCCAAATGACCCACAGCAGGCCCTTAATGCAGAGCTACAAAGTACACAGACAATAATTTGGGCATCATCACAGCCAAAGAACAAACAGCTGAGAAAAAGCAGCTGCTACCAGCATGCCTGTCCACCTCCTGGGCTCTTGCAGCGGAAGGAAGGAGATTATTATATTATATTATATTATATTATATTATATTATATTATATTATATTATATTATATTATATTATATTATATTATATTATATTATATTATATTATATTATATTATATTATATTATATTATATTATATTATTATATTATATTATATTATATTATATTATATTATATTATATTAATTATATTATATTATATTATATTATATTATATTATATTATATTATATTATATTATATTATATTATATTATATTATATTATATTATATTATATTATTATATTATATTATATTATTATATTATTATATTTTATTTTATTTTATTTTATTTTATTTTATTTATTTTATTTTATTTTATCATATTTTATTTTATTTTATTATATTTTATTATTATTTTATTTTATTATTTTTATATTTTTATATTTTTATATTTTTATATTTTTTATATTTTAATTTTAATTTTAATTTTAATTTTAATTTTAATTTTAATTTTAATTTTAATTTTAATTTTAATTTTAATTTTAATTTTAATTTTATTCATTCATTCATTCATTCATTCATTCATTCCCACCTGATACAGTGTAATTTTGTGGTGGTGTACAGTATAAAAAAACATCCCAAACTAAGTGACAACAAACCTATGCAAAATATGTTCTAAATATAAAATTGAATTGAGATTTACAGAGGAACCCCTCTAGAATTACCTGAGGTCAAATCTTATTCTTTCTGTTTTTGAAGCATTTAAAACAGCCCAGAAACTTCAGCTGGAGGAGAACGTATTCCGTTGGCCGCTGGGCCTAATTCAAAGACCCCATCTTGAAATCTTTAATAGTTTTAATAAAGGCAAGCCTTCATTGTGTCAACCTTCTTGCATGTTAAAATCAGGAACAATTGTCTTTTTCTGTTGTGCACTTTTGTGGCCTAACAATTTGGTTAAACATAAAAGGGACATTTTCCATAATGGTCCCATGGTTAGATGGTAACTTGCTATCTGTGGTTGATCAGCATTTTTCCAAAGTAGCCTCTAAAAATACAGTAACATACTATTTTGAGATAATTAATAATAAAGTATTAATAAAGTAAACATGTTTAAACATTGTCTTCTTCTCACTAATCATTCACAATTTCTGAGCAACAAAGCCCATTTAAGGGAAGTTTTGAATGAATGAATGAATGAATGAATAAATGAATGAATGAATTAATTAATTAATTAATTAATTAATTAATTAATGTTTAAAAAAAGTCCAAAAAGCTGGCTCATTAAATTCATTCATTGAAAACTTCCCTTAAATGGGCTTTGTTGCTCAGAAATTGGGAGTGATTGATGACAGGAAGACAAGTGTTTATTTTAATATTAATTGAATAAAATTTAATTTTAATAATATTAATGGTAATTATTAATTTTATTAATAATTATTAATTATTCCAATAATAGCATGCTACTTTATTTTTAGAGGATACTTTGGAAAAGTTAAAGTTGGGTAATAGCAAATGGGCAATAAATGCCATTCTTTTCCATCTGTTTGTTGGAAGTAGCACCACAATCCCACTACTATGGTATGTAGTATATTCCAAGGGAACTTCCAGATGACCAGTTTTCCTGTCCCCAAACCTGTATGATTCTGACTGAAGCTGGCTTCATATTGTTCCAGCTTTTTCTGACCTTTTGAAATCTTTCTAGAAATAGAACTGATAAAACAGCATGGCATATTTACCTGTGGAGAACCCACCAATTCATCACCGTTAGTCATTTTTGTCCAATAATCAAGCACACAGTTCTGCCAGCCAGTTATTGCTCATCTGTCACCCAAATACTGATTGCACTGTCCTATTTCTGCCCACGTTCTTACCATCATGGTCTTTTCATCTCTTCAAACAAATTATAGAAAACTAAATAAACATACCACCCCCTCGTGTTTTCATCTGTCCCCCTTCAAAACCATTGATACAAGGACACCAAGATCATTTGGGCTGAAGTTCATCCTATCAAGAGAGCATTCGGCTACAATGAGGAGTAGAAAAGTGGCAGAAATTGAGCGGGAACTCTCATCTATTAAGAGCACAAATTCTGCTTCTCAGCAAGGAAGTGAGACCCAAACTTTTGGGTAGTGGCACTGTCTTATTATTAAAACTCTTAAAAAGGGTAGGAAACAGAAAAACACAGGAAAGGATGCCAATCATCAGATGTGGCATCATCTGATTGGTTGAGGTTATTTATCCACCAATCAGATGATATTATCCAGATCTATGCCTCTGACCATCTGCTTGGCAACTGCCCATTTAATTGCACCTCCTTCTCACTCAAGGACTTTCTCATTTCACATTGGAAGATTGGCACAGGCAAAGAAGTCCATTTTGAAATCTCTCAGGGATTAACAATTGCTGATAGATCGATGGAGTATTTAGTTCCTTTCCCCCTCTAAGCTAGTAGATTATTGCTGCCGTGAATTCCATTAGCTGATTGCCTACTGTTTAAACAAGTCCTTCCTCCTGCTTAACATTGATTTTGTCTCAAATTATTAGCAAGAGCCAATCAGGGAAATTCCTTCCATTGCTTCAGGACCAACAGATGGATGAAGAAAAATTGAGGGACCAAAGAGACAAATTTGGCACCTTTGTGATTTGCCCGTATTGCAAATACTATGCAAAAGATGGACAACTAAGACAAAGAATAGATATGGCCAAGAAAACTACTAAATGTGATATGATAGCCTCCAATTTCTGAAGCCCCTTTCTTTGAGCCAAATGCTCAAGAAATTATGCTGGATTTCTCAGAATGACTGCTGGATTTCTCAGAATGGCTGCTATGAAATATTCACTGTCATGGCATGTCTTGTGACAGTTGATCATGTCTGTTTGCAAGATAAAAAGTTGTTGTCACATATCAACAATCCCCAAATACAAAGAAACCAGGCAGCTGTCTTTTAGATGCCCATTGGCCAGCCTTAACGTAGCTGCTTCCATTTTTACAGAAGAGAACACTGGCCACTAAGACATATTGACCACTAAGAGCCAAGGTGGCGCAGCGGTTAGAGGCAGTACTGCAGGCCACTTTAGCTGACTGATCTGCAGGTCAGCGGTTCTAATCTCACCGGCTCAAGGTTGACTCAGCCTTCCATCCTTCCGAGGTAGGTAAAATGAGGACCCAGATTGTTGGGGGCAATGTAAATATATACATTGCTTAATGGTGTAAACCGCTTAGAGAGTGCTTGCACTGTGAGGCGGTATATAAATCTCACAAATAAATAAATCTCACAAATATTGATTTTCATGGCCGGAAGCCCATCCCAATGCAGCCATTAGCATCTACCAATGTTTGCTCAAGCAGAAAACCAGCATGACTTCAGGCCTGCTGAATCCTCTATAGCTGGAATCTGCCTGGTTGGGTGCCTTTTAACTCATAACCCCTGTCCTCCACTAATTCCTCATTAATACCAGATGCTCTATTTTGTTTTCTCTGCATTGTGTGATTTTCAGTGCCACTTTGAGAGCACGCCGCTCATTGCAAAAAAACATTAATGAAAGGTGACAGTTGGAGACTGGAACCAGTGGAAAATAAATGTGGTGGTACTGCTTGGAGGGGGGGGGGGAGGGAAATGTTAAAAATGTGAGGCCAGTGGATTTTCAAACATCATTCAGCATGACGCCATCAGCTGATCCCACTCCAGCATCAGCTACAAAATATATCTCTTTTGGATTAAGAAGACATGGAGAAAACTAAAAAAACAAGTTGTTGTGCCAAAAGCACTGCAGAATGCCAAGCTGGTGTTTGGGGAATGGGGAGAAGCTTCTAGAAAGGACCAGGAATTCAAGAGGTACACTTGAATTGAATTGAATTGAAGAGGTCGGTAAGGGGCGTGCATAAGCGCACAATCGTGCCTACCGTTCCTGTCCTAATGTACCCATATATTCATACCCCTTTTACTCTTATTCATGCTTGTACTGTTACATAGATATTCAATCATGTTTTACTGTTTATACTTCGTTTATAATCATATATGCTTGACAAATAAACAAATACAAATACTTGATGTGAGTGGGAATTCAGTCACCTGGCTGTAAAAGGCATTTTAGAGAATAGAAAGAAACTCGTTTCGCACAACACACTTAATCTGATCAATGAATTAACCTGCATTGCACCCTCAACTATAAGGTAATCAAAACCACAAGAAAATTAAGGTGAATATCATGCTGTTTACCATGCTGGGTACACGCAGCTTCCTGACCTGGTTACATGTATTGAAGTGTGTTTCAGATGCTGTGTTTCTTATTTCCAACTTAATCAAGGATTCTGCCATGAGGAACACAAACATTTTTCTCATAAGAGGTCTCACGAGATAGCAGATATATGGGAAATACTTGGTTCTTCACAAAAGTAGCT
Source organism: Diadophis punctatus similis (assembly GCA_023053685.1). Classification (NCBI taxonomy): domain Eukaryota; kingdom Metazoa; phylum Chordata; class Lepidosauria; order Squamata; family Dipsadidae; genus Diadophis; species Diadophis punctatus. The sequence continues at coordinate 27,938,722 of JALIGW010000001.1, forward strand.
ACTGCCTTGCTTGTGTCTTCCACTTTCTTCTATCCCTAAAATCCCCAGGACATTCTCTATTTGGTTTTCCTCCCCCCCACTCTGGAAAAGTAAGCATATTTCAAAATGCAGTTCATCATATTCATTTTTTTTTTCAGAATGCCAGTAGGTCTTAAGAGCTAAGAGAAGAGAGATTCCTGGAATTAAAGAAAACTCTGAAGATGAGGGCTTTGCTTTGAAGCATGCCAACTTTTGAATTTTTCAGGAATAAAAGAATTAAAAGGCAGAGGATAATCCCTAGTGGAGAGTCCATGGGGATATTTGTTCCCACAAGCGTCTATAAACTCACCCATGTCTAAAAAGCACAGCTTCTCTGAGCTCTGGAAAGGGAACTGAGAGGAAACAGGACTTGGCAGGAACATTCTTGTTGTTTAGTCTCTCCCCAGCGATTGGAATTAAGGGGTACACTATCTTGGGACATATAGATTAATCGTAGATAGTAAGGCTATGCATATTTCGAAAGTCATGCAAAATAACATCTTTTTTGGACTTCATGTGAAGCACAGAACCTCTCGGCTAGTCATTAAATCATGCTGTCTCTTTTTCAGGCTGAAAAAAAAAGTTGCTGCTGATTTAAGAGTTACATTAACTCTTTAACCATAACTGTTCACAATTATAATTTCCAAATCTCCCTCTGTCCTCTTCCATCTTCTTGAAGTTATCCTTAACATGGCTTCGATAAGCTATCTAACCAGGGGTGGGTTCCGGATTCTTCTACTGCTGGTTTGTTCAGGGATGCGCCGCACACGCGTGCATGCACTTCTGTGCATGCACAGAAGCAAAAACAAGATGGCGGCGCCTATGGCGCCGCTGAGAGAACCAGCTTTATATATTTATTTAACAAATTTATATAGCCACCCAATTCACACATAGTGACTCTGGGTGGCATACAACATTAAATATCCACAGTTAAAACCCACAACTTAAAACCATCCCCCACCCCCTGGAAAATCCTCACTCTTCCATTTGACATAATTTCAATGAAGTTCTGCATCCTCACCCAGCCAGAGGATGTTAAATGTTATCCTCTTTGCCAGAATTCTGCAGAACAGTGTTTTTCAACCTGACAACTTTAATATGTGTGGACTTCAACTCCCAGAAATCCTCAGTCAGAATTCAGGCTAGAGAATTCTGCAAATGGAAGCCCACACATCTTAAAACCTTGATGCAACTCTGGAACAGGCCACATCAAAGTTTCTGAACAAGTCCATTTGCATATCTTATGAAATGGGTCATTTGCTACATGTGAGGGAGTGAGAGTCAGGGATTAATATAGTGATCACGGTGGCGTGATTGAAACTCTGCCTGTTTTTTTTTTACATGTATTAGACTGCTGTGGCTTTTTGGACCACACATAAGGACAACACTGGGGAGAAATAAAATGGGTGTGATCACATCAAGATATGTGTGAAACCATTGTAAAATGTATTTTTCTTAAGCCCATTCATATATTGATTTCTACCACCCTCTTGAATTTTATTCCATTTTGAAACTACATGAACTTACACAATGAAAATTAGTGGAAAAGGAGATGATCTGAGAAGGCCAAAAGGTTTGGTGGCAGGACTCCATGTTGTCTCAGGTCACAGACTTGCATTCATGGGTGATGTTTGCCCAACATGTTAGATAAGGTGAAACGAAGTAAGAGTTTGGGGCGGTTAATGTCAGGAGGCCTGGAGGCAGCTGTTCCCTTCTGAGGCCCCTATCCTGAGGCCAGAACATTAATGCTCAGATTCCAGATGGTGGATCAGCACATTAATTCTCAGGGAAAATGAACATCTACTGCCAGCTTTCTGTCTCTCTAATACAAACATTGTCCTTTGCAAGACTGAAGGCTCTAATCTAAAGCTTGGTGAGATTCTTGAGATTGAAGGAAGATGATTTCTGTGAACTGTGCAATGGTCACTCAGCTGCCAAAAAAGATCAAATGGTGTGTTTTTAAATTTAGACTCAGGGGAAATGATGTTCAGACAAGGGCCCCTTTGTTTTCTTATTATCTTTCACAAAACAAAAAGTGCCATAGAAACTTCCTAGAATAAGAACAACTTCAAGGTGATATTTAAATTACACATCAGAGGTATGCAAAATTAGTTTTGCACTGTCCTCAAATGGCCAGAAACCTTCTTCTGCTTCATCTCTTGGCCTAGCAAAACTCCAGTAGCAAGTTTATTCTATGTTCCTTTCTAAGAAACCCTATAAAACCCAGTTAATTTACCTAAGACTTGACATTGCCAAGCCCTGAAGCCAAGGATCAATGATTTTCACACATGGTATCTTAAACCGCCTTTTGCTTAAACACAGTTTAATAAACCAGAATTAGCTAGGTTCCCCTATTTTCTAAGCCATAAACAAATATTTACAATGGAACCAATAATTTATAAACCATGAATTATTACTGGTGAACTACCCAGAATTGGGCAGCATGTACATTTAATATATTATTATTATTATTATTATTATTATTATTATTATTATTATTATTATTATTATTATTATTATTATTATTATTATTATTATTATTATTGTTGTTGTTGTTGTTGTTGTTGTTGTTGTTGTTGTTGTTGTTGTTCAGGAGCCGAGGTGGCGCAGTGGTTAAAAGCAGCACTGCAACCTACTTCAGCTGATTGCTAGTTCAGCAGTTCAGCTGTTCAAATCTCACCGGCTCAAGGTTGACTCAGCCTTCCATCCTTCCGAGATGGGTAAAATGAGGACCCAGATTGTTGGGGGCAATATGCTGGCTCTGTAAGCCGCTTAGAGAGGGCTGTAAAGCACTATGAAGCGGTATATAAGTCTAAGTGCTATTGCTATTGCTATTGTTGTTGTTTGCACAGTCAGCCAGATGTTTAGAATGGATTTGCCATCTCTGTCCACCTATTGAATCCTTCCCAAGCACTGGGAGATAGGCAGAAGTTGTTGTTTAATAATATTAAAATATAGTTGCAGGATATAAGCTGTTCCAAGTAAAGTTGCCTTTAGCAATTGACTGGTTTTGTCAATGCTGAGAGTGTTTGAGATGTTTTGGGATTTCACCCAAGCCTATTACTATTAGCATTGTTTTTGTTTTCTTTTGCTACAGTTGTTCTATTTGCGGGTCTTTCTATTTTGTGAATTTTCTCTAGTCCTTTCTCTTTTGCTCTGCAGTCTCCTGGTATTGCAATGTTCATTATCCAGACTTTTTTGTGTTTCTTATCAACAATTGTTAAGTGTTACATGGCAGGTGCTTGTCTGCCCCAAAGCCAGTTCACTATGGTTAATGATGCACATTGATAAGATCTGGTTGATGCTCCCTGATTATGTTGCATTACTTAAGAACTATAGGAGTAGAAAAACTTATTTGCTTGCTTTGTTTATTTGTTTGTTCCCAAGGGCTCCAGGGAATTTGGTAACACAATGATATTATCAAAGGCAAAGCAGTTTCTTTTTTTGACTGGGCTGAGGTCATCTTAAAAGGCAAGAATAATTTGGTCTTTTATTTTGAGCAAAGAACTGCACTGCTGTATTTCTGCTGTCAAATTTCAGCAGTATTACTTGGGTGTGGTGATAGGAACACAAATGAACATGGAAATCTGGAACAACATCCAACAGACAGCTCATGGTTTTCTTTTTTGTACCCTAGGAATCAGAGGTCTCCAACCTTGGCAACTTTATGAGGTGTGGACTTCAATTCCCAGAAGTCCTCAGCCAGCATAGGCTGAGGAATTCTGGGAATTGAAGTCCACACCTCATAAAGTTGCCAAGGTTGGAGACCTCTGCGCCTAGGTGATCTGTAGCATCACACTGGTAACCCTCATGGGGACAACAGTGAATCTGTGACTTGAATTGTTTATAAATTATTGAGGATATGTCACTAGCTGTAGCAATAGCATGATGGGAGGTTTGTGATACAGGTAGTCCTCATTTAATGACCTGTCACTTAGTGACTGTTCAAAGTTATAATGGACCTTTAAAAAGGTACTTTACAACCTGAATTTAAAGTTCCAATGTCCACCTCCCTCACTTCTGGTGCTCATGTGGCTGCATTTTGGGCCTTTGGCAACTGGCCCACATTTATAACTATTTCCTTTTGTTGTTGTTGAAGGGAAACAATTTAATTTTTGTCCCCAAAAAATGGGAATAATACATCCAGAGAAACAAAAAACCCCACAGCTTCCAACAGATGTAAAAAAAAAAAAGAAGACAATTCTTGCCCCCCCCCCCAACAAATAAAGTGAAGAAGCAGCATAAATAGCATTTATGACTATTTCCAGGATCCTGTGGTTATGGGAACACAATTTACTGAGAGAAACATTTACTTCCCTCTGCGATCAGTGAGTTTGCTTAATGACTGCCTTAATGTTGTAAAATCAGGTCGGTCACATGAGTGCCTTGACTTACAACCGTCATGACCTATGACAGAAATTCCCAGCTCCATTACGATTGTAGGTCAAGGATTACCTGTATTGATACAAATCAAGGTAAACAGGGGAAGAAGTAGGAGGGGATTGAGATCTCGTGAAGGGGAAACTCTATAGATTTCATAATCCATATTGTGGAGCACCTGGTTCTTTAAAAATTGCTTAGTTTTCTCAGAGAGGTTGTCACAGCTCCAGATGGGAAGGATTGAGGACTTTATAGAAAACCTGGGCATTTGGAAAGGCAACCAAAATGAATGCTTTTGGGGCATGTTTCTTATATCTTTGTAATGTGCAGCATTAAACTCAAGATAGAAGGAATAATTGCTAAGATCGCATGAGCTATTCCAAAAGTGCTTTTTTCAAGAGGCAACTGGACTTTCTGGTTTTTCTTTGAAGACGTTTCGCTTCTCATCCAAGAAGCTTCTTCAGCTCAGAGCTGAGAGCTGAAGAAGCTTATTGGATGAGAAGCGAAACGTCTTCAAAGAAAAACCAGAAAGTCCAGTTGCCTCTTGAAGAAAGCACCTTTGGGACAACCATGACCTGGATGACTGAGAATCTCCATAGACATTTAGCCCATGAGCTAGAACTCCAATTTACATGCTGTAAACTTTCTGAGGTTCTCTCTTTCACATAACTTGTTGCTTCCCATGTTCCAGAACTCCACTGTGGAAAATTGTCACTCAAACCAAGATCTCGACTTTAGCAGTGAACTAATAAAGCTCCCATCTTCCCTGCCACCTAAACCAGTCCATTTCCAGATTGACTGATCTAGTGTTGTCAACAGGTTGCTCATGGAACTCCACAGAGCTGTATGTAGTCTTTCTTACATGCGAGTGCCACATGATACGAACTCTAAAGTTCACACTCCCATAAAGTGAGTTATAGGAGAGATCTCAAAGTTTCCCACGTCTGCAGGCAAAGCAATGCAGCATCTTCAGGAGTTGTTTTTGCTCCTGTATCTCTCTGTTGATTGACCTCTCTAACTCTATGTTTCGGATGAGTCAAGGCAAACTGTTGGTTTTTTTTTTAACTGAATCAGACCATTTGTGCATCCAGTAGAGGTTAGTCTGCTCTTTCTGGAGGCTCTGAGAGAAACAGGCTTGCCTCTAACCTGCTTCAAGGTATAATTCTGGAATGAAGATACTTGGTATTTACCCTGGGACCTTTGGCACCCCGGAGCAGGTTCTCAGCAGAAGAATCATTGAAACGTCGTTGCCTCTTGCACTCTGCCTCTCTCCTTTTATGCCCTGGTTCCCCCCACACCCAGATGCATCTACAAAGGCAAAACAGCTTCTCCATCTGAACATTCAGACCTGTCAGGTCAAATCTGTCATCCTTGCTTCCCCCCCCCTCCCTCACCCACTGTGTGCAGACGGGAAGGCCTGCGCCCTCCGCCAGAGCGGATGGTGTCATGGAAAATGTTGCAGCCGGCCAAAAGGAGCATTTGTGCTGACAGAATCAGGCATTTTCTCCTATTTTTTGCAATGGCTCCCGGCCAGACCTATCCCAGAGTCATTCTGAGCCCTTGGCAGCAGAGGATCATGGCAAGCCATTTCTTTGCACCCCTACACACACACACACACACAGAGAGAGAGAGAGAGAGAGAGAGAGAGAGAGAGAGAGAGAGAGAGAGAGAGAGAGAGAGAGAGAGAGAGAGAGAGAGGCACATACAACCTCTGCTAAGAGGAGACTGCTGCCCCAATGCTACAGTCACCCCGGCTTCCACCTCATTCCTCCCTTTCTCAGCAGCTTGCTTTTGTCAGCCAGATGCAAAAAAAGAAAGAAAGAAAAAACAAACCCACAAAGAGAAAAAGAAACTGCCAGAGAGGAATTCAGCATCCTGAATCTGGCCAGCTGCAGAGAAATCAAAACTTCTGTGGATATCTTTGATCAGAAATCTGATACTGCTTGTTGCAGAAAACACTCTGCGTGTGCATTAAGGAGACAATTTGTATCTTTTTTTTTTTATTAGGAGAGGGACAGCATCCCATTTTTTATACGCAAATCCTCTGGGAAGCTTGCACTCTACCTAAACTAATCTAGTTCTAATTACAACTAACAACGTAATTTAAGAATATTAAAAGGAATGTTTCTGTACTGCACCAGACTGGCGGTTTTATTCCTTGTGATAGGCCATTAAAAAAAACAACCATGACAAAACCTAATCCACAAAGTAAGGTTTACAATCCATGATGACTAAGTTACTACAGCCCAAACCACAGTATGAATCCACCTATTAGAGACAGGACAATGCCAAAAAAATTCTTTCTATTTCCTGCAAACATAACAACAGTGGTTCCAAGACAGTCCCCTTGGGTCAATGCAAAAGGGGGGGGGGGGATAAAAGCAGCAGGGGACCTTTGTCAATTCAGACAGACGGTGGGTGGGGGGGAAGGGACTACTACTTTTCAACCCATTTTTGTTCATTTTCTCTCTCCATCCCTCACCCTGGAGCCTCTGGTGGGGAGTGAAAGCCATTTCAGCCAGAAATTTCTCTACCTCAGGAAAGATAAGCATAAATTAACCCCATGGGGAGAGTGGTGAGTGGGAAAAGTTAGTTGAACTCTATGGAGACTTTAATATTAAATTGATCAGATCAGATCAGATCAGATTGACTAATACAGATGACTTCTGAAGTTGGTTACCGACAAGTGCAGAGTATAGAGGGGTGTTTTTCAAACTTGTCATTTTTAAGATGTATGGATTTCCACTCATTCTGGCTGGGGAATTCTGGGAGTTGAAGTCCACACATCTTAAGGTTGCCAAGTCTGAAAAACACTGGTGTAGAGGAAGTGCAGAAAAGCCTTTAGGAATGTTTTATGATCTTGGTAAGGTTTTTTTAAAAAGTATGCTATGACTAGAGTGGGAAATTGTGTTTACATGAGTTTGAAAGATTGTACTCTCTCTTTGGGGGGAAAATGTTCCCAATCTAGTTCATTGGTGAACTAGATCTTGCTGGAGATTTAGGTGGCTTTTGGCATCAACCAGGTTGGTTCACCATCAGTAGTCTAGACAGAGGTACTCAAATTATAATGATCCGCATTCTGGATTACTGCAATGAGTGATATAAGGATTGTCCTTGCAGCTCTTCCTTTTGAATTTTTTTAAAAAAATAAAAAGTTTTTTATTTTTTTTATTTTTCAAAATACAAACATTTTATCTTTCCTTAAACAGTGTGTCTTCTGGGTTCAAATATCTCTGTGTACCAATCTTCTACACTTACATCATTCACTTTAACATAATTCTCTAATCTTAAAATTATAGTATGTTAAACAGTTAAACATTTTCCTTTTGAATTGTTAAATAGGCATTGACTAAATTGCCACAAAAGTGTGTCTGGGGGGTGGGGGAGGGGGGCAGAATGTTGAAGGATCTTGGGAGATCACCCTTTACTCCAATAGTTATTTATTGAGTTTATATTTATTATTTTATTTATTTGTTTGTTTGTCAAACATGTATAAGATATAAACATATCTTGTATAAACATAACATAAGCAAAGAAGTACAGGTAAATGAGGACAATGGGACAGTAGGACAGGGACGGTAGGTACAGTGGTGTGCTTATGCACGCCCCTTAAAGACCTCTTAGGAATGGGGTGAGGTCAACTGTACTTAGATTTATATACCGCTTCATAGTGCTTTACAGCCCTCTCTATAGACTGTAGACAGTCCTCTCTATAGACTGTAGACAGTCTAAGGTTAAAGGTTTGGGGGTTTGGGGAAGAAACCAAACTTCAAATATATTCAAATATATTTTATTTGAATATATTCAAAAATATATTTTATTTGAATATATTCAAAAATATATTTTATTTGAATATATTCAAAAATATATTTTATTTGAATATATTCAAAAAAATATTCAAATGAAAAGTTTCCTTTTCATTTGAATATGCAAGGAAGCTAACAAACGATGTAAAGGCAGGGTGGGAAATTTAAAACATGAAAAAAAAACCTGCCTATTTTCAGTTTGGAGACTGAATCTGCGTCCTTTTTTAAAATGCCAGGTCCAGGGTAAATTCTTTCTCTTTGGTTCCATTGGGAGCCCACCCTAATATTAAACTAGTCTATTCGAACCTGATATCTTGGAGAAGTGTTGCGTTATCACCTTCTGCCCATATGGTGAATGGTCACAATGTGGCTGTTGGCCATGCTGATTGTGGGGGTGATAGAAATCATCCAATATATTTGATCAGGGAAGCTGTAATTGTTACTATCCATGTTCCTCCTGAAATATTTTTTACCAATATAAATGGAGATCCTGAATGCTCTCGACTCTTAACTTGCTTTTGATCTCATTTCAAGATAAAGGAATGGATATGAATATAGAATTAAAACCAGAAATTTTTTTGTTGGACATTTTACCAGAAGAATTTAATAAGGCAGATACATATTTGATTGTCCATGTGATTACCGCAGCTAGAATTGTATTTGCACAAAAATGGAAAGCAACAAAAATTCCAAATGAAAGAGAAGTGATTTTAAAAATCTTGGAGTGTGCAGAGGTGAATAGATTGACTTTGAAAATTAAAGATAAAGAAGATACAGAATTTTATAATGTATGGGTGAAGTTTTATGATTGGATAGAAAATGAATATAAATGAATATATTAATAAATATAAAAATAAAGGTTGATTGATAATAAAAAGGAAAAAAATGAATATTGGTAGAATCAGATGACAAAATTAGAGAAGAGGCAGTATGTACCAAAAGAATGGAATACTTGTTTAGAAATGATTTATAAATGATGAATGAATATAAGAATGTATAACTTTGTACAACTATGGATAGTGATATGATGTAAGGTACATGTATTTATATATGTATGATGGTGGAGGAAAAAAATAATTTTTTTTAAAAAAAGATAAAGGAATGGATGAATTGTTGTTAACTGGTTCTTTGTTTGGATGACAAGCTGTTTGAGAGATCTATTCGTGGTTCATTCTATACTACAAGCAATAATTATCCAAATATAGTTTGAGACTTATTCATCAGGTAGGCATGCCAAGGGCATTGACCCATTGATTTCAAAACAGTTCCTTAAATTGGTTTGTAGGGAAGCAAGCTGCTTGGTTGCATAATGAAATTTGGCCTGAGTTTAAACCAGTTCAAGTAGGGTGTCTTTTGAAGCCTTTTTTAATGCCTGCCTTGATTTCCATTGATAACATTCTGCCACCTGAAGTACATCATATGTATTGAACTTCAATGCTCACAACTCCCAGTGTGGCTGAAACACAATACCTCTGAGAATATCAAGAGCCCTGGTGGTGGAGTGGTTAGAAGGTAGCATGAGTTCCATCCTGATGGGCTCGAGGTTGACTCAGCCTTCCATCCTTCCAAGTTCTGGAAAAGGAGTATCCAGATAATTGGGGATAATATGCTGACATTGTAAACTGCTCAGAGAATGCTGTAAAGCACTAGGGAGCTGTATATAAGTGCTATTGCTATAAAAAACTAAATGAATAAATATCTGAATCAGACCTTTTTCTTGCACTCATTTAAATGTTGTATTTTAAGGAACCCGCATTAATTTGGGCATTTTAAATGTTGAATATTTTGTCATGTCCATTCATATATTCTCCTACAACTCCTTTAAGCTGACTCTTTTCTATCTAATCTCTTCTTTATTTCATTTTTTAAATTACACGAATCAGCCTAAAGTGCCCTTATTAAATTGTGCTGATTTTTTAAAAAAATGCTTAAACACAATTATGAAAAAAGTGTAAACTTTGTTTTTAAAGAATCAGCAACACTAGTCAAATATTATTAGAAAGGGAATGGGCAAGTACATATAACAATTTAAAAAAACCCAAAACAACCTGTTTATTTTAAGCACAACTTGGACTCTCATGTCCAGAAGTGATGGAAGACATTGAGAATGTCCAGAGATATTTCACGAGAAGAGTCCTCCACTCCTCTGTTCGCAACAGAATACCTTATGCCACCAGACTTGAAATTTTGGGCTTAGACAACTTAGAACTGTGACGCCTTCGATCTGACCCAAGTGTAGCACATAAAATTATCTGCTACAATGTCCTACCTGTCAATGACTACTTCAGCTTCAACGGCAACAATACACGAGCACACAATAGTTACAAACAACTTAAACCGCTCCAAACTTGACTGCAAAAAACACGACTTCAGCAACAGAGTGGTCAATGCCTGGAATTCATTACCTGACTCTGTAGTTTCTTCCCCAAACCCCCAAAACTTTAACCTTAGACTATCTACAGTTGACCTCACCCCATTCCTAAGAGGTCTGTAAGGGGCGTGCATAAGCGCACCAACGTCCCTACCGTCCCTGTCCCAATGTCCCCATGTATTCATAACCATCTCATGTACTCATAACCATGTTTATACATTTTACGTATTCACAATCATGTTTATACTTTTTTCCTGTAATCATACATACGCTTGACAAAATAAAATAAATAAATAAAAATAAAAGACAAGAATTTATCCTGAATCATTAGGAGCTGAAAGAGGAATTCAACAAGAAATATAGTGCTGGTTTTGATGGAAGGATAAGGAAAACAGACTCCTGAATTCAAAGTTTTCTTGCAGGGATGTTAGATGTTTATTTATTTATTTATTTATTTATTTATTTATTTATTTATTTATTTATTTATTTATTTATTTATTTATTTATTTATTTATTCATTCATTCATTCATTCATTCATTCATTCATTCATTCATTCATTCATTCATTCATTCATTTATTTATTTATTTATTTATTTATTTATTTATTTATTGTTCTTATATGCCGCCCAACTCCCGCAGGACTCAGGTTGAGCTTTTTTCCTAGCTTCTTCTAAGCAGTAGCAACTTTAGGTTCTCAGGTGGAGGGAAGCTCTTCCTGTTCCTCTTCATATCATTATTGCTTGGAACCGATCAGCTATCTGGACATTTTTAAGTCAGATTTCTATGAACTGAGCAATCAGGATAGCTGCCGTGGATTCATAGGATCTGACCGGGGTGGGTTTCTCCTGTTTGTACCAGATTGCCCGAACTGTTAGTGACCCATTGGTGATGTCACAATGGCGTCACAGATCCATTTTGGTCGGTGCCGGTCCGTGGGCACCGCCATCTTTTGGGGGGAATTTTTGGTGAATTTTTCCATGTTTGGATGGCTTCTCCTCTTCCGTGGCTTGAAAAGAGCCCTCCCGCTCGCCCCCGTGTTAATACTCACCTTTATTTCTTTGTCCGAAACACAGCTGATCAGCTCCTCAGCTGCGTTTCAAGTTGAATCCTGCTACTGAGCATGCGCGAAAGTGAAATTGCACAGGGGGAACGTGCGTGCGCGTGCAAGTGCAGCAAGTGCATGTGCGCAAAACATTGTGATGCGAACCGGTGGCGAAGGTAAGTGGAAGCCACCCCTGGTATCTGAACAGAAACAGTGACAGCTAAAATGTTCAGTGAGAATGAAGAAAGCACGGGTGACAGGCAGAGATAGCCTTTCTTCCCTCTGCAATTAATCAAAGGCAGGAAGGGGTGATCTCCCTCTCTCTATAATCTGTGCTAGAAATAATGCCCACAAAGCAGCATATGAGTCTGGAGCACCATTCTGCGTGTAATCCCCACCAGCTGTAATAGAAACACTTCCCATTCCGAAAGTACCATCTCATCTCTCAAAGCCAGGGCTGTCAAACTCCCGCCCCACGGGCCGGATGCGTCACACTCTGGCCACGCCCACACCCAGTTTAGCGAAGGGGGGGACTCCCAATATGTCACGTGATGCTGCAGTCATGACGTGAGTTTGACGCCCATGTTCTAAGCAATAGCCAGTGAGAACTTCTTTTTCCGGAATTGCTTGTCATTATTAGGTCTACATGAACTATAACACTTCTTTTAAAAAAACCTCAAGCATAAAACAACCCTTCCATATTCTAAGAAAAAAGTAACTTCTGCACAAATATCAAACATTGGAAACAATCCTACAGAAAAAGGCATGGTTTTCCTGACTCAAAAAGAAAAAAACTTTCATCCATCTTTTGCAACTATCTGTGGATCATCTCCTTGTCTTCAGAAAACCCATGGGTAGTTCATGTCTATGGAGAGTCTCAGTCATCCTGTTCATGGCTGTCCCAAAGGTGTGTTTTTTCAAGAGGCAACTGGACTTTCTGGTTTTTCTTTGAAGACATTTCACTTCCCATCCAAGAGCTGAAGAAGCTTCTTGGATGAGAAGCAAAATGTCTTCAAAGAAAAACCAGAAAGTCCAGTTGCCTCTTGGAAAAAAAAACACCTTTGGGGACAACCAAGGGTAGTTCTTATCTTTCCACTTTCCATATGCTAGCTTTTCAAATGGTATAATCCCATTATGTCTACTCACAAATGCTTGTAAAATATGATACTGTACCTGGTAAAGGATCATAGAATCATAGGACTGGAAGCGACCTTGATGGTCTTCTAGTCCAGTGGTCACCAACCAGTGGTCCGTGGACCACTGGTGGTCCATGAGAAAATTTTGGTGGTCCACAGAAAAATTATTTGCATTTTTTTATATTGCACTAAATGCTATTTATCTTTTTAAAAAATTCATATTAGTGGTCTGTGGGATTTAAAATTATGAATTTAGTGGTCCCTGAGGTCCAAAAGGTTGGTGACCCCTGTTCTAGTCCAACCCCCTATTTCATTGATTAATCATTCTCACTGTCAGGAAATTCCTCCTTATTTCCAGGTTGGATCTTCGTCTCACAAGCGTCCTCCCTCTTGTGTCCTGGGATTTGCATGTTAGCTGAGATATTTCCAACCAGATCCGCTCTATTGATCAGAGAAGGTAATCACTGATTGGTTCTTCCCAGCCGGGGATCTCTATTTAAACAGGAGCCTCAGGCTGGGCTTTTGCTGAAATTTGCTCACTGTAACTAATAAAGAGCTGAAGTCACTCAACCTGCCTCCTGACTCTTCAGTATTGGAACCCAAAACTCCCATTGCTTCTTATCCTATTGTCAGGTGCTTTGGAGAACAAATTGGCCCCCTCTTCTCTGTCATAGCTTTTCAAGTAATGCACGATAGTTATCATGTCATCCCTAAGTCTTCTCTTTGTTAGGTTAAACATACCTAGCTAAACATTCCTAACATACCGTACATTTTTGTTGTACTTTGGTTACCAGAATTGGATCCAGTATTTCAAGCATGACCTCACCAGTGCAATATAGAGCAGTACTATCACTTTTTGTGATCTTGATGCTATCCCTCTGTTGATGCAGCCTAGGACTGCATTGGCTTTTTGGGCAGCTGCAACACAACATTAGACCACACCTGGAGTACTGCATCCAGTTTTGGTCACCACACTACAAAAAAGACATTGAAACTCTAGAGAAAGTGCAGAGGAGAGCAACCAGGGTGATTAGGGGACTGGAAACTATAACATACGAAGAGCGGTTGCAGGAACTGGGCATGGCCAGTCTATCGAAGAGAAGGACCAGGGGAGACATGATAGCAGTGTTCCAATACTTGAGGGGCTGCCACAGAGAGAAGAAGGGGCACCGGAAGGCCAGACAATGAATAATGGATGGAAGCTGACCAAAGAGAGATTCACCCTGGAAATAAAGAGAAACTTTCTGATGGTGAGAACGATCAACCAGTGGAACAGCTTGCCTGCGGAGGTTGTGAGAGCTCCAACACTTGAGACTTTCAAAGGGAGATTGGACTGCCATTTGGCAGAAATGGTGTAGGGACTCCTGCTTGAGCGGGGGTTGGACCAGATGACCTACAAAGTCCCTTCCAACTCTAATAATCTGTAATCTGTAATCTGTAATGATTTCTGTATGTGTATCTAACATACTTAAGCAGTGGTCCACCAGGATACTTAGATCCTTATCACAGGTAATACTGTTGAGCCAGGTAATGGTTATTTCATACCTGTGCCATTTGGTCACGAAAACAAATGTTTTCGTGAACATTTGGTGTAGGGTTTCCTGCCTAAGCAGGGGGTTGGACTAGAAGACCTCTAAGGTCCCTTCCAACTCTGTTATTCTATTCTATTCTAAAATGAGAAGAACAAAACGTTTTTTTTTGTTACCAAAAGAAATTGCTTCTTCCTTAGAATAAGCCATAATGGTGTGGTTGAAACTCTCCAGCACACATAAAAAGGAGGCAGAACTTCAATTGCACCATAGTGGCTATTATCTTGGCTCTTTGGACCACACTTTGCCTGACACCTCTGAATAGGAGACACGTGTGCCAAAATGTGAACTAATTTCACTTTCACAGAAACAAGACTGGGGGGGGGGGGAGAGAATTGGAAAATCTGAAAGAAAGACTTCTACATATTCATCTCTTCTTTGTACTCCTCATATTAGCCAGATACAGTGTACTGTGATTATGAAGGAATGCAAGCTGCGAGCAGCTAAATAAGGTTTCCTGGCTAGGGAATTCTGAGAGTTGCAAAACAGTGTTACAAGGAATACCAGTTTCCTTTTCTTTCTTTCCTCACCCTTCCTCATCCTACCTGAGCTAATCAAACAGGTGCATGGAAATGCATGTGAACATGCACATAAATACTAGCTGGCAATTCCTTTAACCAAGCACAACTTTTCCCAGGATCATGCTACTGTCATGGAGGACACCTGCCTGGTCCAGAGAAAAAGCACAGTTGTTCTGAGAAGTTGCCAACAGGTGGTACATGAGTCAAAGTACATTTTCCCCTTCATAACTATCACAGGTTGTTGTTTTTTAAACTATACCCAAATAGACAGAGACCCCAAAGAGCCACAAAAGCACAGGACTCTACACAGGTTTTTTTTTAATATTTCCCCAAGGCATCCCCATAGTCAACTGATGAAAATTCAGGTGCTTGGCAATTGGCATATATTTGTGATGGTTGCAGTGTCCCAGGATCACATGATCACTCTTCCATGATCACCATGAGCCATGGTGGCACAGTGGTTAGAATGCAGTACTGCAGGCTACTTCTGCTGACTGCTAGCTGCCAGAAGTTCAGCAGTTCGATTCTCACTGGCTCAAGGTTGACTCAGCCTTCTATCCTTCTGAGTTCAGTAAAATGAGGACCCAGATTGTTGAGGGCAATATGCTGACTCTGTAAACCACTTAGAGAGGGCTGTAAAAGCACTATGAAGTGGTATTTAACTCTAAATGCAATTTCTATTGCTATTTCTGACCATAGCTGCCAGCCAGCTTCTGATAAGCAAAGTCAATGGGGGAAATCAGATTCATTTAATGACTGTGTGATTCAAAGATTTCAAAGTGAAACGTTAAACTTACAAGTCTATATGTGTTACCTATTGCCTCAACCAGGGGTCTCCAACCTTGGCAACTTTAAGACTTGTGGGCTTTGCTGGCTGAGGAATTCTGGGAGTTAAAGTCCACAAGTCTTAAAGTTGCCAAGGTTGGAGACCCCTGCGTCTAGTCTATATCTTATATTCTATCTTATTGTTAGGATCTGGATGGGGAGGAACAGGCTCAGACTCAACCCCGACAAGACTGAGTGGCTTTGGATATTGCCTCCTAAGGACCATGACAACTGTCCCTCCTTAGTTCTCGAGGGAGCGAAACTGACTCCCTCGGACCAGGTCCGCAACTTGGGGGTCCTCCTAGATCCACAGCTAAAATTGGATCATCATCTTACTGCTGTGGCTAGGGGGGCCTTTGCACAGGTTCGCCTGGTGCACCAGTTGCGGCCATACTTGGAGAAGGAGGCTCTACTCACGGTCACTCATGCCTTTGTCACCTCCCGTTTGGACTACTGCAACGCGCTCTACATGGGGCTACCCTTGAAGAGTATCCGGAGACTTCAGTTGGTGCAAAATGCTGCTGCGCATGCTGTGGTGGGTGTGCCAAGGTACACCCACGTGACACCTATACTCCGCCAGCTGCATTGGTTGCCCATCGGTCTCCGGGTACAATTCAAGGTGTTGATCATCATCTTTAAAGCCCTTCATGGCATAGGACCAGGCTATCTCCGGGACCGCATTCTGCCTCACACTTCCCTTCGACCGGTTAGGGCCCACAGAGTTGGCCTCCTCCAGGTCCCGTCAGCCAAGCAATGCCGGCTGGCGGGCCCTAGGGGGAGGGTCTTCTCTGTGGCGGGCCCCGCGCTCTGGAACCAACTTCCTCCGGAGACCCGCACCATCCCCACCCTGCTGGCCTTCCGAAAAGCCGTTAAGACATGGCTTTTCCTGCAGGCTGGGGGTAGAGTCTAATCCATTCGAGCTCACCCCCGAGTATGTATGTTGTTGGAGGGTTTTAATATTGAATTTTTAATTTTTATATTGATTATAAGCAATGTTTATTGTTGGTTGTTCTTGTATTCTTTTTTGCTGTACGCCGCCCTGAATCCCTCGGGAGTTGGGCGGCATATAAGAAAGCCAAAATAAATAAATAAATAATAAATAAATTGTTGTCATTATTACAATGCTACACTCTATATTTTCTTAATTCCTCTCTCTGGGATTTTTTTACTTCTCTGTTACTGGCCAACATGTACAATACTTGCAATATTCTACATTGTGCTTTTAAACTTGCACTTTTCCTTGCTGTGCCTTTGTAGTTTTTTTTTTTTCCCCTTCTGGGCCATTCATTTTCTTTGAAGGAAAAACACCATCTTTGTATTCCGCTGCTTTACTCTGCTTGCTGGTGTCTGCAAATCTTCCCAAATGCACATCTCCTCCTCCTCCTACCTATTTCAAGGTTGCATCTTTATTAGCAACTCTGTGCTGCTGATGTTGGGGGGCAAATAAATGGGTAAGGAAAGGGAGGGGAAGAAGGTAGCACGGGTGCCTATTCTTTTTTTTTAATTTTTTAAGCAACCTGCTCTTCCACACTTACCAAAGTCCTTCATAGGCTAACTAGTTAATCTTTCTTTAAGACGACAATTGAGACTGGCAACTTGGTTGGTAAGTGAAGCTGTCACTAAGTAAAACTGCAGCTGAGCTTATCTTATTTCAGCTTTCCTTTGCTTTACGGACTTGCAATGGTTGTAAATGCAAGTACCAGTCACAACGTTACTTCTTCCCTGTTTTAACTGTGAATAGTCACTGTATGAGGCAGTTGCTAAACAAGAACTCCCTGTATCTCTTTTCCTTACCCTTATCTTATTTCGCCAGCTACCTTTCCTTCGCTCACACAAGACACTACCAGATTCAGTCATTTTGTAAACATATAAGGAGTGGTTCTTCATATACCCATATAAATTTAAGGGGAAGGTTGTTTCAGTGCCCAAGCATTGCGTGCTGGTACCTGATAACGTCTTAATTTTTTTAGAAATAAAAATGGGCCAAACCTTACAAGACAGTGAAATCTTGCAAGTTCCCTGCACTCACGCTATATATCATGAGATTTTATTGTGGCCAACAACATTACACAAAATTATGTGGTGTCATCTGCTGCCTGAAATGGCTGCAGTCCTCTAATTTGAGGAAATCCATACTCCCACAGCAGTTCTGAAAGTAACAGAAATGAGATAAATGACAAAGAAGGAAGAATTTATTCAACAGCTGTTAAGCCTGATCCCTATGGAAGAACCTCCAGATATGGAGGCCATTTACCTCCAGAATATGAGAAACTGTTTCCTTCTAGATCTGCTTTTCCCACATGATGGAGAAGTAACTCCAAAGTTCTCAATCCATCCCTAATTATAGCTTTTCCATCCCTTAATATTCATCCTTGTTTCTCCTCTTTGTGCACCATACAATTTTATTTATCCTTCCTGAATTTAATTCTGTGATTCTGGAACTAACTTGTTTAGATCAGTATGAAGTCCTTAATCTCCCCTTCTAGAGAAGATCATCCCAGCTTTCCCATCCTATGGCATCAAGTCATTAACACATCCTACTGCGCAGCTTGGGCAAATCCTATGCCATTCCCAGCATTGCAAGTAGACTGTGTATTTGTGTTTGTGCTGTGTGTGTGTGTGTCTCTGTGTGAGTGCACATGCCACAGAGAGAACTCAAAGCCAGACCTAAATATTAATAGCCTACTCAACATCATCAAAGCTTTAGTAAATTAACATTTGAAAGCTCAGAAGATTATCAATTCAGGCACTTACTTGATAGTATTTGGGGGCTATATATCTCAGTACATGCCTGACCTCAGAGGAGCACTAGGTAAATTTAGATTTTATGATCTTATTTTTTACTCACCCAGTAGAGACCAAAGACATTATTATTTCCATTGTGATGGAGAGAAAGATGATGGTGTGGAGGCACCAGGCCTCTTTTCCACTATCCTTTCTTTGCATAGTGAACTGCCTTCTAACTGTGGAGTGTTAGATTTTACCCCCAGAACTCAACCTTGGGTAGACTACTGCTATTTGTAACTTCTGATCTTCAGGTTCTGCCACTGTGTGCTCTGTTGACCAAAATGCTGGCCACCGCCTCTTAGATAAGAAATGCCACATCTCTTGCCTACCCTTAAACCCTCCTCATCAAGATGGCATTCTCTTTGGATGATAATCCCTATACCAGGAGAGGCTTCAGTTCTTGATTCATTAATTTGATCACCTGCCACTCCTCCAGAAGCTCAATGTACCATACACAATAGTCCCTTCTCCTATTTCCCCCCCAGAAGAACAATTCTGTGATGTATTTTGGATTGAGAAAGAGCAACTAACCCAAAATTACTTAGTGAACCTCCTTGACTGACCAAAGCCCTGACCCTGAGTCTCATCAATCCAAATCCAACATCTAATTACATGCAGTCCTCAATTTACAATCATTTGTTTAGCCACCATTCTAACTTACAACAGCACTGAAAAAAGTGACTTACAACTGATCGTTGCAACCTACAACCTTTGCAGCATCCCCATAGTCAAGGGGTCAAAATTCAGGTGTGTCACTAACGTTTTTTTGGTTCGTCAGATGAGTTTCCAGGAGCATTCATCCTGTGTGTGTAATCTGAGAAGTTCTTATCTAAGTGTCTTGTGACTGATTTATACGCATGTGCAGTTTCTGTTCTTTGTCCTTCTTTACTTTTCATTACGTCAGGCCAGACGTATGTTTTCCTAGTGAGCATGTAGTCAGTTATATATTTTGTGTTTCTTTTATAATTAAAACATTTATTAGTATTGTAAGTTTCGGATTCTTTTATTTGAATTAGCAGTCATGAGGAGGCTCGATCTATTCTCCTCTGATTTATGGCTTCCCAGAAAGGGGGGCTACGGAACTTTGTTTTCATATTCCAACAAGGTGCTTGGCAAATGGCATATATTTACGATGGTTGCAGTGTCCCAGGATCACATGATCACCATCAGCCATAGTGGCGTAGTGGTTAGAATGCAGTACTGCAGGCTGCTTCTGCTGACTGCCAGCTGCCAGCAGTTCGACAGTCTAAGTCTCACCAGCTCAAGGTTAACTCAGCCTTCCATCCTTCCTAGATCAGTAAAATGAGGACCGAGATTGTTGGGGGCAATATGCTGATCTGTAAACCATTTAGAGAGGGCTGTAAAGCACTGTGAAGCAGTATATAATTAACAGGCATGCATAAGCTCACTAATGTGCCTACCATCCCTGTCCTAAAGTCCCCATGTATTTCGTAAAAATACCATGTACTCAAAACCATGCTTGTACTTTTATATATTCATATTAATGTTTATACTTTGTCTATATTCATATACATGCTTGACAAAATAAACGAATGAATGAATGAATGAATGAATGAATGAATGAATGAATGAATAAATAAATAAATAAATAAATAAATAAATAAATAAATAAATAAATAAATAAATAAATAAATAAATAAATAAATAAATAAAAAAGTCTAAGTGCTATTAATATTTCTGACCATTGCCGCCAGCCAGCTTCTGATAAGCAAAGTCAATGGGGCAAATTGGATTTGCTTAATGACTGTGTGATTCACTTAACAACCGCGGTGCTTAATAAATGTGGCAAACAAGATTTTAAAATTGGACATAAATCACCTATCTTAGCAATGATAATTTCGGTCCCAATTATGGTTGTAAGTTGAGGAATACCTGTATTATAATATCCTGACTTTCTACTGGACCTGAAAAGGGACCATGGGCATCAACCAGAATAACAGGGCTGGGCACACTTGCTTTATCTCCAACTGTTACATGAGCATCAATTACATCGTTAACAGTTCCAACTTCTCCATGTGGAGAGAAGAAATCTGTCAGCAGCTTCTATCTATTCATGGGAGCGTCAATAGAACCTTTTTACATAATTGGAAATCCAGACAAATGACTCTAGCCATTATCATTAGCAGTGTTTTTATGTTTTTATAGCTATATTTTCTAAGTTATCATTCTGTTATTTATCAGGCATGTGATGCAAAAATGACAGGAGATCAATTGTTAAAATACAAGGAAATGGAATAAGGCAATTTAATTAAATAAGGAAGCTACCTTGAACTGGAAAAAAGTGCTAAATGCCAAAATGTTTTTGGATCCCATTGCTCCCTCTAGCAATTCATTTTGCTCTAAAACAACTAAGCTGGTGTTTGAAGAAAAAAAGCTGAGAAGTCACTGTTTACCCCATCCAGTTTCTGATAGTTAGAGATACACTGTTCCCGAACATGGAGGTTTCATTTATATATGTAAATCCTGGCTAACAGCCATTGAAATATGTACCTCCATTTGTCTACCTAGGCCATTTAAGCCAGCCTATGTTCCTGCCTCTTTTTGTTACTTTGATTAAAACAATTTTCTTTTCCAGGTTTCAGTTTTCATTGCACCAAGTGTATTGGAGACAGATCCCATTATCTCCAGACCAGTGGTGGGTTCCTACCAGTGCAGTCCACTCTGTTGTTCCTGTAGAGGCCCGCCGATTGCACAATTTGTGCGCGACGGCTCTGGTGCCATCTTCGCTGGTCCGTTGCGTGGCACCATCTTTTTTTCTGAATTTTTGCCCTTCTTTTGCTTCCTGCACATGCGTGGAAGCAAAATCTTGCGAGGGGACAGACGCGTGAGAGAGTATAGACATTGCCAGCTAATCTGATATTTGATTCCCCCCCCCCAACACATCTCAATGTAGTTTAACAGACTTAAAAAACAACAACCCTGAGATGCAATAAAGATGCTGATACAATAAAGATACTTTCCCTTCATTCCAAATAAATCATAATTGATAGGGTTCATACATCATGCTAAGCCATGCACCCTAGTTTACAAATTACACTGAGTTACATCAAAATGCAAATAAACTATGTTATAGCCAAGAGTGCTGTGTGAGCCCTGCCTTAGATATCATGATCCTATCTAACTGAGTATCGCTAGCAGTGGCTTACAGCCACTCTCTGGACTCCCAGCACAAACTTTTCCAGTCAATCAGCACATGCCAGAAACGACATATTTATCTTACATGGAAAAATTGCTCTCTCCTCTGTCCTTGGATTAGAAGGTGTGAAGTCTTGTATCCTTGCTCTTTCCTGGGTCGTGCATGGAATGGAAGTGCTCTACCCTCCTGTACCACCAGCACATTAGCAGACAAAATAAATGGGCATCAATCTAATACAGAGGATATTTTCCAAACTATTGCTCTCAGGGCTACAACTTCCATAGCCCACAGCTCAATGGGAATTGTGAGAGATGTCAGTGGAATGCATGAAAGTTCACCCAACAGGGGAAGACTACTATGTTTTGTCTATTTCCATTTATTTTATCACTTGTCAGTGTGTGTGGGTGGGGATAATCCACTGCATTGAAGCAGATGCTAATGCCAAGGTCATTCTCAGGGAAGAGAGTCTAGGCTTAAATCTTTTGTCTCCTTCTCTTTTTCTCTGGGTTTCACTTTACATTTCCAAAAACAGAAATGGCATATTGATAGCCTCATGCTGCTGACTTTTCCTGTCATCTGGCAGGGCAAAAGGATAATAAACACCATAAGCAGGAGCACATGTGTGTTACAGAGGTGATCCTGGAGCAGGATTCCATGTTTTTCCTACTGGGAATACACAAGCAAGCATGAAATTCCCCACCCAGTAAACACACACACCACAGTTCTCCAACCAGTTTTTCCCTAAAAGAAGAAAGTTTTAATGCTCCAATGCAGTGTTCTACTTCTTTTTCTTTTTAGATGAAAATATAAGTAGTTTCCCACATCGTGCTAAGTCATGATTAGCTTAAACCTGGCTTACCAAATTAGCCATAATTGATGGGCTTATAGAAACTGCTAAGCAATAAACCAGGGTTCACACATCTGCCATGGTTAGGTTTGTACAAGCCACTAAGCCAGTGATGGCAAACCTTTTCGGCACTGAGTGCCAAAAAGGGAGTGCGTGCGCATGCGCGTGTGTGCGTGCGGCACCGAGTGCCGAAAAGGGATAACTTTTTGCTTCATGTGTGCTTCATGCACACACACACACTCGTCTGGGCTGCATCCAAGAAGCTGCCCAGGGGGCATGCCTGCACCAGAAAATAAACTTCTGGCTTCTAGTGCATGCATGTGCACCGCCCAGCAACTCTTCCAGTTACTGCCATGCATGTGCATGAGCCGATCAGCTGGCACGCATGCTCATGCTGGAAAATGGAAGACAAGCTCTTCCGGTTTCCGACACTGCCACACGCATGAAGGCCAGCTGATCGTCGCGTGCACATGCATGCCAGAAACCCGGAAGAGGAACAGACGAGGCCATGTGTGCCAGACAACATGGCTCCGCATGCCACTTTGGGCAAGTGTGCCATAGGTTCGCCATCATGGCACTAAGCTAAAAAAATAGCACATGCACATTTGGCTTCCTTCTGTAATTGGGGTCATGCACCATTGCTCCCATTTCTGTATCAAGAGGCTCTACACATGTCATTCATACTTTGGTCTCCTCTGAGTCAATTACAGCAATGTGCTGTATACATAGTCCTACCCTTGACAAACATTGGAAGCATCAACTGATCCAGAATACTGTAGTGCAGACTAGTACAGGAGGTGTCTATTATTACTATATGTCCATGTTACACACCTTTCCCCTGACAACTGCACTGGTTCCCCACTTGCCTTCAAGTGCAATCAAGGTGCTGGTTATTATTGATAAATCCCTATATTGTACAGACCAGAGTATTTGAAAGGCCATATTCTACCCTTCCCACTGGGTAGGTGGAGTATGTTCCAGATCAGGGGTGGGTTCCACTTACCTTCGCCACCAGTTCGCATCACGATGTTTCGCACGTCCACCCATTCGATTTGGTTTCCACGCATGCTCAGAAGCAGGCATTAGCACGAAACACAGCTGAGGAGCTCATCAGCTATGCTTCGGGCGAATAAATAAAGGTCAGAATTCACCCGCGGGCGGGCGGGCCCTTTTTCAAGCCGCGGAAGGGTAAAAATTTGGGGGGGGCCAAAAAAGATGGCGGCGTGCACGGACTGGTGCCGACAGTGATGTCATCCGCAGGCCGCTATCGGTTTGGGCGATCTGGTCCGAACCGAGAGGAACCCACCCTGTTCCAGGTCCCATCCAAGTGTCTGAATTGTCATTTAGAGGGACTCACAAAGCGGGCTTTTTCCATAGCTGCCCCTACCCTCTGAACATCATCTTGACCAAGGTTCAGCTGGCCCTGACTCTGCTCATCTTTCAGAAAGCCTTGAAGAACTGGGTGTTTTCCCAGGCAGTGAGGCCAGCAAAGTAATTGTAGTCTCATTACTGGTCAATGGAGGAAACCATTTTGTGTTAGTTCATCCAGGAAACCATTTTGTGTTAGTCGGCTTGGAAATTATATGCATTGCATTTTTTATTCTTGTCAGTCACCCAAAGTTGCACTTGTGAGATGGGCAGCTATATAAATCAAAATAAATACATAAAACCATCCTATCACACCACCCAATATTTGAAAATAGATGGAAATTATTTATAGAGAGAGAAGCCCAGTGGAGCCAAAGGGACAGAGATATTTCTAAATGAACATGAATAAGATGACCCTGTCAGTACTTTTGGGAGTGTCAACTTGAAGTCAGTGTGGTTTTCATGTGGATACAACTGTCTTTTATTGTACTTGACCATGGAAAAAACACATGACATGTGTAGATCTACATCTTGCTTAGGTTTTTCATTGGGTTTTTAAACTTATTTTGAGAATCAAAATAAGTCTCAGTGGTTTGGTTTCACACGCCTAGGTACATACCAAAAGCAAAACAATAGAACTACCCAAACTATTAAATGTTTAGTGTAGATTTGCTAGGTCATTTAAATCCAAGCTGTCACTCGTGTTAAATAAATGCCACATTAATCAAAGGCCAGCTAAGTTCTTGATCTAACTACTGTATTTGCTTGGATTTAGCAGATTCTTTTAATTGGTTTGAAAAAGGAGTCGAAATTATGTAAAGAGCATGGGTTTAAGCCCCCTTCTACCACCACTTGGTTGTATCTCTTTACAAAAGGACTAGAGCTCTAGGTAAGCTAATTAAAAAAAGAAGCTGAATAGCTAGATGCTTTATCTAAGCTAATTAAATGAAGAAGCTGAACTGCTGCATAGGTTTAATTGGCATGCAAACAAACTAAATTGTCTTGCAAAGTGTTCTGCCTTGATCTAACCAGCATCTCATTTCTACAAAACAGTTGGTCTTAGCAGCCAAAAAAACGGCTACCCAAGAAGCACTTAAGATAAACATAAGGGATAAAAGATCAGATTCTGCAACAGGAAAAGACAGGAGATCAGTTTTCTAATCCAATTTCTTCTCTCAACCTTGATTTCGCTCCAGCTAGGTTCAAATATGACTCAGGACACCAAAACAGTCAGATGAAACCATGGAGAGATTTCATAACCTCGATTATCTTGACCATTGTGGATAATAGGAAAAAGGGATTGCTTATATGTTCCCAAAGCTAGGCTAAAGGAAAAGTTTCCAAGTCACCAAAAGTTGCTCGTTTGCAGAACCAATGGAAGGACTACTGCATTTTAAATGAGAAACATAGCAGAACATTGCTTTTATGAGGCAAAAGAAAAGAGGGAGAATTGGCATGAAAGAAAAAAAAAACATTTGTCTACTCAGATCTTATCAAAAGCGGTTTCTTTTTAAGAATTTATGAGTCGCCTCAACAGAGTTTCAAATTTCCTGAAGAAAGACATACAATTACACAATCTGAAGTCACACTTGTACTATTATCTGTGAAATTCTGCTCCTGGAATTCCTTACTTTTAGTTGTTCTTTTGCTACTCTGCCACTTTATTCTTGAATTCACACAACACATCACAGTTCTCATATTTGTGGTTTAGCGTATATGAACCTAGCCTTTGCAGTTTGCAAACAGTGATTTATGGTTTAAAACAGGGGTCCCCAAACTTGGCAACTTTAAGACTTGTGGACTTCAACTCCCAGAATTCTCCAGCCAGCATAGCAATTCAGATATTAGCAAAGCAGTTGCTAAGTGAAACAATGACTGGGCTTATGGTCTTGTTGTACAGGTAGTCCTCAACTTACTATCACAATTTCTGTTGTTAGTGATGCATTTGTTAAGTGAGTTTTACCCCATTTTAGAACTTTCCTTGCTTCAGTTGTTAAATGAATCACTGCAGTTGATAAGTTAGTAACCCAGTTGTTAAATGAACCTGGCTTCCCCATTGGCTTTGCTTGTGAAAAGGTCGCAAAAGGGGATCACATGACCTTGGGACACAGAACGGGTCATAAATATGAACCAGTTGCCAAGCAACTGAATTTTGATCACATGATCATGGGGATGCTGCAAAGGTCATAACTGTGAAAAATGTCATAAATCACATTTTTCCATGTCATCGTAACTTTGAACGGTTACTAAACAAAGCTGTTATAAGTCAAGGATTGCCTGTACTTGAGCTCTTCTTTGCTTTACAGACCTGCAAAGGTTGCATATGTGAGGATTGGTTGCAAACTTACTTATCACCTAACATCAAAAACGTCATCAAAAAAGCACAACAAGGAATGTTCTTACTGTGCCAACTCAGGAAGCTCAAACTGCCCAAGGAGCTGCTGATACAGTTCTACAGAGGAATCATTGAGTCTGTCATCTGCACCTCTATAACTGTCTGGTTCAGTTCTGCAACCTAACAAGACAGATCCAGACTTCAGAGGATAATCAGAACTGCAGAAAAAACAATTTCTACCAACCTGCCTTCCATTGAGGACCTGTATACTGCACAAGTCAAAAAGAGGACTGTGAAAATATTTACAGACCCCTCGCATCCTGGACATAAATTGTTTCAACTCCTACCCTCAAAACGACGCTATAGAGCACTGCACACCAAGACAACTAGACACAAGAACAGTTTTTCCCTGAACGCCATCACTCTGCTAAACAAATAATTCCCTCACCACTTTCAAACTATTCACTAAGGCTGCATTACTATTACTATTAGCCTTCTCATTGTTTCTATCACCCATCTCCTCCCACTTATGACTGTATGACTGTAACTTGTTGCTTGTATCCTTATGATTTCTATTAATATTGTTTCCTGATTGCTTATTTGTACCCTATGACAATCATTAAGTGTTGTACCTCATGATTCTTGACAAATGTATCTTTTCTTTTATGTACACTGAGAGCATATGCACCAAAGACAAATTCCTTGTGTGTCCAATCACACTTGGCCAATAAAGAATTCTATTCTATTCTATTCTATTTTTATCACAGTTGTAATTACAAATGATCACTAAATAAGGTAACAGCTACATGTTACATGTCATTTAGGCAAATCATGTTCTATGGAACAGCACTTCTCTGGAGAACCTAAACCAGTGATGGTGAACCTTTTTTGGCTCGCATGCCAAAAGGGTGTGTGCCCACACCCATGCCCTCTTCCCATGCAGGCGCACAACCCCCGTGCTGCCCCCCGTGCATGCGTACAGGCCTCACTGAAGCCTCTGGAGTACTGAAGCCTGGGGACGGTGAAA
>JALIGW010000001.1:27970931-28098431 GCA_023053685.1 Diadophis punctatus similis
CAAATCCAGGGAGAAAAGTACAATGTGCAGTCTTACATTTGAAAAAGGTTGCCCACCCCAGATCTTAAGAAAGCTTCACACCTTCTGAATCTCAGAAGACAGAGAAAACTAAGGCAAAGCAAACATGATAGGTGTGTGTGTGTGTGTGTGTGTGTGTGTGTGTGTGTGTGTGTGTGTGTGTGTGTGTGAGAGAGAGAGAGAGAGAGAGAGAGAGAGAGAGAGAGAGAGAGAGAGAGAGAGAGAGAGAGAGAGATGACTCAGAGATAATGGATAATAATAACAACAACAACAACAACAACAACAACAGAGTTGGAAGGGACCTTGGAGGTCTTCTAGTCCAACCCCCTGCTTAGGCAGGAAACCCTACACTCTAGAATGTGATGGCGAACCTATGGCACATGTGCCACAGGTGGCACATCGAGCCATATCTGAGGGCATGCGAGGCATTGCCCTATGTCAGCTCCAGTGCGCATGGGTGCGCTGGCCAGCTGATTTTTGGTCTTCCGGGGGGCAGGGGGAGGCCATTTTTGCTCTCCCCAGGCTTCAGGAAAGCCTCCGGAGCCTGTGGATGGCGAAAAACAGACCCAACGGATCTACCGGAAGTTCGGAGGCTTCAGTGAGGCCTGCGTGCATGCGCTAGGGGTCAGCGTGAGGGTTGTTGTTGTGCGCACATGCGCCGGGGGGAGGGCATTGCATTATGGGTATGGGCACACATGCACGTGCTATCGCGCGCGCACGCACCCTTTTGGCACCCAAGCAAAAAAAGTTCGCCATCACTGCTCTAGACCTTCACAAAAAAGGACCATGTCTGGTGTTCTTTGGTTGCTCTCCTTCTGTTCCCTTCATTTCCCATTGGCAAAATGTCACTTCCTACTCCACTGGCCCCATGAAAGATTCATCAGCAGAGCCAACACCTTGCTAAATGCAGACTGCCAGTCACTCCATTTGATAAACATTTAATTGGCTTTATCCATCAAGCATCAAAGCCCCACAAGACTCCACTTGCCATTCAGACTTGAATGGACAGGCAAGGAGGTGGCACGTTTGATCATAAGCAGGAGCAGTGATCCCTCTCCTTCCCCCCCCCCCCCGAAATATCCTAAATTGGCTGTAGCTTTGTTGTTTTCTTTTGGGAACAGGAAGGGCAGTTAGTGTGGTATAAGCTAGGAATGCTCGTCTGGGCCTGGGAATTTCCAAGTACTGCATAATCCTTCCCTCAGTTATGAAGTCCACTGGTGATTATTGCCAGTTGCTCCTTCCCAGCATAATGTACAATACCTTACACGATTTTTGTGTTCTTTGTTACCTCATTTTAACTCCTCAATACAAACAAATAAAATGAGTGCAGCCTTAGGCACGATTACTTGGAAGTAAGCCCCCCTCCCATTGGAAAGACCACATCAAAGGAAGAGGGCCTTGCAGTGGTTAGAATGCAACATTGCAGGCTAACTCTGCCAATTGCCAGCAGTTCGATTCTGACCAGATGGAAGTTGACTCAGCCTTCCATCCTTCCGAGGTCAATAAAATGAGGCCCCAGATTGTTAGGGAGAATATGCTGATTCTGTAAATTGCTTAGAGAGTGATGTAAAGCACTATGGAGCGGTATATAAGTCTAAGTGCTATTGCTTGCAGACCAATGGACTGTCCCTCTTTCCATTATATGTTATTGGATACAAGCATGACCAGTTCCTGACTTGGTGCACTAGCCAGGGCCTATTTGTCATCGCATTGTAATAACAAGGCCTCATTTGAGCAGCTCCCTGCCAGGGCTGAGAAGAAAAATTAGAAATTTATGCTGGAGAAAAACACTGCAATGGAATGTATTCCCACTAGATATGGAAGTGGCTGCCAGTATTGGCAGAGCACAGTATAAGAATGGCTATTAGCTGTGATAATGGTTCAGAAGCAGTATGCATGAGAGAAATAAGAGAAAACCCACCTCCACGATTTGCTTTACGAACCCTCTGTAAACAGGGCGATAAAGAATTGTGAAATAATGACCAATTAGGTATCCTTTGCAATTGATTTCACAAGTAAGTTTATGAATTTTGCAAACTCCTAGTGGTCTTCCTTCTTCCACCCCACCCCATCTTGCTTGGAGAAATCTTACGATGTTCCTCTTTCCAGTGTTTTTTAAACATGGCCATCCCTTGTCATCCTTACCTCCATTTAATGCTAGGGTGTCACAGGATCATCATAAAATCCCATGATTACAGTATTCAAAAATACAGTTGCTGGAGTGGAAAATATATCCTTTGAGATGAGAAGGATGCCACCCACGATGTTGGGGAAGTCAGAGCTGTCTGCTAATTATATACTCAGAAGCTGGAATAGCGATCAGCCGGACTGACTCCATCAGCATTTGCAATCCACTTGCTGATTTATATAAAAGATCTTCTTCGCAGGCAGTTGCTTATCTTTGTTAAAAAAAAAACAATTTCAATGCAGCAAAGGAATTTGGCAAATAGTATTCATCCCTGCCTTTTATATACCCTAGGAACTGGCATTCTTTTGGGGCCCCTAAGGTCATTGCATGCTCTTGTCGAAATGGCCCAAAATCTCATGGGATTTTAGCATTCTTATCCTGAAAACGTCATGCAATAAGTTTGAAACTTCACAAACTTTCCCACGAGGCTTTAGCAATGCTATAATCTCCCAATGGTTGACAGTAGGGTGAGGAAATTTGGAAATGTGATAGTATCGCAGCTAGTAAAAACTGAAATTTAAAATTAACGTTGCTTGGCTAGGTGAGAAATTCTAGGAGTTGAAGTCCACACATGTTCAAGTGGTCAAGATTAAGAAATAATGATCTAAAGCAGTGTTTCTCAACCTTGGCAGTTTGAAGATGTGTGGACTTCAACTCCCAGAATTCCCCAGCCAGCGTTGCTGGCTGGGGAATTCTGGGAGTTGAAGTCCACACATCTTCAAACTGCCAAGGTTGAGAAACACTGATCTAAAGGTATCATGCTTACAGCCTTCTTTGCTGGATATGATCACACATGTGTGTTTTGCTCATGATAGTGAAGCAACCATGGTTTGACATGAAAGCCTAAGCG
Source organism: Diadophis punctatus similis (assembly GCA_023053685.1). Classification (NCBI taxonomy): domain Eukaryota; kingdom Metazoa; phylum Chordata; class Lepidosauria; order Squamata; family Dipsadidae; genus Diadophis; species Diadophis punctatus. Next base: position 27,973,988 of record JALIGW010000001.1, read on the forward strand.
GAGGCAATAAACTTTCATCCGTAACAATAGCTTTTGCTGATGCTGTCAAGTAAATGCCTTTGCAAGTGGGATGTTTTCATTTGCTTTGAAAAGCAAAGGGTGCCCACAACCAACCTGGGTACATACGCAAGGATGACAGAGGCGAGATATTTAGTTATGCTCCAAAAGGGCTCTGAAAGCCATCTGAGGAGCAAAAAGTCAATGGATGAAGCCCTTTGCTGGAATGGTGCGGAAAGGAGACGTCTTGCAGGCCTTCCACTGTTGCACATTTATCATGTGAAGCCCAGCCCGCATCTGCTGCAGCGATGGAGAAGTGAGAAACGCTGCAGCTGTTTAGCTGTTCCATGTGGCCCTGGGTGTTGAAAGTATAGAAGCCTGGCTAGAAGGATAGACAAAAATGCTCTTCCCTATAGGGAGGGTGACAGAGATTGGGAGGGGTGTTTCTGTTGCAGCTGTTCCATTTGGCCCTTGCTAGGCAGTTGGGGAGAAGGTCACCACAGATAATTTTCCACTGGGGGGGGAGAGAAAAGAGAATGTGTCATACATGCGTGTGCGCGCGCACACACACACACACACACATTAACATTGTCAATATGGTAAGAAACATTCCCAGCGTAACAATATGATCTCTTTCTTTCTTTTTTGCCTTTCAGCCTGATTCTTTCTAACAGACTGTCTTTCCTCTCTTGCTGTGTCTTCCTTCCTAAGCTCATTCAACAGGTCTAACTATATGTCACCAAAAAGGACGTGCTTTCTCACATTTATATATACACACATGCTAGTAAAAGCTTCTGTTTAAACAAACAATAGAGTCACATTCCTGGCTGATGCCAGGCAGGGCTGATTTAACTTAAAAAAAGGTTATAGATGCTCAAGAGGGGCTGGGCTCCTAGTAACTACTGTATATGGACTCTTCCGTGTAGCTTTTCTGATAGAATGGAAATTGTTGAAATTAGAATAGAATAGAATAGAATAGAATAGAATAGAATAGAATAGAATAGAATAGAATAGAATAGAATAGAATAGTTGGAAGGGACCTTGGAGGTCTTCTAGTCCAACCCCCTGCTTAGGCAGGAAACCCTACACCACTTCAGACAAATGGTTATCTAATCTCTTCTTAAAAACTTCCAGTGTTGGAGCATTTACAACTTCTGGAGGCAAGCTGTTCCACTGATTAATTGTTCTAACTATCAGGAAATTTCTCCTTAGTTCTAAGTTGCTTCTCTCCTTGATTAGTTTCCACCCATTGCTTCTTGTTCTACCCTCAGATGCTTTGGAGAATAGTTTGACTCCCTTTTCTTTGTGGCAACCCCTGAGATATTGAAACACTGCTATCATGTCACCCATAGTCGTTCTTTTCATAAGACTAGACAAACCCAGTTCCAGCAACCATTCTTTATATGTCTTATCCTCCCCTAATCATCTTTGTTACTCTTCTCTGCACTCTTTCTAGAGTCTCAACATCCTTTTTGCATCGTGGTGACCAAAACTGAATGCAGTATTCCAAGTGTGGCCTTACCAAGGCATTGTAAAGTGGTATTAACACTTCACATGATCTTGATTCTATCCCTCTGTTAATGCAGCCTAGAACTGTGTTGGCTTTTTTAGCAGCTGCAGCACACTACTGGCTCATATTTAAGTGATTGTCCACTAGGACAATCATATTATAAGCAACTGCGTCCTCTTCACTGATGACGTAAAACTATTTAATATCACTGACAATACTGCTGCCCTACAAAGAGACCTTAACTATGTGTCAGAATGGTCGAACAATTGGCAAATTCAAATCTCAACCAACAAATGCTCTGTCTTACACATTGGCAACAAAAATCAGAACATCAAATAAAAGCTGGGTGGTTACGACCTTGTAGACGAGCCTCACTCTGTCAAGGACCTAGGAGTACTCATTTCAAAAGATCTAAGCCAGGGGTGGGTTCCTCCCGGTTTAGACCGGTTTGCCCAAACCGGTAGCGACCCACTGGTGATGTTACGATGATGTCACCGAACGGGATTAGTCAGTGCCAGTCCGTGGGCGCCGCCATCTTTTTAAAAAAAAATTTAATTTTTTTTCCTTCTGACCATGCGCAGAAGCTGAGTTCCAGCACTGTGCATGTGGTCGCCATCTTTTTTTTGGCTTTTTAAATTTTGGGGAGGATTTTTCATTACTGTGCATGCGCGTGCGTGCAAAGTAAGTTGGAACCCACCCCTGATCTAAGCCCCAGCATTAACAACATTGCCAAAAAGGCATTAAGAGTTGTTAACCTAATTTTATGAAGCTTCTTCTCCGGTAACATTGTACTACAAACCAGGCATACAAAACCTTTGCCAGACCAATTCCCAAATACAGCTCATCTGCCTGGAATCCACACTGTATAACGGACATTAATACAATTTAGCGAGTCCAGAGGTATTTCACAAGAAGAGTACTCCACTCCTCTGCTCGCAATAGAATACCTTATGCCACCAGGCTTGAAATTTTGGACCTGGACAACCTAGAACTACGTTGCCTACTGTCTGACCTAAGCTTAATACACAAAATTGTCTGCTACAACGTCCTACCTGTCAATGACTACTTCAGCTTCAACCACAATAATGCACGGGCAAACAATAGATGCAAACTCAAAGTAAACCGCTCCAAACTCGAGTGCAGAAAATACGACTTCAGCAACAGAGTGGTCAATGCCTGGAATGCTCTACCTGACTCCATTGTTACTTCCTCAAGCCCTCATAGCTTTAATCTTAAATTGTCTACCATGGACCTCACCCCATTCCTAAGAGGTCTGTAAGGGGGCGTGCATAAGCGCAGCAGCGTGCCTACCGTCCCTGTCCTACTGTTCCCATTATTCGTACTCATTTCTTATGCATATATTTTATCTGTTCATACTTATGTTTATATGTTATGTTCATACTTATAATTGTTTTCTTATACATGCTTGACAAATTAAAAAAATCCCTCTCACAGTCACCACTATTGAGCAAGGTACCACATATACTGTACCTGCACATTTTGTTTTTCTTGCCTAAATGGGGAACCTTACTTTTACTTATTATTCTATAAAACATAGAATAATAGAGTTGGAAGGGATCTTGGAGATTTTCTAGCTCAACCCTCTGCTCAAGAAGGAGACCCTGTATCATGTCTGACAAAGGATTGTCCAGTCTCTTTTTGAAAGCCTTCAGTGATGGAGGACCCACAAATAGCTATTCCATTGGTTAATTGCTCTCACTGTTAGGAAATTTCTCCTTAGTTCTAGATTGCTTTTCTCCTTGGTTAGTTTCCAACCATTGTTTCTTGTCTTGCCTTTTGGTGCTTTGGAAACTAGTTTGATCCCCTCGTCTTTGTAGGAGCCCTCTCCAATATTGGAACAGTACTACCTAATTCCTGTAACTGTTCTTCATACATTTTAGCTTCCAGACCCCTAATCGTTTTTGTTGCTCTTCTCTACACTCTTTATTTATTTTTTATTAGTGAGATTTATATACCGCCTCACAGTGCAAGCACTCTCTAAGCGGTTTACACCAGTAAGCAATGTACATTTATATTGCCCTCAACAATCTGGGTCCTCATTTTACCTACCTCGGAAGGATGGAAGGCTGAGTCAACCTTGAGCTGGTGAGATCTGAACCGCTGACCTGCGGATCACAGTCAGCTAAAGTGGCCTGCAGTACTACACTCTGGGTTTTTTTTTCCAACTGCCCCATTGATTAGATTCCTAAGATTTTTTGGTTGTGTCAGATATAATATCCCCCAGCCTTACTTAGGTTTTGGGGAATCAGCCAAGAGGGAGTAAATCTGCCTTCTGACCTGGCATGTAGAGAGAGAAAACATATTCCATTGTGCATATCCATTTTACATTGTGCGAAAACATGCCCTGCACACCTGAAATCAAGGGTGAACAACCTAAGGCCTCAGAGCTGCAAGCCTGCTATCACCTCTTTTGTTGTGCCCATGGATTCCTCACCAGAGACAAGTGTGCTGAATATTAGTAGTGGAGTTTCCAAACATTGGGGCAGAAAGTACCCAAAACCAGGAACAAACCTGGGTGTCCTTTGGAGGACAAAAGTATCAAGATCAGCCCCCAGAATTCCTCAACCAAAACAGCCATTGCTGGAAATTCATTTCTTTCTTTCTTTCTTTCTTTCTTTCTTTCTTTCTTTCTTTCTTTCTTTCTTTCTTTCTTTCTTTCTTTCTTTCTTTCTTTCTTTCCTTCCTTCCTTCTTTCCTTCCTTCCTTCCTTCCTTCCTTCCTTCTTTCCTTTCCTCCCTCCCTCTCTCCCTCTCTCTGTCTCTCTCTCTCTGTCTCTCTCTCTCTCTCTCCCCAAAGTCCATGTCTCTGGCAGATACACAGGCTGAAGCATTTACTAAAAAGGGAGGTCATAAATTGACCCAATATTTTCTAAACCAACTCTCATCCTAACTCCTGGCATCTGCCTGAACTTGTCCCTGAAGATTTCTTGGCAACATTTTCAGATATATTATTGCTGTCTTTTTAGATCTGAGAGAGTGAGATTGGCCCAAAATCTCCCATCTGATTTCATCCTTAAGGCAGAACTACAATTCACAATTTTTCCATTTTTAGCCTCATGCCTCAAACCACTGCAGCAAATTGGATTGCATGCAAAAAAATGGCCCTCCCTGATATGCATCATCACTTCTACAGTGTCTTTTATTCCTCACCCACAATTTTCCCACCCTTAATTTAGTCCAACATCCAAAGGACATAGTAATGAAATTTGCCAGCCTCAGGGCCAGAAGGGAAATTTGGCGAGTCTGTAACGTTATGCTCAAAGGAGAGTTACAACTGCCAACAAACAAAAATGCTAAACCTATAATGTTGTGCAAGGGAACCTGCTACGATTGTTACTAAGATGTTTAAAGTGTTGTGTGAACATAGTTGCTGTGAGTGTGGTCATTATTAATCTTATCACTCTTACAGAAATGCAGATCGGAATGATCTTGAGGTTAGAGAAATGAGCTGAAAATAGCAGAATGAAATTGAATACACAAAGCAATTGACTTAGGAAAAAGAAATCAAATGCAAAGGCATAGCTGGTTTGCAACAGTACTTTTTTTTAAAGAAAAAAAATCTTAGAATGGTAGTTGATTACAAACTGAATAGGCGTTAGCAGTTGATATCCAAAGAAAGGCAAATATGGTTTTTGGCTGTATCAGCAGAACTGTATTTTCTAAATCACAGGAAATAATCATTCTATTTATTCTGCACTGACTAAACCCCAGCTTGAATATTATATTCATTTCTGGGCAACCCACTTAAGGAAGATTTCAGAGGATGAAGAACAGGTTCATGAAAGAATAACACAGATGATCAGGAAACCAGACGCTAAATTGTATGAAGAAAAGGCTAAACAGGAAATTTCATTTATTTACTTCTTCATTTGTTCAATTTAGGTGCAGTATGACTCCAAACCGATTTGGGGCAGTTCATAATATAAGCAATATAAAAATACGGTCTAGTCTTTCCTTGGCCAATTAAAACACCCTTTAAGGGCTTTCCTGCATTGCTGAACTGCAGCACATAAGCTAGATGGACACCAAGCCTGCTTAAGAAATCTCTTTCGAGATCACAGATTTTCTTTTGCTCTGTTTATGGTGATGACTATGGTACTCTGGCCTGTACTTATCATTGTCCCTGTTTTGTCAGTTCTTGTCATTGTCCCTGTTTTGTCAATTCTTTACTCCCCTCGCACAAGCTAGAAAAATAAGCTCCCCTATTTTTCACCCTTATTAAGTCCCCATCTTCTGCACGGGTGAGCCTTTGAGGGCATGTGGTTTTTACCAATTTAAAAAAAAAAATTACTGCCAACCTGCCTTCCATTGAGGACCTGTATACTGCACGAGTCAAAAAGAGGGCTGTGAAAATATTTACTGACCCCTTGCATCCTGGACATAAATTGTTTCAATTCCTACCTTCAAAACGACACTATAGAGCACTGCACACCAAGACAACTAGACACAAGAACAGTTTTTCCCGAACGCCATCACTCTGCTAAACAAAGAATTCCCTCACCACTGTCAAACTATTCACCAAGGCTGCATTACTATTACTATTAGTCTTCTCATCGTTCCTATCACCCATCTCCTCCCACTTATGACTGTATGACTGTAACTTGTTGCTTGTATTTTTACGATTTATATTAATATTGATTGTTTCCTGATTGCTTATTTGTACCCTGTGACAATCATTAAGTGTTGTACCTCATGATTCTTGACAAATGTATCTTTTCTTTTATGTACACTGAGAGCATATGCACAAGACAAATTCATTGTGTGTCCAATCACACTTGGCCAATAAAGAATTCTATTCTATTCTATTCTATTCTATTCTATTCTATTCTATTCTATTCTATTCTATTCTATTCTATTCCATTCCATTCCATTCCATTCTATTCTATTCTATTCTAGACCATTTACATGAGCCCCCTTTTCTTCATACCTGACAACTTCCTGTCTAGTCTCTCGAGATTCTCAATCATCAAGATCAATAGTTGTCCTAAAGGTGCTTTTTCCAAAAGGCAACTGGACTTTCTTGTTTTTTTTTCCATTGAAAACCTTTTGCTTCTCTTTCAAGAAGCCTCCTCAGTTCTGAAGTTCAGAACAGTTCTGAACAGAACTGAAGAAGCTTCTTGGAGGAGAAGTGAAACTTTCAAAGAAAAAGCCAAACATGTCCAGTTGCCTTTTGGAAAAAACACCTTTGGAACTTTCTGTCTGGTGCACCATCATCAACACAAGGTTGTAACAATAATAATTCTCACTAAATGAACTACAGTAGAAGGAGAAACTGGCAGATAACTTTCAGGAAGGGAGGGAGGGAGGATCAGGTTTCTTCTTACTGTAAAGAACAATTGACAGAATTCTTGTCAATTCCCACTGATTAAACAAAGAAAGAATGAAGATGAATCACAACTTCATTCCAGCAATATACCTGTTTAAAAGACAGACATCCAACCTTTCATTTCATCCATGATAACCTTTTTCAAGTCCAGTAGCACTGTATGGAGAAGGAAAGCAATGGGATTTCTTTTTCCAAAGATAGAGCAAACAATGTATTAGTGTCAAGGATCATTACAGCTTAATTAATATCCACGATCACAGAAACCAGCAGGTTTTGGCTTGTTGACACCTTGATAAACCTTCATTTGGTCTTCCTCATATTTCCATCTCACACACCAAAAAAGAACAGTGCAGCTATGGATGCAAGGTGTCTAGAGCCCAAAAGAGAGCATCACAAGACAGGAGAGTATAACAAGACCTGCCATGTGGGGCTAGTAAATTCAGGAAACAAAAACCACTGGGATTATTGGGAAGATCTTTATTGCTAGTAGAATAATGTAGCCTGTCAAAGGCAATTGTTCTGCTCAACTTATACATAGCACAATTAAGTTGGGATTGCTCTCTTTCTCACACTTCTTCCTCCTCTGGGCCAAGGTGTTTCTTTTACAATGGTCCTTTTTTTCCTCCTCTGCTTTCTCAAAGTCTCTTAACCATTCCATCACACAAGCCAAGTGGAGCACAGCTAATTGGTAGTCTTCAGAGTCTTCTCTTCCAGTTGACCTTCAGTGTCTGCAAGGGATGACTTGTGATGCAGAATCAGAAAAGCACTATTTTCATGACAACTGGAGGCTGCCAGTAGCAGGCTGGCGATGAGATGGAAGCCACGTTATGGAGACAGCACTGAGCAAATGATTAATGAGCTGTGCCTGTATTATTGCTGACGAAAGATATATCCATGTCTGTTTTCACAGACATAAAAAGTGAGGGGAGAAAGGGTGTATGGGTTGGGGACAGGGGCGGGTTCCTCTTACCTGGCTACCAGTGTGCTGCGCACGCATCATCATGGTTCACACGCGTGCACACTCGCTATGCGCACGCATCCCCTCGTGCGATTTTGCTTCCGCGCATGCACAGGAAGCAAAAGATCACCAAAATATTGCGAGGGGACGCGTGCACGCACAATTTTGGTGATTTTTTGCTTCCATTCATGCGTGGAAGCAAAAAATCACCAAAATATCGCACACGCGCACGTCCCCTCGCAAGATTTTGCTTTTGTGCATGCGCAGGAAACAAAAAAAGGCCAAAAATTCCAGAAAAAAGATGGCACCTCGACAGACCAGCAAAGACAGCACTGGAGCCATCGCCGCAAATTGCACAATTGGCGGGTCCCTACTGGAACGGCGCACCGGTAGGAACCCACCACTGGTTGGGGAGGATGAGAAATTGTCATCTTTGGCTGTTTGATAGAATCCCCCCCCCTTTCCATAAAAGCCTGGCTGAGATAAGCCCTTCTGCTGGTATCTTGGCAATATCCTATTCATGGGAGACAAATTCTTACCTGAGTTTATTGTTACAATAGGATCTGAACAAACTTGGTACTCTCTTTAATTGTACTGAAGCATGTGTCGTGCTTGCTCCTACATAGTGCCCTAAAATAGCTGTGGAACAGAATGTCTATATGACTAAGAATTCTGGGAATTATAGCCTCAACACATCTGGAAGGCACCCAGTTGGGGATCATAAGGGAAGTGGAGAAAGAAAAGAAGTCTGACTTTGAGCTGGACTCTAGTCAGGTCTACTGGACTACATGGATGAAGAACTAAAGGAAGATCATCCCATGATTAGTTCTTTCGACCAATTGTTTCTCCATCTTGGCAAATTTAAGATGGGTGGACTTTAATTCCCAGAATTCCCCAGCCAGCCTGCTCTCTCTGGTTGAGGAATTCTGGGAGTTGTTGACTCTACATATCTTAAAAGTTGCCAAGTTTGAGAAACAGTCGTTTAGACCAGAATTCACTTTGGTCGTTACCACTGCAGATATCTCTCCGTGCAGCACTCATGGTTTAAAGGTGGAAGAAACTGAACAATTCAGAATGATGTAAATTTGAAAGCCTTTGCCTAGAAGACTTGGGTTTAAAAGATGATTATCTGAGTACGCATTTTCAGGATGCAAAGCAAAGAGATCCACAAATGAGGATTCTTTGACTCCATTTCATTCTTCAAAAACCCACCCCATATTCCTTCAATTCACAGCTACTCAAATAGACAGCCTTTAACATAGCTGCCAGTCAGGAGAGACAAACACATTGAAAGGTGGGATAGGGAAGTGAAATCTCCTCCCTTACAAGACCTAAACACACTCCTGAAGCTAGAGGAGAGTTAACACCCATCTGGCGGTAATACGGGAGTGGCCAATCTCTCCTAAAAGTGCTTCAGGCCAAAATCCCTGCTGATGTCAGCAGCATTAACAGCTATACTCAAGGAGAAAATCTGCTTAGCGACAGACAAAACATTCCCCGTAAGTACAGGCCTAATGAAAAGTGAATGTGAGCAAAAACCCAGGCAATGTGCTTACTAGAAAATGCAGGGTACGGAATATATCATTGGGATGAAAATTCACATTTAACCCCCCCCCCCCAATATTTCCAATTCAACAACACTTTCCTGTCACTAGTAAATGATAAATAAACTTTGAAATTTAAACAATAAGAAAACAGGTATTTCCATTATACTACAGTAGTTGTTCCTTTACACATACAGAGAGAGGGGGGGAGGGGGGGAGGGAGAGAGGGAGAGGGAGAGATAGATTCATGTGAGATGTTAGTTTCCTGTGAAAATTTGAAATAGCAGAATAGAATTGAACATTCTCCCCCATTCCCCACTACAATGTAATTTAAAATATTGCAGCAGAATATTATCCATTTCAAAAATGTTATTTTTTTATTATTATGAAGCGTCTATGCCACCCATCTTGTGGGAGGGACTAATATTAATGCTATTTCTATCTTGCAACAAGAACAGCCTCAAATACACCACAACATTAGTTAGCATGTAAGCAGGCAAGAGCTGTCTGCCTTGATCATTTATCTTTTTCTGTCAGATTTATGACCCACCTTCTAAGCAAAAGCTTTACTTATTTATAAATAAATAAATAAGGGTTTGAAAGAACAGCAAGACACCAATAATCCTAAGCAAAAGCACCAATTTTAAAGCAATTATTTAAAAAAATGTGGGCAATACAAATACTCTGCAAAAAAAAAGGTGCTTTAGAGTCTGTAAGGGCATGGTTTGGTTTGATCATTAAAAAAGCTGCATCGTTTCCCAGATGTGCATGGGTACCCTAGAGCAGAGTTTTTCAAACATGGCCACTTTAAGATGTATGGACTTCAATGCTCTGAATTCCCCAGCCAGCTGGGGTGTTCTGGGAGTTGAGGTGCACACATCTTAAGGTCTCGAGTTTGAAACACGCTGCTTTAGAGCCCACTTCCTTGCCTGTGTGAATATATAGCACCATTTCACTTCATTGAAATTCATTTCATCATTATTACTTTGTTGTTACTTTGCTGTTTTGCATGTATACTGAGAGCTTATGCACTGGAGACAAATTCCTTGTGTGTCTATTACACTTGGCCAATAAGGTATCCTGTTCTGTTCTGTTCTATTCTGTTCTGTTCTACTCTACTCTACTCTACTCTACTCTACTCTACTCTACTCTACTCTACTCTACTCTACTCTACTCTACTCTACTCTACTCTACTCTACTCTACTCTACTCTACTCTACTCCATTCCATTCCATTCCATTCCATTCCATTCCATTCCATAGAAAAAGCAAGTGTGCACCATTGTCCCCCTTTAAACCATTTTCATAACTGTAATCAATATTTTGGATTGCTAAAATAGTGTGTGGAAGGGTATTCATCTGGCACCAAAACTATATTAAAAAGACCCTGGGCAAGCTTTTTTTTTGGGGGGGGGGATCCTACAATCTGGGATTCTCTAGCTGGAAGATTTTAGATAACATTTAGATGACTTTTTAAAAAATAAGTGTGGTTGTCTTTATTAATTACCAGCAAAGAGTGTTGGCTGGCGGGAATTAGAAGACAGGTGTTTTCTGCAATGGCCCCTGCTCTATGAAACATCCTCCCTTCAGAGATTAGAATGCCCCCAACCCTGTTCGCCTTTATAAGGCACTAAAAAGTCAGTTATGTTCCTGAGCCTGGGATGCTGAACTTGTTAAGGACCCCATTTCCTGGTTGTATTGCTAACTGGCCAAGAATCTCCTCTGCTGTGTATGTTTATTTATTTTGGAAGTTTTATTTTTTTGTATTGTTTAAAATGTTTTAGTGCAGTGGTTCTCAACCTGTGGTCCGTGGACCCCCTGTGGGGCCGCAGTGTTGTCACAGGGGGTCTGCTGAAGGCTTGAAGAAATATTATGATTTAAATCTTGAGTTAAGTCTTGGAGGTCAGTGGCCACAAAAGATATTTAAAGGGGGGGGGGGTCTGTGGTGAAAAAAAGGCTGAGAACTAATGTTTTACTGTAACAATTGTAATATATTTTTTGAATTGTAAGCCAGCCAGAGTAATTGCCTGAGACGGGCAGCTATAGAAGTTGAGTAAAAAAAATAAAAAAAATAATTAATTAAACATTTTTTTAAAAAATTAAATCCCGCCTTTACACCAGGAATTCAAGCTGGCATACAAAGCACTTGCTAGTTCAGTTTTTCCCCACAATATTTCCTATGATGTAGGTTGGGCTGAGGCAAAGTGAATGGCCCAGAGTCACCAAGTAAATTTCATGGCTGAGAGCAAACTAAAATTTCCCTGGCCCTAATCAACACCTCAATCAAAGCCTTCATTAACCCTCATTTCAATATTTCAGATTTGGCTGAATTGAATCCTGGCCAGACCATTTGAGATGAACTTTCAAGACACATTTTGTTTGTTTCATGTATGAAACACTTCTTCTGTTTTGTACACACAACCCTAATGCTATCAACATTCTTCAGTTTCCAACTGGACTTCACTCAAGCTAATGAAACAGCAATTGCATCTGAAATGTCTTTAAAAGGAGAAGAGTTTTGATTCTCATTAATAGCATACGAGGTTCTTGTGCTGATCTAGCTATGTGGTGGCTCACAGAATTGTGAGTAAACATCCTGTCTTTCACTGCACTGTCATTTCATCCAGGGTTTTCATTATTTCCATTAAAAGAGGGAATTCTCCTGTAGAGGAAATTGGCAATCTAATTATGAGCAACCAGGAAGCCTTAGAAAGAGCCACCAGCTCCTACAATAAAGCAAAGTCAAACATACTAAGAAAAGTTTGAAATAAATCCTCAAGCATCCTGAGAGTGGAATAAAAAAAAAGAATTTTGAATCTTGAGAAATTGTAAGGCAAGTTTTGCAATTGTATTAGGAAAATGGAACTGATGAAAAAAAAACCTGGAAGCAGAAGAAAGAGCTTCCACAGAAGAGACAGCAAAGCCAGGCTAAAGTGTATTGAAATTATTAGCGTCAAGAGAGTCAAGGAAGGTGAAAGGAGAATGAAGAAGCTAATTATGTTGTATAGAGAATGGAAGAGGACGGTATTAGAAGGAAATGGCTCACGATTAAATGTTCCACTCAATGTGGTCTGGTAAACCTGAGTTGGATTGAGCAGAAGGAAATTAAGGTATAAGGTACAAGATATGAGGAGAGGAGGAGAGGAGAGGAGAGGAGGGAAAGGAAGGGAAGGGAAGGGAAGGGAATGGGAGAGGAGAGGAGAGGAGAGGAGAGGAGAGGAGAGAAGAGAGAAGAGAAGAGAAGAGAAGAGAAGAGAAGAGAAGAGAAGAGAAGAGAAGAGAAGAGAAGAGAAGAGAAGAGAAGAGAAGAGAAGAGAAGAGAAGAGAAGAGAAGAGAAGAGAAGCTTTATTGTCATTTTTTACTGTGAGCACACTGGCACACATTGGGAACAATCCAAAAACAGGAAGAAGATGAAGGGAAAATAACAACACAGAGGACATGGGAGAGGAGGGAGATGGTGAAGAGGCAAAATAAGATCAACTACAGCAGCGTTTCTCAACTTTAGCAACTTTAAGATGTCTGGATTTCAACTCCCAGAATTCCCCAGCCAAATAGGGGGGTTGAAGTCTAAACATCTTAAAATTGCTGAGGTTGGGAAACACTGCACTCAAGGAAATCCAGCTGTATGGAAAGGAAAAGATACAATATATGGAGAAACTGCAAAAAAAAAAGAGCAATTCATTCATTCTTTTACATATGGTTTGTTCTAATACTGCATATATTGCTTCTCTCGGATATAAGCTGCCCAGAGTTGGTTTTAAGATGAGTGACTGTACAAATGGTTTAAGTAAAACAAATGAGCCCTTTCAAACTCTAACAGAAATCACTGAATGATTTTCTGAGGAGAAAAATCCGCAAGCGTAGAGATCAGAGAAGAGGAAGGTGTAATGAAGCTGTGCAGTGAAAGATGTCATGGCATAAAGACTATTATACAGCTGGCTTGACTGCATAAATGATTTAAGCAGCTCTGTAGCTCCCTTGATTTACCTAGAGTACCTCGAGGCAGACAATGGGTGAAGAGCAGGGAATGCTCTGATTGAAAAAGAAACACTAGAAAGACACAAAATGCTTAGAACAGCCCCTTGGTCCAGGGCTTCTAATTTCTGTTAACCACACGGCATGACAATCCCAAGCAACCCAGGCTTAAAACTACAGTAACTCACATGGGCATTGTCTTTGCATCATATGCTATCTTCATTTACCTAAGTTAAGCAACTTGTCGACTACAAGGAGCCTGACAGCATTTGATAGACTATCAACTTTTATTTAACGATATGAGCTTCTGCATTGGACAAACTCACAAAGTTTAAGCCAGGGATTCCCAAACTTGGCAACTTTAAGACTTGTGGACTTCAACTCCCAGAATTCTCCAGCCAGCTATGCTGGGAGTTGAAGTCCACAAGTCTTAAAGTTGCCAAGTTGGAAGACCTCTGAACTCCCAAAGCTGGATGAGTTCATTCAAATCATCAGTTTTCACCTTCTGCTCAAAGCTGGAATCCAAATTAAGGCTTCCCACTCAGAGATTTACCTGGGCTCAGCTTGAACACTTCCAATGAAAGGAAACTCATCTGTTCTCGGATAATTGGTTCCACTCTCAAACTTTTCTTACTACTTAAATGTTTTTCTAACATTCAACCATGACATTCAGCCATAACACGCTTCCCTTAGCTTATATCTGTATTTTTGTGTCCTACATTCTAAAATAATGATTTAAAAAATCCAGGTCCTGATGTCCTTCTGCGTGACATCCTTCAAAGACTGGAAAAATTGTTATGGTATCCTGATCTTATTTTTTTGCAAGGCTGAACATACGTATGCTTTTAATCTCTTTTGGGGGTCAGTTTTAATTCCAGGATCATCTTCATGGTCCTTCTCTGAACCTATCACAGCGTCATAGCCACAGATGAAAACAATCTTTTCTCTTCTGAAAAGCAATCTCAATAAATAGGGTTAAAGCAAGTAGTGGATGGGATTCAAAGCCAAAGTAGAAAGGGAAATATGTTTTCCTTTTAGTAGTTCTTCTTTTTGTTCTAACACCACTCTTCCTTTCTCTCTTCTTCCCTTTTTCCTTCTGCTATCCTCTTCTCTCTCATCCAAACAGCAACTACTGGGAAGGAGCATATAGCTCTTAATAGGGATTGAACTAATCTAACAGTATAACAGAGTTATAAGCATAAGACCCTATACCTTCCTGAGAAAGTGGCTATCCAATCTCTCCTCAAAAACCTCCAATGATAGGTAATGGTGACATGGGCGCAAAACTTTGGAGACTCTATTGATTTAGATCGCTGGGAAAGAATTTGGGAATGGAACTTTAAATTAACCATGTCAGCATCATACAAAGAGAACGCCTACAAAATGTTTTATCAATGGCATCTATCTCTGACAAGATTGGCAAAAGTTTCCCAGAAATTATCACCAAAATGTTGGAAGTGCAAAAAAGAACTGGGCACGTACTACCATATGTAGTGGATGTGTCCAGAGGCCAGGATCTATTGGGAAAAAAATCCAGAGATGCTTAACCGAGATTACATCACAAAAGATAGAGTTAAAACCGGAAATGTTCCTCCTAGGCATTATGGACGGAGAAATAAACAAAAACAATCAATATTTGGCTATACATATACTGACAGCAGCAAGGATCACATACACTCAAATGTGGAGAAAAGAAACAGTTCCTTCTAACCTAATGATTATACGAGGGTGAGTCAAAACATAATTCCATTTTCTTTAGGACAGGTATAATTACCAACACAGGAACATGTAGCATACATCAAAATGAAGCTGGTCCTCTGTGGATCACATCCCTACTTCTCAACATAGTCACCGTTTCTCTCAATAGCAATGTTCCACCTTCAAATGAGAGCATGTATCCCTGCCTCGTAAAATTCTGTTGACTGTTCTTTGAGCCACTTCTTCACTGCAGTTTTCACTTCCTTGTCACTGGAATAATAATCCTCCATACTCACCAGATTTAGCACCTTCAGACTATCATCTCTTCGGCCCCATGAAAGAGGGTTTGAGAGGCAAACATTATTCCAATGACGAGGAAGTGAAAACTGCAGTGAAGAAATGGCTCAAAGAACAGTCAACAAAATTTTACGAGCCAGGGATACATGCTCTCATTCGAAGGTGGAACATTACTATTGAGAGAAACAGTGACTATGTTGAGAAGTCGGGATGTGATCCACAGAGGACCAGCTTCATTTTGATGTATGCTACATGTTCCTGTGTTGGTAATTATACCTGTCCTAAAGAAAATGGCATTACTTTTTGATTCTAGAATGTGCAGAAATGAATAGGCTAACTATGCAAATAAAGGATAAGGAGGAAACTGACTTTTATAAAATTTGGGATAAATTGTATGAGTGGTTGAATCGTAAAAACAAAATGAAGCAAGACGCTTTATATGTGTAGAAATAAAAGGATATGTAATTAATTGATACAGAGAGAATAGTTAGAGTTAATGAATGTAAGAAGTTTTTGGTTTTTTCCCCAAGTAAGACGAGAGTAATAGTGATATGTAGAAATACAACAATACGTTTGACTGCTTAGTGAAATTGTATATTTTGTGACTTGTTGAGTTATGGGGTTCGTTAGGTTTGTTTTGTTTCTTGTACAGGTTTGTAATTGTATTTATGCATTTATGTACATATATGTTTGCTTTCTTTTGTTTGTTATATGTATAATTTTAAAACTACTTAATAAAAACTATTTTTTTTAAAAAAAACCCTCCAATGATGGAGCACCCACAACCTGTGGAGGTAAGCTGTTCCACTGACTCATTGTTCTCACTGTCAGGAAATTTCTCCTTACTTCTAGGTTGGATCTCTCTTGAATAAATCTCCATCTGCTACTTCTTGTCCTGACTCTGGTGCTTTGGAGAATAGGTTGACCTCCTCCTCTCTGCGGCAGCATAGATCAGTTTTAAAATTAGAACAAAGGCTGGAGGAAAGTCGGCCAAGGGTTGCATGGGGGCCAGAAACGAATTGCCCTCTCCTATATAAATCAGTAGCATTCAACAATTGGATACACTCAGACAAAAAAAATCATAGCAAACCTCCCCTTGCCCCATGATGGCATTGGAAGACAGCAGGATGAGCACACAGACCAATGGAGCCCCATTGTGTGGCAAAGCACCTACTTTACATAGATAAAATCCTAGATTCAATCCTTAATCATTCCAGGTATCTTATAAAACTTGGAATCCATTCTGTCGTTCTGTGGGGGCTTCTAAATTCTAACTCTATAGAAGGAAGCTTCCTCGTTGCCTCTTCAGAGTTTTCAAGCCACATACTTAGGACTGAAAAGGGAATCACTGAAAAGTTTTGGCCTGAGGTCAGGCTACATAGTCCCATTGGACTCCTTTGGTGGCTTTAATTCTTGGCCTTTGTTAACAGTCTTGGAGATCATGACAGCTTGGAATCATTTGGTGTAATTCGGCAAAGAGGATAGGATTTGAATGCCACTAAAGCCCCAAGATCCGGCCTTTGACGGACAGCAGCAGCTGTCATCTGGTTCATGCCAGCTGAGCTAATGACACCAGCCGGATGTTCCTTTCTGTGCTGCAGTTGAAGGTAGAGCTAAAATTAAACCCAGCGGGCATACCACTTGGCACAGTGCTCTGCAGCTGTGAGCAATGAACAAGGCCCACCATCAGACATACAACCCTCACCTTGGAGCTTATATTTTCAACAAAGGTGATGTCCAAGGCTCAAAAACATTTTTTTTAATGGTCATCTCTCCAAGACCTGGGAGCTCTACTCCCTAAATGATGTCAAAAGAACTAGGATACATCTAATGTTCGAAAAGCAGGTTCTGGAATTAAATCTTTGCGTCAATCCTTTTTAAGATGTTGCAGAGCTCTATGACAAAATATCCATTTGAGCTCCTTACCCTGCATGGCCATTATTACTTCTCTCTGCAACCTATCATTTTTATCTCCATGGCTGATGGTTGATTGAAGCCATCACCTCGATATAGGAAAATGTGAGGAAACACAATACTGAAATAAGTCCTTGGGTTGCATTTCACGAGTGTCCAATTCGTGTGAGATAATAGGATAGTTTCTCTCTCAAAAAGTCTTAGTTTGAGATTTTCTATTTTCCTAGAAGCTTCAGCACCATATTCAGTTCCAGCCCTAGGCACTTACTGTTCAGAGGTCTTTCTTTTGCTAATATCTAAGGCTGATCCCTATACACACTAAATGGAAATAATTTCCCAACATTAAACCAAAGGAGATCTATCTCAGGCTAAATGAAGACATGGGCACCTGGAATGTCACCAAAGTACTCATGTTTTTTTTTTGTCAAAAAGCTTCATTTTGGCTGCCAAAGGACAACCTTTTGAAATGGTGCTACCTGCATTGTGCTAAAGCTTCATGACAGTTCAGCCACTCTACTGGTGACTTCAAACTGACTTCAGAGAACAAACACCACAATTAGGATCTTTGTGGATTTCCCCCCACCATTGATAGCATTTTGGGGCCATATAAATGTGATATACAGCTGGAAAGCAACCATAACATCAAGGTAACATTTGAAAAAATCCTTGTGTTTGTTAGTTTACTCAGGGTTATGTACTGTATAGATCAAGTCAAGGCCTGCACAGGATGACCTGGTCAGGAAATGGTGGATCTCCAGTATTTGTGATATATGAAGTTACTGTAGGTTGTTTGCACTGAAAGCATTTAAGCCACATTACAATGGAAGCAATTTCTTGCTCTGACTCTTAGTTCTGTCCTATGAAGATACAGGAAACATGTGAGAGAATAGTTAGATAGCTGATGTCAAGGGCTAGTAAATCAATCTTAATCGAGGCTATAAAGCCAAAGGGATTTTCAAACCCATCTGCAGGCCTAAATCCAAGAAATATGGTAAGAGACTCAAGATAAGTCAAGCTACAACGGTGATCCAGATGAAGGTCGAGATATCCATGGAAACTATTCATAGTCAAATGCTCTGAATGTTCAAATGAGCTGAACTGAATGTTATCTTCAGCAACAGCCTTAGCCTTATAAAATTGTCAGTAACTGGCATTGCCTGGGCTCAGCTAGTACTCATCATGGTTCTTACTCCAGAGAAGTCTCTCCTTGCCAGATACCCAACCCAGCTGTGATGTTCAACCTTCTATTCCTTCATTTGGCAATTGTGACACAGTGTTGAGATCAAAGCTGCGTTTGAGAGATGTTTCAGGGACTAGTTCTCCCTTTTTTTAACCTGAGCCTTTTCTTAACCTGAGCCCATGGTCCAAATAGGTAATTCAGTTTTCTCATTCCTCCTCCTCCTCCTCCAAGGAAAAAAAACTTTACTCTTCCAAAGGAAAATTCACTTTTGATTTATGCACATCATCTTGCAGGTAAATTTGTTGGCATCAGCTCCGATATTCAATTTAAAAGCAAATGGGAAGCCAACCACAGTGACTTGATATGTATGTGTTACAGACATATGTATTGTCTGTAACACAGACAACCTATGTTTTGTTGCTGGTTCTAGTCTTTGCTTCCCAAAACAGTGTTTGTGATGAAATGAGAATGGACAAGTTATGCATTGTGCATTTTAGCAAAATTATTCCTCACTGAACATTGATAGATTTCATCAAAAGGCAGGCAGTGTGTAGGCCTGTAGCAATAGCAATAGCACTTAGACTTATATACCGCTTCATAGTGCTTTACAGCCCTCTCTAAGCGATTTACAGAGTTCAGCATATTGCCCCCAACAATCTGGGTCCTCATTTTACCCACCTCAGAAGGATGGAAGGCTGGGTCAACCTTGAGCCGGTGAGATTTGAACAGCTGAACTGCCGAACTAGCAGTCAGCTGAAGTAGCCTGTAGTGCTGCACTCTAACCACTGCACCACCTCAGCTCTGTAGGCACCCAACATCTCCCACAAAGGTTACAATTTGTAGTTACCAGATCATCTATTGCAGAAATTTGTTCCCAAGCCCTTTTTTCCCCTTATTGAAGGGGTTTTAGGTATATTTGCAAAGATTTTATTTCTACAGCTACTGCTATAACTGGAACCTAATAAATCTTTGCCCTATAAATAGCAATAGCAATAGCACTTAGACTTATATACCGCTTTACAGTGCTTGCACTTAGGACTAATTTATGGCTATCTAAGAACTTTGCTTTGAGTATGCAGACAATTTTGTTTCTGAGCATTGGGATTTATATAGTCCCAACTTCATAATGCTTAAAAAAAATTTCTGTACATTGTGACCAAAAAACAGTTTATCCTTCCTGTTTCATTATCAGAAAGTTGCCACATTGGAACAGCTCAAAAATAGGATTTCTCCTAGGCGCAAAACAATTTGTAAATACAGCCATGACCCTGTTAGTCTTCTTTGCAGGGTTCACATAGATATTAGGGAGATTGTTATAGATTTCTAAAACTTTTTGTGTACAATGCAGAAGTACAATAATTTTGTATTCCTCATTTTTATAGTGTGTAGATGTACCCTAATTGTAATCCCTGTTCCCATTTTTTCTCCTTTTCTGAGTTCCCAACAAGATTTAATTCAGAAGTAGCTGCAAAATGGTCTACCCTTTTCTACACCGCATAATTTGTACAAGGGAAAATCCATCTCTTGGCAGCTATGAGGGCAGAGTCCACTTCCAACTCTACTACTTGCCATCAAGGGCATCCACAAGCTGACTTTAAGAATCAAGATGGCAGCTTTGATAGTGCCACATCTTGCATGTTTGGTCCCCACATTCTCTGCAAATACCCTGAACTCCTTCTGTTTGCCTCCCCAGATAGCACACCCCAGATAGCAATAGCAATAGCACTTAGACTTATATACTGCTTCACAGTGCTTTACAGCCCTCTCTAAGTGGTTTACAGCGTCAGTCTATTGCCCCCAACAATCTGGGTCCTCATTTTACCCACCTCGGAAGGATGGAAGGCTGAGTCAACCTTGAGCCTGGTGAGATTCGATCTGCCAAATTGCAGGCAGCCAGCAGTCAGCAGAAGTAGCTTGTAATATTTATTTATTTATTTATAGCAATAGCAATAGCACTTTTCTTATATACCGCTTCATAGTGCTTTACAGCACTCTCTAAGCGGTTTACAGAGTTCAGCATATTGCCCCCAACAATCTGGGTCCTCATTTTACCGACCTCGGAAGGATGGAAGGCTGAGTCAACCTTGAGCCTAGTGAGATTTGAACAGCTGAACTGTTGAACTAGCAGTCAGCCTGCAATGGCTGCATTTAACCACTGCACCACTTCAGCTCTTTTGTGAGATTTATATACCGCCTCATAGTGCAAGCACTCTCTAAGCGGTTTACACCAGTAAGCAATGTATATTTATATTGCCCCCAACAATCTGGGTCCTCATTTTACCAACCTCGGAAGGATGGAAGGCTGAGTCAACCTTGAGCCGGTGAGATTTGATCCGCTGACCTGCGGATCAGTGTCAGCTAAAGTGGCCTGTAGTACCTGCATTCTAACCACTGCGCCACCACGGCTCATTCATATCCAGGCAGTTTCACAATGTGGTTTATTAGTAGTAGTAGTAGTACAAACTCCATGAACTTATGCAACACCGCCTGGGGTGGTGGAGAAAATGAAGAGGTCCCAATCCAACCTCAGAAAAAACAAGAAACCTAAACTAATTGGAGGCTTTCCTAAATCTATACAGGTAGTCCTCAACTTACACCCACAATTGAGCCTAGAATTTATGTTGTTAAGTGAGACATTGGTTAAGTGAGTTTTGCTCTATTTTACAGCCTTTCTTGCCCCAGCTGTTAAAGTGAATCGCTGCAGTTGTTAAGTGAGTAACCCAGTTGTTAAGTGAATCTGGCTTCCCCATTGACTTTGCTTCTCAGAAGGTCACAAAAGGTGGTCATGTAACCCTGGGACACTGCAATGGTTGTAAGTGTGAAAAATAAGTCACTTTTTTCAATGCCATTGTAACTTCAAATGGTCACTAAATGAACTGTTGTAAGTCAAGGACTACCTGTATATGTATGGTGTCGATTTGGTCCTGGGAACAGATAATAATAAAAGCATAAATACCAAGTCAGCATTTTTTTTTCATAGGTCTTTGTAAGAGAGCTAGGCAAGACACCACTGAAATGTTTAATTGGAGTGTTAATACCACTTTATAATGCCTTGGTAAGACTCCCCTTGGAATACTTCTGCACTAGTTAGAGTCCCCAAACTGTTCTCAAGGGGAGCCCCAAAAAAGTCATTTTTAGTCTTATGAATGTATGGGCTACCACAGCAAATGACAAAGCATCGTTTGCCACGTTTCTACACAGAAGACTATGGAATGGGAGGGGGAATTGCTGTGAGGGAGAAACATTAGAGATAACACATTCTTGGTTAGTTCTCCAAGGTCATCCTTTGTCCACCACCTGCTGGAAGCTGGGAGGAGATATTGCCACGCTGGCAGAAGATCAGTGGCCAACGTGATCCAGTTGGGGGGTGGGGGAAAAGGGGTGCCAACTTCCTACGGGGTGGGAACTTGGGAGGAAAGTTAGATTTGGGTTTCTCCATGTGCTTGCCAACATGGTCTCCGCATTAAATTGGAACTTTGGTGAACTGATTGCCTTGGACTCTGATTTCTGCTTGAGTACTATTTGGAACCGTGACAGCAAAACAGTGTAGTAGAGAAGCTGTAGTCATTGGAACAACCAATGCTGTTAAGAAGTGCTTTTCACCAAAGAGGTTATTTGAGCTTCCAGGGATAAAGAGAATTTCTGTTTTTGGAAAGAGAGCACTTACATTCCAGATAACATGTGCCCCTTAATTCCAGAAGCAACACTCAGTTGCCTTTTCCACAAGTGTTCCTGATCACAGTTGTACAAGACAACAAGAAATGTTTGGGGAGTGGTGGGGATCAAGTGGTTTGGCATCACTGCATTACAAGTTTCTGTGACCTATGGACCTCTGCTGGGACATGTCATCGGTGATTTATGAGGCCTGGTTGCCTGGTCCTGACCATTGTTGAAAACACATTTGGAATGTGGCCTTGCCGTTTGATGAGAAAGGAATCCCCATTGTCATTGCCACCCCTTTGAGGTCCAAATATATATTTTTTGCCGTTATTCAAATTTGTCACAGAGGCCTTGGATAGACAGTTGTTCCTGGTAAAGTTTTTGCAACCACCATAGGGTAGTGTATTGTATTTCTTATATTTTATTGTTGTTTTTAATGTAGTCGTCTTGGTTTTTTTGAATAGGATGTTTTGAAAGGCCAGATCTTCCCTTTTGGGCCCAGCAATGCTCTGAGCTATATTCCAGCCAATCTCACTACTAATAGATTGGGGTGTCAGATGTCCACTGAGGGAGAGGAAATTCTGTTGTCTAGGGAAGGGAAGGACTTGTTTGCCTTCTATTTTTTGCCTCTAAAAAATAAGCTGATTGACCTGTCCACCTGCCAACTCCTACTGTTTGGGCAACCCATCCGATTCCCGGTGGCCATCCATCACTGAATTGAGCATTATTCCTGTTCTGTGATTTGGCAGCCCACAGCAAGCTCATTCCTGTTTATTTATATCAAGCAATTCTCATGTTTTAGAAAAGAAAACATTACCAAAAGCCCCCCCCCCAATCAAAAGAATTGAAATGCTTTCTAAAACAATAAATCCAACCACCATTAATAACATTAAAATCCTAGGAAAGACAGCTCCTGAATCAGCAAAGTGCAACCGTGTCACTAAAGCAAAAGAGCCATATATTCATTACCAGCTGGATAGACAGCATGTGACAGCCTCTTATAAATAATTTGAGATTGCTAAAGGGACTGTTGAGCTTATTAGTATAATAGCCAGTTAATACCACACCCACTCATGTTACTTCATTATAATATGAGGCCGACCAAGTTTCTTCTTTTGTGCACTCCAGGGGTCATTGCCTGCACAATTCATCTTGATAATATATCCACCCCAAGGTGAGTTTATTTCTAATTATGGACATTCAGGCAGAACTGGGATGTTGGTAATCTTCCCAGGAAAGTCAATCGTGAGGAACAGCTTTTGACCAGCAAACTAGAGGACAGTTTGTTGTTAGGAAAAGATTCTTGTTCCAGTTAGGTCCATCTTGTCATATGAAGCAATGTTTATATTTGGTATCCCAATAAGAATACTAAAGGTTAGGGGATGTAGCAACTGCATCTACCAGGAATCATAGAGAAATTAGAACATTATTCTTGTAAAGCAAGGTTGTCAAATGCACGTCGTCACGGCAGCGTCACGTGACGTATCGGGACTTTTTTCCCCTTCGCTAAACCAGATGTGGGCATGGCCAGCATGTGACGCATCCAGCCCATGGGCCGGGAGTTTGACAGCCCTGTTGTAAGGAATGGGCACTGCAAATTAACAGTGTATAGGTAGTCCTTGTGACAATTTGAAGTTATGATGGTGCTAAAAAGAGCAACGATTTACAACTGGTCCTTGAACTAACAACCATCACCGGGTCCCTGGGGTTACAAAATTAAAATTTGGGTGCTTGGCAACCAGCTAAATTGGATGTGACTCACTTAATGAAAGCATCGCTTAGCATTGGAGGCCTCAATCCCAATTGTGGCATAAATCAAGAACTACCTGAATTGCACATTCTCTAAAAACTTTTTAGAAAGCACTTTAAATCTTCATAAAAAGCTTTAAAAAACACCATCAAAATTTTGCTGTTAATTTTTGGTGATCTCAGAGGACACAGATTGGGGACCGAGGGTGCCGTGAAATGTGTGAATGCCAGATTCCTGCTCTAGGAGTTAGTAAATCCTATTTGCGCTCCAGTACTTGTGTAGTACAAGGCCAGTATTCAGCTGACATGTTTCGAACTTGAGACTAATTGTACGTTTGCTATATTTGGACTTAGACTTAGAATAACTTTATTGTCACTTTAAATGTACATTGTTTGCCATACATTAAAATGAAATTTCATTGCATACAGCTCTCAAAGGGTCACCACCTCCAATGTACACTACATAAACAACATAAACACAAATACTTCTTCATTGCACCACTACACAGCTTGCCAGCAGCCATTTCTTCCATATCTCTTCCAGAGAGAAGTATGCAGGACTCAGTTCTACCATTAATGTGACTTTTGCTACAGGCCCATCATTGCATGGGATACCAGTCCGACTCTAGCATTATTTTATTTTTATTTATTTATTTTATTTGTCAAACATGTATAGCATAGTAGTTGTTTGTATAAACATAACATAAGTAAAAAAGTAACGATTAAAGAGGACAATGGGACAGTTGGACAGGGACGGTAGGCACAGTGGTGCGCTTATGCACGCCCCTTACAGACCTCTTAGAAATGGGGAGAGGTCGACTGTAGACAGTCTAAGGTTAAAGTTTTTGGGGTTTGGGGAAGAGCAGGGGTCGGCAACCTTAAACACTCAAAAAGCCATTTGGACCCGTTTCCCACAGAAAAGAAAACACCGGGAGCCACAAAACCCTTTTGACATCTAAAATGAAGATAACACTGCATATATCATTTTTTACCTTTATGTTATGTATTTAAAAAAAACTATAGTGTGTTGAATTTTGAAATCAATAAACTGCTACAGAGAAAACACATTTTTATTTCTGCATGCAACAAAAACATTTTGAACTCTGAAAAAAAAAGATGGGTCGAAAAGCTCAATAAATCACGTGCTGGTGGGTGTCGCACATTGGCGATTGTGATGCATATTTTGAGCAACGGAGCCGCAGCAGAGGCATTAGAGGAAGACTAGAATAAAGCATCGGGGACTTTTTAAAATTAATAAAATAGGTAAGGCAGCGTTTCTCAAGCTTGGCAACTTTAAACAGTGTGGACTTCAACTCCCAGAATTCCCCAGCCAGTGTAGGAATTGAAGTCCACACTTTTTAAAGTTGCCAAGCTTGAGACTCACTGGGCTAAAAACTCCTTGGACATTCTCCTCTGTAGCTTCCAGGTTTTCAGAGCTTGGATGTTTGCAATCTGAAGCCTCTGATATGAGAAGGAAAAAGGTCCTGGTTCTGAAGATCCTTTTCTTCTCTCAGTCTACCCAGAATCCCCACTTTGGGAATCTAAAGTCTTTGCAGATCACAAAGTAGACATTTGCTTTATCGACATGTGAAATCGTACCACCATTATAGTCTCCTGGACCATTTTCATGAATTAAAGATATGGTGGTGCGAGTGCTCTGCTCCTCTTCATAACATCTGCTTTGAAACCTCTACTGAAAATTATGGCATGTGTTAGGATGCTTCATGATCTTTTTAAAACATGTTTATGATGTGCTAAATGCCATCAATAGAGTGTCGACACTCCATATTTCTTCTTGTCATCTGAGTCAGTACCTGAACTTGGTTATGGACTGGAGCAGGTCAATAAACAGAGTCTAAAACCTGATAAAAGGGACAATATGTGTGCACATTGGGAAGAGGTACTACATTTAGTGTGGAACGACATTCTCTTTGGAAGATTAAGATGAAAATGTGACCCAGTTTTGTGATATAAGCTACAAATGACCATTGTAGCATAACAGGTTGTTTACCAGGTGGCAACAAAGATCTTTCATGTGCAGATATACTGTATGTTTTGATAAAATGTCAGTCTGTTGATTATATTATGTGCGAATCTACCCTTGAAATCAACTGCTTCCAAATGTGAAGCAGTTGGGGTTCAGGTTTGAAAATGTTACTTTAGAGCAGTGTTTCCCAACCTTGACAACTTGAAGATGTCTGGACTTCAACTCCCAGAATTCCCCAGCCAGCATTCGCTGGCTGGGGAATTCTGGGAGTTGAAGTCCAGACATCTTCAAGTTGCCAAGGTTGGGAAACACTGCTTTAGAGTATGTCTTGTCACTTTAGAAAGACCGATCCTGTTTTGCTCCAAAACCCAACTCAAGCTATTATTTTTGACCTTTAACTCATTCCATAGCTGAGAATCCAAGAACTTTGAGGTCTGCTTCCTTTCATACTAACCTGTACTGACAATGTAGTACTTCCACTGAGGCTTGTGTAGAATGGAAGCACCATCACAGAACAAGATTCTCGCCTCTGGCAAGTGGTGAGAATCACCTCACCCATGAAGCAGGATGATATCCTTGCCTTAGGCAGCAGAATGAAAAGAGTGGTGGCTTAGGTAGGACATCAGAATGGTGGTTTATATAGGACCATGATGGCGAACCTATGGCACGTGTGCTGGAAGTGGCATGCAGAGCCATCTCTCCAGGCACGCGAGCCATCACCGATTGCTCTTCCGGATTCCGGCACTAGAAACCAGAAGAGCAGCCGCCCGATATGCATGCGCACGTCAGGTGGCTGCTCTTCCGGTTTCTGGCACGTGCATGCGCACCGACCAGCTGGTCTTTGCATGCACATGCTTGCCAGAAACCGGAAGACCAGGTTCCGCACTGGGCGGATGCTCTTTCGGTTTCCGGCACACGCATACACGCTCCCATTTCGGCACTCGGTTTGCCAACACTGATATAGGACATTAGAAGAATGCTTCATAGAGCCTGATCAGTCATTTCTCAATGGTGGTAATTGTAATAGAAAGAAAGCTGGTCTCAAGTGATAATTGAGTTCAAAAACTTTGCTTTGAGAGTCCCTTCCTAAGACTTCACACAACATACTTAATATATCAGGTAAGCATCTTATACATAGAGCTGCCTTAAATGGAGTCAAATCTCTGATGAATTTTGTGTTCTAAGCTGCCCAGAGTTGTTGAATGCAAGATGGGTGGCAAATAAAGGGAAGGGAAGGGAAGGAAAGGAAAGGAAAGGAAAGGAAAGGAAAGGAAAGGAAAGGAAAGGAAAGGAAAGGAAAGGAAAGGAAAGGAAAGGAAAGGAAAGGAAAGGAAAGGAAAGGAAAATAAAATATACCATTGTATATCTTACTTGGAATCTCAAGAAGCTACCACATCATAGATGTAAAGCATTTACCAGTATTTTGGATCTATTAAAGCTTGTGCTTTAATAATGATTATTCACAGAGCTGGGATTTGGACTTATAAAAAGTTCTGCTTCGTACACTTTCTCTTTCCTTGGATCAGTGGTAGGTTGCTGCCGGTTTAGACCGGTTCTCCCATACCTGTGGTGGAAATTTGCCACAGCTCACAGAACCCGTAGTGGTGGCTGGCTGGCCACGCCTCCAAACCGGTCCTCCGGTTGCCACTCCTTGAATGCGGCTGGCAAAGATCATGTCCGAGTTGTGATGCGTGTGCGCAAAACACGCATTTCCGACGTGTTGCGAACCGGTAGGGAAGGTAAGTAGAACCCACCCCTGCCTTGGATCTCCTCCCTATCTAGCAATCAGTGGTCTGTGTTTTGTCTGATGGAGCAATATTTTTATTATTAGACAAAAGTAGAGAAATCCTAGCCTTTTCATGGTAAATAAGCAAGGAAATGTATGCAAGGAATGCAAGGTGGTCATAATGATCACTTTGGGGCGAAGCATCATTTGGCAAAATGAGCTAAAGAAGAGAACCCTCAATTTGTGTGAAAGAAATTACAGGCACATGCTTGGACAGTAAATGTTTGCTCCACGGTCTGGCAGATGGAATGACATTTGTATGTCATTGTATGACATTGGCAGATTCAGATCCAATATCGGGATAAAATAATGTATTCCACAATAAAGTGTACCTCACAATACACTTCACTGACTTGGTGAGGAAGAGGAGTTAAGTTGTGGAACAACACTATCAAGGAGTCAAGCGATGGAGTCAATTTGCTACCAGGAGGTTAACTTTACTCCTAAAATTGGCTCAACCTTTCTCAGAGTGAACTTAACCCTGATCAGTTAGGCAAAATAAGCAAGAATTGCACAGATTCCAATAAGGTATCTTTCATTCTTGTCTGAAAGTAAATACAGACTCTTGGCAATGGCAAGAGAAAATTCCAACTCTCATTTATAGGAGATGATTAAAGCAGACTCACTTTGAATGGTTTGAAACTCTTTTTCCCAGGTTTCTCAACATCCAGGCTGACCTATGTAGATGATCATCTTCCAATGGATTCCAGGTCTAGATTGTTGATGTCCAGTCTCCCTTCTGGTCCCTTCCCAGCCCCTCTCATAACCCCTACACTAAATCAGTCCTCTGGTCCTTTAAGAGACCAGGACTGTAATTCCAGGAAATTCCAGGAAAAGGCAGTTGCCTTAAGGAGTTGCAGGCAGGGGCTACATTTGTGCCACCACTTGCTCCAAAGAACTTTTTTGAAATCAAATCCCAAGCACTGCAAATCCCAGCTCTGTGACATGTGGCACTTCTCCTTGCTCTCTGATTGAATGCTCAGATATACAGAACAGCACATGACTTTCCTATTACCAACTGCTGGAACAGCCTGCTCTTTCTATTCGTTTCTGATCTGCAGTTGCAGATTTCATTATTTACATTTTAGTTTAGGTCTAGTTTTACGATCGGTGCAATTGAGACAGCATTTAGAGGTGAAATGTGGTGGGTTGTTAGGGGCACTGGAACGTGAATAATATCCCCAAATGAGAGAAAGTCATGCTGGCGACAGAATAGGTTTTTTTTCCCCTCATCTGAAAATTGTAGATTTTTGCTCACATGCTTTGCAACACCGAGAAAGCTTTTAAGAGAAAAACCCCTTCCAAAATCTGTGCAGGCTTAACATGAAAACAACTACCTCTCAGCCAATCAAGCTTCACCAGAGCAAGCACGGTGGGAATCTGTGTGAGCATCTCTTATGGATGACAAAGTTTTTGACAGGATGAATTCTAGTTTGGGGCCAAAGAATAGCCTCAGAGACTTAGCTAGAGAGTCATCCTTCCACCGAAGATTACCTTGACCATCCGAAAATCAATTCAGGAAATGACTGGGGAGATAAGCAGGGCCACACGAGTGAAGCCAAGGGTAATTTTTGAACAGGCGGTAGAGCGGTGTTGATCAGTCAAGGCCAGGGCAGAAATGCCACAGATAGCGTACATTCTGTCCTGGGGAGGGGGATGAAAACAGAGAATTTGGACAGGCTACCCTGCTCCCAGGGGTTCTTCCACCATGTCACTCTTCAGAGGCCATGCGGGGGTCTCCCTGCCATTCTTATTAGTTTTTTCCCAAACACCATCACTCTGCCAAACAAATAATTCCCTCACCACTGTCAAACTATTCACTAAGGCTGCATTACTATTACTATTAGTCTTCTCATCATTCCTATCACCCATCTCCTTCCACTTATGACTGTATGACTGTAACTTGTTGCTTGTATCCTTAAGATTTATATTAATATTGATTGTTTCCTGATTGCTTATTTGTACCCTGTGACAATCATTAAGTGGTGTACCTCATGATTCTTGACAAATGTATCTTTTCTTTTATGTACACTGAGAGCATATGCACCAAAGACAAATTCCTTGTGTGTCCAATCACACTTGGCCAATAAAGAATTCTATTCTATTCTATTCTATTCTATTCTATTCTATTCTATTCTATTCTATTCTATTCTATTCTATTCTAATTCTAATTCTAATTCTAATTCTAATTCTAATTCTAATTCTATTCTATTCTTCTATTCTATTCTATTCTATTATTTGGGATTCCTTCTGCCAACATTTGCATGCAAAGTAGGAGTACTAGTCCAGGGGCACAAGCAGTCCAAAGAGTTCCTGGATTTGGCACATACACGGTAGTCCTTGATGTACGACCACAATTGAGCCCAAAATTCATGTTGCTAAGTGAGACATTTGTTAAGTGAGTTTTGCCCCATTTTACGACCTTCCTTGCCACAATTGGTAAGTGAATTGTTGCAGTTGTTCCGTTAGCAACACAGTCATTAAGTGAATCTGGATTCCCCGTTGACTTTGTTGGTCAGCAGGTTGCAAAAAAGCTAATCATGGGACTCTGGGACACGGCAACACAGTCATAAATATGAGTCAGTTGCCAAGGATCTGAATTTCGGTCACATGACCAAGGGGATGCTGCAACCATTGTAAGTGTGAAAAACTGTTGTAAGTCACTTTTTTTCCAGTGCCGCTGTAACCTTGAACAGTCACTAAATGAACTAATTAATTAAATGGATTTGTATGCCGCCCAACTCCCTAGGGACTCTGTTGTAAGTGGACAACTACCTATATTTCTGGAGTTCCTTGAAAAATGGAATCAGGCTAACTTCATTTTTGCCACTCTCCCAAGCAGGCAAATTCATTTTTATCTAGACTAGAAGTCTTCAAACTTGGCAACTTTAAGACTTGTGGACTTCAACTCCCAGAATTCTCCAGCCAGCATAACTGGCTGGAGAATTATGGGAGTTGAAGTCCACAAGTCTTAAAGTTGCCAAGTTTGGGGACCTCTGATCTAGACAGACTTTGTTTAAGCAAAGTCTGTGTTGATAAAAGGTGAGTGTTTGCCTGTCGGTGGGCACTCCTCTTGATTGCACATGATGATTTTCTAAACGTTATTGTATCACAATGCATTACTGGCCCCCTTGAGCATCATTTCATGTGGAAACGTAGGCTACAAATGACATCAATAATAAATCAGGACAGGCAGAGGGGAAGTTCCTTGAGACCCAAATGAAGAGGTTTTTGTCGAATCAGAGTGCAGTCTACTGTCGGTACTCTTTAAGGTCACTGGGGGGATAAATTATTAAAGGCATGGACTCTAATTGCATGAGCTGCATTTATTTAAACTTTAATTCCATGTGTAAGGTATTTTCTTGAAAAAAAAAACCCTCCTTATCTTTGTGCCAGCCTATCTCTCAAAGGTCAAGGCAAGGTTCCTGAATGTGAGAAAGACTACTCTGCCCTAGATAAATATGCCACTCAAAATTAATGGACTGCGTTGACATACTTTTGTTCTTAGTTTAAAAGTTAAAGGTGAAACTCTATTGCAAATCAGTTTCAGGTTCTCTTCTTTCACTCTGCAAGTTTTCTGTCTCTCTGTTTGGTTGCTGTCCTTCAACATTCTCTTTACTAATGATCTCCATATATCTATCTTTATTCAGGGGGTCCCTGGTGTTCTCTGAGCTTGGTTGTTTTCTTGCAGACATTTCATTACCCAACAAGGTAATATCACTGGTGATGCTACCAAGTTGGGTAATGAAACATCTGCAAGAAAACAACCAAGCTCAGAGAGCACAAGGGACTCCATGGTTCAACCCTGGGCTACAAATAGTCTCTCCTATTGTTATTTCCCCCCCCCCCACATTTGATTTCAAACTGTCAAGCAGTGATTTATATTGCCTGTTATATGTATATGCAGGGAGAAGCATCCCTATCTAATATAATGGTTTATTCCTGAGCACGTGATTGATATGTTCTTGTACACATGTGCACATTCCTTTCTCCGTTCATTCCTTTTGTTCCTGGCTTCTATTGAAGCAACACCTATTTTTATATCAGAGATGTAGAATTAATGAGATTTATTGTTTTGTACCGAAATAAATATTTTTACTTAGACTCTTAAACTGCGGCTTCATTTCTAATGTCAGAATTCCGGGGAAAAGATCTATTTTTCCTTTGTGAGATAAATTTCGCCTCCGTCACAAACAGGGATAAGTCTATATTTTTTTAGAATTTAGATTTGGGTAAATGACCAACAAGCTTTTTGAAACCTGGGCTGGAACCCAGTAAAGAAGAAAGAAAAGACCATTTTCTGCAAAGGGAGGGCCAGTTGCCTGGAACAAAACAACTAGCTGCTAAAAGATTTAGTGATTAAGTGTTCAGCTTACACTTCCTTCTACTCCAATTCTCTTTGCTACAGCGACCCTCCCATGCCTGCACAGATAGAAAATAAGCAGAATTCTTGGATGGCTCAGGCAAGCCTCCACTTTATTAAGGAAATTATAAGCAAATGACTCTTAATAACCGGAGCTATCAATAACTTGAAAATCTGAAATGTCTATTGACATAGGAAACAGCGTGGAAATCAGTTGAATAAATATATGCCCAAATGAGACTTTTTGTTGAAATTGTGTCTCTACTTTAGCTCCATCTGTGTATATGCCAAAAAGATTACAGAATGCCACCGATCTTCTTATAGAGGGAATTAAAGCTGCATCCCCTAGAATTTATTATTGTTCAGATATATTTATTTATTTATTTATTTATTTATTTATTTATTTATTTATTTATTTATTTATTTATTTATTTATTTATTTATTTATTTATTTATTTATTTATTTATTAAATAGATTTATTTGGCCACCTAACTTACACACAGTGACTTTGAGAAATATGAAATATGCATAACACCCTTTTCTGGTTGGTCTGAATAGAAATCCTGAGTAAATGTTGATCTTGCCAGCATTCTATATGGTCTCCATTTTTAGGCGCTAACACTCTAGCATGGCTGGCTGGGGAATTCTGGGAATTGAAGTCCATGCATCTTAAAGTTGCCAAGTTTGAGAATTTACAGTGGGT
The DNA here is from genome assembly GCA_023053685.1 of Diadophis punctatus similis. Taxonomy (NCBI): domain Eukaryota; kingdom Metazoa; phylum Chordata; class Lepidosauria; order Squamata; family Dipsadidae; genus Diadophis; species Diadophis punctatus. The sequence goes on from JALIGW010000001.1 coordinate 28,006,655, forward strand.
GAAAAGAAACAATGTACTGTATATGCACAAATTCATGGAAGGATGCCCATAAATTACTTTTAAAAAGTAAAACAAAAAGTGTAGAGAATCTGTGGGAAAGCCCTTCCTTCCTTCCTTCCTTCCTTCCTTCCTTCCTTCCTTCCTTCCTTCCTTCCTTCCTTCCTTCCTTCCTTCCTTCCTTCCTTCCTTCCTTCCTAGATTACCCTTAATTCTCTCTATACAAGATGCAGATCAATCAATCTTAGCCATTTGCACTCACATCACGTTGCTTCTCAAATTCTTTAACATTCCCCTTCTTTTCAAAAAGTACATTTATGCATAATGTATAGCTAGATTCAACCTGAACATGTTTATCTTAGAGTTCACTTATAAAAATCATACTTTAAACAGAAGCATATTCCATCAGGAGCCAAGCTCAACACAGTCACAGCAACTTCAGAATTTTTCCAGAATTATTCTTAGTTCTGCCATCAAAGGCAGATCCTTTGGAAGTGCTGAAAGTTAGTAGTAGCAGTAGAAGCTGTAATATTATTGCTGCGATCGCTATCATTATATTAAGATCTTGATTCTTCATAAAATATCTAGGAGCAATTGGGGAAACACCATACAATTAATCATTAATGCATCAACAATACCATTAGCATCAATGACTAAACTTTATTGAAGAGTCACAAACGTTTTAGAAACAACCTCCCCCCCCCCGCTGCCACCCCTGATCTAGGGTCCTCCAGATGTGCTGGATGATTCCTATCACTCCAGTTGACAGCTGTGATCCCAGCATATCCCAAAAAGAGCAGGTTAGGAGAGGAATGAAACTGGCACTTTAAAGTAGAAGCCGTGCCATTGAACCATGACTGCCCATTCCCAATTGGGGCCTTCTCTTTAGATTGTACAAATGTAGTTGCAAACTGAGTCAAACCAAGGCTAATTTCTGTCTCAGGTCGAGAGCCTGAATTATCTGTGTATAGCCACACTCTTCACTGGAGTTAAGTGGGCAGAGGATTTGCAAAAAATGGAAGAGTTGCTAGATTCACATCACATGCTAAATCTTAAATCAGAGTAAGCAAGGGTAATGTGCTATTCTGAAGAAAGTATACGGTTTAAGGCAGAGGTGAAATGCTCCTGGTTCAGGCGGGTCGTTCGTTCGTTGTAGAGTTGATAGAGCCGATAGCGATTGCAGCGCGAGGCTTCCCCCACCCGTTTCCCCCACCCGCCTGGATGCTGCCATTTGGGGCATTCTGTGCATGCACAGAGGGTAAAAGAACCCAGATGGCGGCGTCCAGGCAGGTGGAGGAAGCAGGTGGGGGAAGCTTCGCCCTGCGTTCACTATCGGCTCTATCGGCTCTACGACGACCGACCGGCCCACCCGAACTGGGAGCATTTCACCCCTGGTTTAAGTGCCTGGTTCACATGCAATATACTAAGAGTGTAGTTGGATTCCTACAAAATGCTGAACCATCTTGTCTTTGGAAATCTCACTTCAGTCTACCCTTAGCCTCTCCACAATGTTTTCCTACTTGTGGAAAGAAATACAGTGACTGACTAACTAATGTAACTGACTAACTAATCAGAGCTGTTTCATCTCCTTTTCTGCATGCTGTATTCTCCACCCCAGCATCTGTAACAGGCTTTGTACCTAAGACCTACTTACTCTTCTTTCTGATCCACTTGCAGAAAATCAGTTCTTCTGTATCCCATTTCTAAAGGGTGGGGAAGTGGAACAGAAGAACCCTTCCAGTAAAGCCCCTGAGATTGTGAAAGTCTCTGATTCAGATTATTAGTTTAGCATCCTTCCTATTTTCAGATGCCAAGTGATTCCCATTATTGCAGGGTTTTTTGGGTGGGTTTTTTTTTGTTTTTTTGTTTAGTTTGGCATGGCTAGTAACTGTGTTAGTTTAGCCAGCCAGCTAAACTTTTGGGGGGGTTGCTTTTTTTATTTCAATCAGTCTTTATTTTTAATGAAGCTAAAAAAAAGAGCATATTTTGACTTAATTGCTACCTTTCTTGATAGCCGATATATACTTTAAAGTGGCTAAAATAACTTTATATAAAAATTGCCCCCCATTTCTATCACTGCCCCCAAAATAATTTCACATAACTCCAGTGGTGTTGCTCAGTATTTCCACCGACTTTGCAAAAGTTCCTAGAATAATCTTCTTTCACTGACAGCTGCTCGGCTATTATTGACTTTGAAATCTATCCTGGAAGTTTGCAGAACAATAAACTGATTAAAATGGAAAAGGGGGTTGCTAGTGGTTCAGCATAAAATATGACCTAAGCCACTATTTTAAGTTCTAATATGGTTTCTTTGAATATAGCATCTTATATATTACTTTTGTTAGCTCAAGTTTCAGGTGAAGTATGTTGTGTTGTTTCAACCATTGTGACTTTCCTGCTCATATTTTTTTCCTTACTTTCCATGAGAAGTGGCAATAACAAAAACACGGCAATGGAGAGAGACATGGGCATGTAGGAAGAGAGAAAAAGGCAAATACATTGTGTGCACCATGATGTCATTCATGCAAATCATATAATTTACATAAGGGTTATTGTCATGATGCATGTGGAATCGTCACTTGTACCAGAAGCCTATGTTATCTCAGACATAAGCTTCACAAAGTCTTCGGCTGGGTACAAATTTATGGCTAAACCAAAGGGTGCTTTGTTTCTTTCAAGGTCAACAGTACTAAACTTAATTACTGTAATTAGTAAATCATACCTTGCTTGCATTACACATGAACCCGGCCATGGTTTGTTGACAAATTCAGTTTTATCAAATTCAAGCACATGCCTACTACGAAGGGGAATTGCTTTTAGCAGAAGGTACATTAGCAACTTTGAAGCATGCGGAATTCCAGCAAAGGCCTAAGAACATGCGCTGAAAGGACAGTGAGAACTTGAACTCAGTTAGGCATCAACTGATCCACACTTTTGCATCTTTGAAGAGAGACTGCTTTTCTAAATAGTCCTTAAAAGTGACTTGGACACTTTCACTCAGCAGAGGCATAAACATCTAAGCCCCTATGATGGCAAGTGAACAGTGATATCATGACACGTGTGATGTCACTTCCTTTGCCCCACGGAAAGTTAAAGCAGTACAATGATCTGTTGCTAAAGTCCAGATTCCAGGGATTCGTTTGGCTAAATTTGGGGACATTCCACTGGCCATCGATTCATTTTGGAGGGCAGTTTCAGAACCTTTGTTATGACCCTCCAACCCTTCCTAGTCTGGCATATTTCACAAGAAGAGTCCTCCACTCCTCTGCTCGCAATAAAATACCTTATTTATTTATTTGTTTGTTTGTTTGTTTGTTTGTTTGTTTGTTCATATTTATATGCCGCCCAACTTCCGAAGGACTCTGGGCAGCTTATTCCACCAGACTTGAAATATTGGGATTAGACAATTTACAACTACGTCGCCTCCGATCTGATCTAAATGTAGTTCATAAAATCATATATCAAAAAGTCCTTCCTGTCAATGATTACTTCAACTTCAACCGCAACAATAGACGAGCACGTAATAGATTCAAACTTAATGTAAACCGCTCCAAACTCGACTGCAGAAAATACAACTTCAGCAACAGAGTGATCAATGCCTGGAATGCACTACCTGAGTCTGTGGTTTCTTCCCCAAACCCCCAAAACTTTAATCTTAGACTGTCTACAGTCGACCTCTCCCCATTCCTAAGAGGTCTGTAAGGGGCGTGCATAAGCGCACCACTGTGCCTACCGTCCCTGTCCTACTGTCCTATTGTCCTCTTTTATCGTAACTTTTTACTTATGTTATGTTTATACAAACAACTACTATCCTGTACGTGTTTGACAAATAAATAAAATAAAATAAATAAAAAATAAATCTCCTAACTTTAGAGATATCTTTGTCCTACGTTAATGCAACTGACGTTTCTCTTCCTGAAAGTGGGAGCTGCTTGCGATGCCTATACTATTATCAGGGTCTGTGGACCAAGCCACAAGACCTTCTTCTGGTTGCCTTAGGTTGGCAGGTGATGCTCATCTGTATGATCTGCAGCTGCTCTACTTTTTCAGAGAAGATGCAAAACCAACCTTTTTTTATTTTTTAGAAGGTTGCTCAACGGGTATTTCAGCATTTGGTTATTGGCGACAGTGATGGCATTTATCAGATAGTGGCCTTTAATTATTTGATGGCTGTTTCTGTAGCACTATCTCATTCTTTTGAGTGAAAGGTGAACTTTACTTATATGAGGCAGGGCAAGAGTTGGTCCCTCTTAAAGCATTTTGTGAACATGAAGACAAGGACAGTATATAAAGATTTGCATTTTTAAAAGAAATGATCCAAAGCAAAGAGAATGTTCTAAAAATAAGACACAACGATTGAGAGCAGGAAGAGCTGTCTTAGAAGGGCAGGGTGTGTAGAGAAATGCTTCAAGAGCCAGAGATTCAAAAAATAATTTGGACTCATTGAAAGCTGTTTCAAGGCTGTCTGGTCCCTGTGAGGCTTTGGCCAGAATTCCACTCTGTTATGTAGCAGCAACATAAATCAGGAAATAATCTGATTGCAAGCAAGAATTAGGAGCTTAAACTGATCTCTTCCTCTACATGTCACACTGTACCCAGTTGCATGTGTTTGTCCTTAAAAATGCTCTATCTGAGGCAGGCTTAATATGTTGCAAAATGTATAACATTTAGTTTTAAAAGCATCAAAGAAACGGCTTTTGTCCTGTTAAACAACAGAAATGTTGGAACAAAAATAAAAAGAACACAGTGTTCACTTCACAGATGACACGAATATATGTTTACTTAATAGTAAATTTTACTGAGTTCAACAGAACTCACTTTAAAGTAAATATGGATACAATTGTTTAGATGCAACAATAACATTTACTGTGAAATCGAACTGACTTGCAAATAGAGTGGAAAAGTGAAATTTTGAGATGCAGTTTGAAAATTCATCTGTTACTATCAGTGCTGCCGCTTATCCATTCCCCACAGAGAGTCTGTTTTACTAATGTTTTTCGCCCTAACCACTCACCCCCAAGCTGAGACTGCATGAATTCTTACATAAGATAAATTATCAGCAAATAAAGAAAAACTTTGCCATTATCCAAACATGGCATAATTCTGCATTGAAGTGACTGAGTTTTCTAAGTTCCCCACCAATGGGCACTGAGGAAGCTCCTTTCCCTTCTCAATTCTCACCTTTAAAGTAGAAACAACTTGCTATAACCAGCCTCTTTATTGCACCAAAAATAATTCCCTGCTTGATAAGGTGGGCGAGGTCTGTGAGTGAAATCATGAGTGTGCTTACTCAGCAACATGTGCCATTCCACACACTGAAACTTGCTCTCCTATAAAGGGTTGGAAGATTGCTGGTCTTAATATAAGATACTTTTCTTAAGACTTAAGAATTTTTGAGTTTGCTATGCAGCGGAGTGGAAACACGATTCCTGATTCTCTTCTCAAGGGAAAACCTCTCCATTCCCATCAGGATGATATGCAAAAGATTGGGAATGTATGCATTGCAGGCAAAGTCAGAAGATGCTCTTGCTGTATTCATATCGTTCATTTTGAACAATTCAGACATTGTTCAAAAGTCAAGATGAGTTCCCTCCAGAATCCACCCATATGCTTTCAGGACAACAGAGAACTAGGAAGCAAATCTCTTCTCCCTTTAAAAAAAAAGTGGGGGGGGATATGTGGACATCTAAATAATTCTAAGGGACCTGTATGAAAAGGAGGGAGAGGGGTAGTGGGTTGGTTGGTAAGCAAGAGGCAGGGGAGGGAAAACTTGTTGGAGAGGGAAAGAATAAAACTGTTCTAAAACTCTTTAGAGCTGTAGTCCTGGACAGACTCACATGGGAAGGAAATTATTAAATACAGTGGAGTTCTCTTCAAGTAAGTCTGTTTATTCAAAGAGGCAAAGAATGTTCTAATTTCTCAAGCACGTGCTCCAGAATAGATATTTTAACAGCTCACTTCTGCACATATTTACTCAGAAGAGTTTCACTGGGCCTAGTTTAGGGATGTGGTTGAAATGCAGTGATTTTTCTCATCTCTTTAGCCCAAAGAATTACCCAGCCCAAGAAGGGGTTTTTTTAGGGGGTGGGGGTGGGGGTGGGGGTGGGAAGCTGAGCTTTGCTCCTTACTTGGAATCCTTTAGATAATTTCCCCACCACCACAGGTACTCTCCTCCTCTTCCCCCTCCACGCCCCACAACTGGCAGCTGCTACAAGGGATTATATGGTGAGTGCGATTGGAAACCCGCAACACGCCTTCAGATATGGTGCAACACGCTCTCGGGCTAAACAAATGCGTGGTGGGGGGAAGAAGAGAGAAAGGCTCTGCTTTCCGTAGAAAAATCTTTTGTCTCCATTGTTCCCCCTGCTTTAGCATGCACTGCAGGCTTCACACACGCGCACACTCTTCCACAGACAGGCTGGGGAGCCTCGAGAAGAGAAGGGGGGAGCCCCAAGGCCATTCGCGGGTAACGGCTTGACTTGAAGAGCATGGGAGCGAGAATCTCAGATGCCCAAGCACCGCCGAGGAACGGGATGCCTTCCCGACTGAGCCTCCCCGACTGCTCCTCCGGGAGGGGGGGAGAAAGCGTAAAAGCAACGGAAGAAAACCAGGGGCGAGAATGCCGGGTAGAGCGGGAAAGGAGGCGCGGGATATATAGTCAGGCGCTTAAGAGCTACCTAGAGAAAACTATTCACAGGCGGCGTACTCTAGGACCAAAACGACCATCACACCCAGGGAGTAAAAGAGCTTCTGCGCTGGGTTGATGGGACAGTAGTAAGCCAGCTTTGGGAAGGCTAGAAGGAAGCAAGATATAAACCCCTCTGCCGCCGCCCCCGAAGTCTGAGAACAAGGGCCCCCCACTCTCTATTCTTGGATCATCTCTTTCCCCAGAATAAAGTTGCCCAACTCTTCTCCTGGACTGATCCGCTCCAGTCTGCTCGTGAGAACAGGGAGGGACTCCTAAAACAGCCCAAAAGGTCCGGCACACACACAAAAGCAGGAGACAAACTGCAAACGGGAAGGCGGGAGATGCGGGTGCCTGATGGGCTGGGGAAGAGGGGGCGGAATTGAAGCCGGGGATCACTCCGGCCGGGCGGAAAGCGCCCCGAGGCCGCAGCGAAAGGCGCTGCCGGAGCCCAGCTGTCCGCCGCCTTACCTATGGTGGTGATGACGGTGATGGCGAAGTAAAAGGAGCCGGCGAACTTCCACTGGACGCCGGCCTTGTGGGGCTTCAGCTTCAGCACCACCCCTTCCAGCTCACAGTAGTTGGCCTCGGAGAGGTTGTACTTGCTCTTGAGCTCCAGCTGCTTCTGCTCCAGCTTAGTCCGGTCGGCCGTCTCCTCCTCGGACTCCAGGGCGTCGAAGACGGCGGCGCCCACCAGCAGGTAGGTGAAGGTGCAGATGATCAGGGCCAGAGTCCGGACGTTTTGCCGCTTCATGGTCCCGCCGAGCTGGGAGAGACGCGGGCGGCGGCGGCGGCGGCGAGCGGCTGCTGGGGAGCCCCGCGGGAGGCGGGAGCGGACGCGGCGGCTACTTCTGCTGCTGAAAGAGAGGCGGCGGTTGCCTGGCTCATGGCTGCTACTCCGGCTCCTGCTGCCGCTGCTGAGGCTCCCGCCGCAGCTGTGCTGGGCAAGGCGGCGCGTTCTGCAGGCAGCACCCGCCGCTCAGCTCCAAAGGGGGAGGGAGAAGGGGAGGGACGGGAGCTGTCCTTTCAGCACCACCTCCATCGCAACCCTGCACCTCCGTCGTCGCTGCTGCCGCCGCCGCCGCCGCAGCCGCCTTCCTTTATAAGGACTACTGGGCAGCCGGGGAGGCGACCTGAGGCTGGATGGCTGGCTCCTACAGATTCGCCTTTGAACTTCCAGCACCCCACTAGGCTCTTGTTTGAGATTTCTTTCTCCCTTCTCAGCTATCCCAGTATATACCAGTGGTACCATCAAAGTGGGTCCTGGCCAAGATGCTTTCAAAGTCCCTTTAGCCCGTTACTCTGTCTCCTATTCTAGCACCCACCGTTGCCTTTTTTTTTTGCTTCCTTGCTGCTACGTGTCTGTCTCTGTTTGCCCAAGGCTGCTGCTATTATTACAACTTGCTTGCCTCACCCCATCTTACCTGTCTTGTACTCCAGTGGCTGTAGTGTGATTGCCCTCCCTAATCAACCTCTAATTCCTGCTTCCTTAAAATATTCTTATTCTCACTTATTAGTCTATGATTGAAACTGTGTTCCCAAAAACCCTGCAGAAGATCACTTTCCTTGTTTCTCTCTAGACTGTGAAAGTATCTTGAGTTGACATTAGTATATTGCATATACCTCCTATAATTTATTTATTTATTTATTTATTTGTTTGTTTGTTCAAATTTATATGCTGCCCAACTCCCGAAGGACTCTGGGCAACTAAACTAGAGATCTTAGCCTGCATAAAACAGCATGAGTGTGCTTGAACTAAAATTCGACTTTGGATGAAGTTATGGCACACTGGCAATAATGTCAAAGTGTTTGGTAGTACTGCATGCGGCATAGGTATGACTGAAATTCCTAACCTCGTCTACAACTCTGCCTTACTAAAAATTATAAAATTGATTGATCAAAGCTAATCTTGGCAGGCCCATATATGGTAGCATCTATATTATGAGGAAGATTGCATCTTGAGTCATAAGAAGACTCTAAGTACCCAAAGTTATTTTGGAATAAGTGTCCACAAAATCCAATAAATGAAATGAAAAACCAAACATAATCTATTAATGAATGAAATGAAAGAAAAAATATATGTTCTGTGTCTGTAAAACTAAAAAAAGAGAAAGGTAGTTCTAAATGAAGATAGTCACATAGAAATGCAAATTCGTGAAGCTTTCCATATTTTTAAAGAAAAAGAATAAAAACTAAAAAAGAGAGAGAGAAAGGTAATTCTAAATGAAGATAGTCACATAGATTTTGTGAAATAAAGATAATACTTGCAGGAAAATGAAGGGTTGGCTTTAATTATGAATAAAGGACTAAACCATAGGTAAGAAAATATAAACTGCTGTCATCTAGGTCAGGGGTCCCCATAGCTGGCTGGAGAATTCTGGGAGTTGAAGTCCACAAGTCTTAAAGTTTCCAATTTTGAAGACCTCTGATCTAGGTTGTTCAGGGTGTTGATAAAAGTAAGAATCCATAGCCTGGTTACAAGTACACATTATATATTAGACTTGGTGACATTTCCAGACATTCCAGACATTCTGGTGGAAAAAGCAGAGATGAGTTAGAAAAAAACTTGCAAAATTCTGAATGAACACAATCAGGGCTGATCAGCTAGGTAACATAGGTGAGTGGAAACAGCACAAACATACAAAAAAAAGGGGAGCATTCAAAAAATCCCAAATGAATGAGAATCATGGTTAATGAGTGTACAAATTAAATGCATAAGTCAAATTTAAATCTAATGTGTACATATGGCAAAGGGATGAGTGTAAATATAAAAACTTATGCTTTTTAATGAGAAAAAGTTGAGAGAAATAGAGAGATTTTGAATATGGGATAGACCATATTTTGGTAGTGTCAAGAGGGGACATAGGAAAGGGGGGTGGGTTTAGAATGAAAGTAACATGCCAGAAAAAAGAGAAAGATGAGTCATATATGAAAAAGTATTAGATGATAAGTTAATCTCCCAACAGAATGAATGAAAAGTAGACATAGAGAAAATAGGTGGAAACTACTTAGAACTGAAAAGAATTCTGTTAGAGTGCTACAGAAATAGATGAAGTATGAGAAATATGAAAAAGAATATTTTGTGGAATAATAAAGTCAAAGGGGCAGTGGCTGAAGGAAAAAAAATACCTATAACAAGATGATTGCAGTAAAAATATGAAAGGAAGGTATTATTTAATGTCTAGCGAGGGGGAAGTCTATTTGCAAAAAGAAATTACAAGAAATGGTTAAGATTAAAAGAGACCAAGAAAATGCATCATAATTTTGATGAAAAGAAACATTTATTTAGAAGAGGGCAAAACAAAAAGCTTTCAGCAAAGCAAATTGAATTAAAAATAAAAGTGATTAAATTATTTGGGAAGAAACTGAAGCAAGGAAATGATAGGAGGAGTATTTTAGACATGTATATGAGAAATACAGTTATATGTTGATGAATGGAAATGAAATGAACGCTGTACATGTTACTGTCCAAGAAAATTGATGAAAAGGGAATAATGCATGCTGTGAAAATGTGGAAGTATTATAAGGTTGTCTCTGTAGATGGTGTAACTAGAGAAATATTAAATTAACAAAGTGGTTTGCTTACAGAAGGTGTGTGTACTAAAAATGTTAAATCAAGAGATTGAATATATGATGAATATGAATTGAATAAAACACTAAGCAACCAGTATAAAAAGTATGTTTATTTGCTTATCTTTTTATTCTATTTGATAGATCTTATTAAAATAAAATAAAATTATATTGAGATGGTTTGGGCATCTGGACAGAATGGATGAAAACTGAATTGCAAAACAAATAATGAATGAATGAATGGACTGAAAGGAAAAGGAGAAGAAAAATATTGGCTACAGTTAATGAGATGATTAAAAATTCATTTTTATAGTGGAGATGAATACACTATTGGAAGACCTGAAAGATCAGATTAGGGACAGGTGGTCCTGGGGAAAATCTATGTGGTTGCTAAGAGCTAGCAATGACTTAAAGGTTCATAATTGATCAATTATTCAAAATAGATTTAGAAAACAAAAAAGTGTAAAGCAACGTGTGCATACAGAAAAGTATGGCGAGAGATAATGATATATGTGTGGGATCAGGATGATTCAGATCTCAAGAAGGGTGCCTATATATCAATTCCATTTGGTTTTCATTCCAATTGAATGAATGAATGAATTTAGAAAATGTTTTACTATTAAAATGCTTTTCATTGCAAAAAAGGACTACCTGTCACCTTCCAATTTGCAATCAACATTTTTATCCCGATTCTAATATTTCTAAAGGTTATTTTAATCTTCTAAACTCTGGTTTATTTTCTTTAACCTTCTTCTATCTTCTGCTTTACTATTCTTCCCAACCTGACTCTTATTTTCCATGCTAAACTCAGCTCTATCATGAGGCCCCAGTTCTACACAACACCAAGTACTTCTCCCTTGGCTACTTGGCACTCCCTAAGGTTAGGGGATGTAGGAGCTGTGATAGGGTAGTGGTTAGAATGCAGTATTGCAGGCTAATTCTGCCCACTGCCAGGAATTTGATTCTGACTGGCTCAAGGTTGACTCAACCTTCCATTCTTCCAAGTCGATAAAATGAGGACCCAGACTGTTGGCAGCAATATGCTGACTCTATAAAACAGAGAATGCAGTAAAGCACTGTGAGGTGGTATATACTGTAAGTCTAAATCAGGCGTCAGCAACCCAGGGCTCTGGAGCCTCATGTGGCTCTTTCATCCCTCTGCTCCAGCTCACTGTCGCTGGTTGGCTCCACAATTGACAGAGCTTTCAGTTAGGACAGGTAGAGGAAAAAGGATGCCACAGTAGGAGGAGACTCTATGGTGGGGGAACCAGACTTCCAGTCGGCAGAGGAAAAAGGACACTGAGTTAGAAGGAGACTCTATGGTGGGGGAACTGGACTTCTGGTTGGCTCCAGAATTGAACGGGGGGCTTCCAGTTAGATCTTTGAGTGTTTAAGGTTGCTGACCCCTGGTCTAAATGCTATTGCTACGCTAACCTCTTTCCTCTATCTTCCTTTTTCTTCTAGGCTGGTGGATTCTTTAGGACCACAGCCTGCCACTACTATATTTTTGTTGCCTTATGACTTCTAGGGAACTTCCATCACCAGGATGTTCCCTGACATCACCCACCACCTCTTCTTATCCCAGTTTTGGTTGGGTATCCCACAGTTGGAATCTCCACTCTGACTGTCAAGCCGGTCTTTCCTCCCGCTCATTTCAGCCCTGACCTCCTTCCTTCCTTTCTTTGTATGTGGAATTCTAGAATTCTAGTCTTTGACAATATGATTCCATTTAGCTGTTTTCATCCTTGGTTAAAATATTTGATGATTTGCATTTTAGAAGTTTTGTGTATTTTTCCTCTCTTTACCCTCCTCCCCCTTCTCCATAGCTTAGAAGAGGGATAATTTTCTTTCTCCTTTCCCCCCCTTTTATATTTTATCTTTTATGTAATCGTTTTTGTTTTTTAGTTTATCATATTATTATGAACGGCGGTGGCGCAGTGGTGAGAATGCAGTACTGCAGGCTACTTCTGTTGACTGCTGTCTGCTGCAATTTGGCAGATTGAATCTCACCAGGCTCAAGGTTTACTCAGCCTTCCATCCTTCCGAGGTGGGATCCAGATTGTTGGGGGCAATATGCTGACTCTGTAAACTGCTTAGAGAGGGCTGTAAAAGCACTGTGAAGCGGTATATAGGTCTAAGTGCTGTTGCTATTGCTATTGCTATTACATATAATGTTTTTTTTAATGTTAACTGTAATTTATTTTTAAATCTTAATAAACTTTTGAAAACTTGCGCCATAATGAATAGGTTAGGTTTTAAAGTGGTAAAGATGCTTTTGTGTCTTTACAGTTTTCCTTTGCGGAACTGAGATTGTAAATTTCTCAAGATTTCCCTAGCACCTCGTCACACAGCAGCTAGAGTCACATAGTTAATGCCTAACCAGGTCACTGAAAGAGTTAATCACTGAATTTGCATAACATCCAGAGCTTGATTAACTTTAGCCTTGATTACTTTATTATAGTTATTGTATTGTACCAAATTATTGTACTGTTATTGTTATTGTTCAATACTACCAAGTAGTATTGTACCAAATCATTAGCACTAAACTGTAGATTTTCTATCTAGCTAGAGAAATATCTCAGAGATCTCAAACTGCCATGCAAATACCAGTATGACCAGTAGAAGACTGGTGGAAAAATCACCTCAACTCTTAATAAAGGGAGTGTGTCACAGCATCAGCCAAACACTATTCTCATCTATCTTGTCACATATATACCTAGATAGACATGGTTTTTTAAAGATGATAGCAGATCCTGAGAATAGAAGAGACAGCATATTTCAATAGGAATATGGGAGTATTGTTGTGTTTGAAAGGAGAAAGAGGAAGGTGGGAATTGAAAGGGAAGATTTGGGGAAGAAGTAGGAGGGTGGTAATGGCTGGTAAAGCAAAATGGATTCTAGAAAGCATTGGCTGTTGAAGAATTCTTGCTGGTTACAGGACAGCCTGGAGGAAGGCTCTTGAAGTGGAGGTGAGCAGGTGTTCTGGAAAAGACTTCAGTGAAGGAGGAATATGTGCAACTATGGATTATTCTGCTTGCTGCAGATGATATGCCAGGAAAGCTGAATAAGTCAGAGGGAAGATCTCATATTCAGTCAACCAGAGGGAGAAAATACCACCCAAGATAGAGAGAAAGCAGCCAAAATAATTCTCCCTTACTTAAAATAATATCTAGATGTAGCTATTGAAATCCATACATATATTTGAGGTGACAATGTAGCATACACACACACACACACACACACACACATTTCAATGCATGTCTAAATACACACAAATCAAGTCTGCTTATTGCTTTTTCCAGAATTTTACTATAATGCCTAAGGTATGTTCCATATCTGAAAACAGCAAATGCTTAATATTTCTTCTTGTTCTCATAGAGAAATAACTTGTGTTCTATGAGTTGTGAACCTAAAGAGCTTTTACAGCATAGACATCAAAATTATATAGAAGAATTTGAAAGGATGGTGTATAGATGTCTCAGTTCATATTTATAGATCTGCAACATTTTGTTTTTGTATAGTTGGCAACAATAATTAAAATTTCCATAGTCTTAGGAATTATGAGAATTGTTGTTTACCATTCCTGGTGGATACTAGATTAGGAAAAGTTATTGTAGATATCTGTGATCTGCAGAAAAATGTCATGAGCTGATTTTGCCTTCCTTTTTATATACAAATTTGACAAAAATGGTACTCTATTGTAAGACAACTATATCTGGTCTGTAAAAATCCAAATGACCACTAGACAACTGCAAAGTTAGATTTTTATTTATCTTTTTGCTGTCATCTAGTCATCATCTAAATTCTTATATACGGTACTAGCCTTCTACAACAGGGCTAACAGGGAGAAAATATGAGAGAAGAATGTGATATCAATGCATTATTTTATTTGTTATTAATCTAGTTGCAATAGATTATTAGAACAAAACTTTTCAAATTTCTGTTCCTTCTATAAGTTTCACACTTCTTCTTTTACAGGGTCTTAATTTGAATTTTATTCTGATTTAATAAATGAATGAAAAAAGGTATAAAATTCCCCAAGGTAGAGTATTATTCTTGAATCTATTGGAACATTTCATGCAGGAAGTGTTACCTCCTTACAATGGGGCATTTCTTGTTTTTTTTTAAATCAGGAATTCAAGGTCAAGTGTCAGCAACCCAGGCTCATAAACAATGAAAAGAGAAACATATGATGCCTCCAAGAACTCTCCAACTTTCACAATGTAGGAACAAAAACAAAGATGGCAGTTGTTACAAGCAATAATGACCCACTATTCTGCAAGGGTCTTCAGAGCAATCGAAGATCAATGTATCTGTAATAAATTAGTAGGGTTGGTTCCTATGGGATATGTTTCTCTGAAGAATTAGAACAATCTAATCAACAATTCCACTTGAAGAATGCTAGCCATTTGTACTGTCTTCTTGTCTAATGTCATTTGAATATTGCATCACTGCAAGTCACCTTGATTACCTTGAATTCTGCATAAAATGAAACCAGATGTCTGAATTTGTGTTTGTTTGTTTGTTTAAGATAGGCTGCTGTCATGTAATCTATTGTCCAGATAGCAGAAGATGCCATCAGTCAGAGGAGTAAAACAGGGTGATAGGACTTCAGTTCTAATTAGAAGGATCAGGCAGAAAATACAGTAATAGTTCAGGACCCAGTTCAGATTAGTGAGCCTTGTGTTGATCAGTGATCATGAATACAAGTTTATATCTATTTAAGCATTGACTTTTACTCCAACACAATATCTGAAAATGGCCACAAAGGCAGTATTTAATATTGGACTTGTTTCCATTTCCAAAAACATCAATAGTTGTCATCAGGATTGCGATGTCATTATTTTGGCATTGTGTCGATATCTGCTTATTGTAGCATTGGTGAGAATTGTCAACTACAGTACATTAGTGGATTAGATATCCACACTCCTATTTCCATGATTGATTGATTGATTGGATATATATGGGTACCCGTTTTGTAAAACATAATTCTGGACAGCTCACAACAATAATAAAACCAGAACAAGGGGAAAAAGGCAAGAAAATTAAAAAAACAAGAACCTGACCCACCATGTCCAATCCATCAATGTTTTGACAAGAGAAGGGGGTGGTGAAGTTCAAGTGGAGAGAGTTAATATTTTACCTTTTGTTTTCTGATCTAAAAGAAAGCACCTGGGCTCCATGTTTTTTAAAAAAACCACCCACATATTTGCAATCTATAGAACCCAGATGTAGTTGGGTGGTGTTGGGCAACAACCTTCTTTGAAATCCACAGAGCTATCTTTGGCTGTGTCCATTTATTTGGCAAGCTTCACAATACGTTGCATCATAAATTAACAAAACGTGTTGCAAATGAGCTATGCCAATGCCACCATACTATAAGAAAGTCACTGATGTAAATAACATTGTACAAGATGGAACCATAATCTGATCTTGAATAAGGCTGCTTGTTACACTCTATTCATCCTAAAAGGGAAAACAAGAAAATACTCACTGGATGGTTTCACAAAACATAGTTGGTACAATGGAGAACTTGGAAAGGAGAGGCATTATCTATACAAACCATCATCAAGTTGGATTCTTTCCAGACATGTGAAGGTCTATCTCCAGATTAACAATGGCTATTATTAAAATTCAGGAAGTTGAAATCCATCTGGACATCTAGAGCAGAGGTGTCAAAGTCAAGGCTGGGGACTGGATGCGGCTCGCGGGGTGCTTAGATCTGGCATGTGGGGCCACCCTGGAAACAGCGAAGGACTGGCCTGCAGTGCCTCTGCCAGCAAAAACGGAGCTTGGGAAGGCTGCAGGCAGCCCTCGCGAGCTCCGTTTTCACTGACAGAGGGTTGCAGGAGGCCGTCACAGGCAAAAACGGAGCTTGGGAGCTTATTTTTGCTGGCAGAGCGCTCGGGCCACCACAGTCACCCCCGACACGAGAGACGTCAAGCTGGCCATGCCCACCCTGGCATGTTAAAATGTATATGTTTCATCAGACATCAGGATACAAGTACATAATGGTGGCATTTGTGTAATGTCACCGCACAGGTTGCCATTTTGGTGTCATTGTGGTTTGCTACAGATGTTATGCACAGTCTGTGGTTCTTATTCTGTACATATCAACTTCTAAAATTATATTTATTATTCCCTTGTCCTGTCACATGCCCTTCCATTTCTTTGGACACATCCCCACATAACTACACTAGGAAAAAGTAGGATCGCCCCACTAAAAGTCTTATTTGGTCTTATAACAAAAACCCACATAGGACATGAAATGTGTACTATCCAATATTCATCTAATACAGGATCAAGTGATAGAATGTCTGTATAGGGGGCTTTAAATTCCTCAGTGGCTTGCATTTATCACTTACACACTAGACCAGTGATGGCGAACCTTTTTTTCCTCGGGTGCCGCACGCATGCGCACGTGCCCACACCCATAATTCAATGCCCCCCGCACCCCACCCCCCTGTGCATGTGCACACAACCCCACCCCCACACTGCCCTGCCCCCGCGCATGCACACAGAGCCCCCTGCTCCCCCATTTCCCGACTTCCATTGGGCCCAGTAGGCCTGTTTTTTGCCCTCCCCAGACTCCAGAGGCTTCCCTGGAGTCTGGGGAGGGTGAAAACAGTCTCCCCCACCCCCCAGAGGCCCTCTGGAGGCCAGAAATGGCCCATTTCCTGACTTCTAGTGGGCCCGGTAGGCCCCTTTTTCCCCTGTCAAGGCTCCAGAGGCTTTGCTGGAGCCTGGGGAGGGTGAAAACCCCTTCCCCCACCCTCCCAGACACCCTCTGGAGGCCGAAAATGCCCTCCAAATGCGCGCGAGTCAAAAATCAGCTGGCCAGCATGCATATCCGCGCTGGAGCTGAGCTAGGGCAGTGGCTCCGTGTGCCGGCAGAGATGGCTCCGCGTGCCACCTGTGGCACCACACTTGCCATAGGTTCGCCATCATGGCACTAGACAAAGGCAGTCTGAAAGCACTGAATAATTACAGAATCACAGAATCATATTTGGAATTACTTCAGAAGTCATTTAGTCCAATCCTGCTCGGTGCCAGGTTTGCTAACACCTTTTTGACGGCTGGTTACCCAGCTTCTGTTTGACGATCTTCAGTGAAGGGGAAAATACTACTTTACTAATGAAACTATTCCACTGAATGACAGTTTTCACCCTCAGTAAATTCTTCCTAAAGTTCAACCTCAATCTACTTGCTTTGCTTCTGGTCTCCACTCCAGGGCAACATTGGACATGTTATCCAACTCCTATATAGGAAGCCTTTCATTTCATTTCATTTATTTGCCATCCAATCTAGGAGTGCTATCATATTTCCTTCCCCCCCCCCTCCCAAAGCTATGCACACCTAGTTCATTTAATTGTTCCTCATAATACTTGGTTTCCAGTCATAGCAGTCTTCCTCTAAACTTGCTTCAATTTGTCAATGTTCTTTTTAGGAATTACTGGACACAGTAGTGGAGCCTAACCTAGGCAGAATAGAATAGATCAATCACTTCCCAAGTTCTGGATTCTATGCTCAGTTTCAGATAGCCAAAAATAGCATTTGCCTTTTAGCCTCTGCTTCACACTGTTGGCTCTTGTTCTGCATGTGATTTACTATAGTATCCAAGTTCACGTAAACTACTGCCAAGCTAGGTCTCCCCTCTCCTTTCAAAATTGCTCTCCTGAGGATTATGGGATATGAAATCCATCAAGACTAGAGGACTCTTGTTGGGAAATTAATTAATAAGACAACTCACTGTTGATTATCTAAGTCAGTGTTTCCCAACCTTGGCAACTTGAAGATGTCTGGACTTCAACTCCCAGAATTCCCCAGCCAGCGAATGCTGGCTGGGGAATTCTGGGAGTTGAAGTCCAGACATCTTCAAGTTGCCAAGGTTGGGAAACACTGATCTAAGTACTCAAAGCAGATGGTTGTTCTTGGTTATCAAAGTCCATTAGGGTGTGTTCTATTTTCTACATAATGCATGCCATCCACTTCTTGTCTTTTCATATTCACATGGTTTACTTTTTTATTTAATTTCCATTGGGGCACTTCCCAACACCAGCTGACTCTGGGCAGCTCATAACATAATACCGGGGTGAAATGCTCCCGGTTCGGGCATGCCTGCCGGTGGTCGGAGAACCGGTAGCGACGGCAGCGTGAGGCTTCGCCCACCCACCCGGATGCTGTTATTTGGGTTCTTTTACCCTCTGCGCATGCGCAGAATGCTTTCCGCATGTGCAGAGGGTAAAAGAACCCAAATGGCAGAGTCCAGGCGGGTGGGCGAAGCCTTGCGCTGCCGTCGTTTCTGGCTCTCCCACCACTGGCAGGCACACCTGAACCGGGAGCATTTCACCCCTGCATAATACCACAAAAGCCAATGCAAACCCAAACAAGATAGGTCTGGGCACAATAAACAGATCTAAACTGCTGTTCCCAAATTACCTTTACTGAATGATGCTCATTTGGGTCTGGTCCAAAGTTCATTTCAACAAGCCAAGTTAGTACATATTGCAGTCCCGTTGACAAGTATCACTGATGATTAAATGTTGTTTGCTACTGCCAGTGTTCCTAAGCATCCTAACTGGCTCTTAACTAAAGGGTCCATTTGTTTGCAATTTGATCTCTAGTCAGCTGCATCTGTTGGCTAAATGTTTTAGTCCTGAAGATAGGCAAGGTCTAAAATATAGCTGCTGATGACAGAACAGATTCATGTTCTAATCAGATGTGAGTTTCAGATTGCCTGGGATGTAGGTACATGTCTGGCAACAATGGCTTGGGTAGGGCTACCATTATCTAGGTTGCAACAATCCAGACAATATTAGATGATAACAGGCAGAATGCTTGCACATCTTTGCTGCCATCTGATGGCTCTCCATAATTTTGCTGCTGGCCATGAATGGCAGGCCTACTTGAATGAACCCACTATTTCCAATAAATCTGGCCCCCTCTTTTCTGTCGTGACTTTAAGTTTAAGAATACCGTAACAGAAGCCAAAGCAAAACAAAACAAACATTGGTTTTCAATGGCATTACTGAACTATTGCAGCTGAGTATATTTTAATTTGTCCTATTCCTGAGAAATAAAAGCACAGATCTGTAAGTATTGATAAAATGTCATGAAAGTTTTTAATAGTTTCATGATAAACTAGAAAATGTCAAAATCAAACTTTGTTATATACTTCCATGTTATTCGCTGGTAAATCTCGAGAACCGCGCGCTCTTACAAACAATAACAGCACAGAAGTTCACTCACTTTGGTTTTGGAAAGCAAAAGTCATGTTTTCAGTAGTTCTAAAACATTTCCTGGAAAACCTATCCAAGAGATGACAGAGTAAATGGTGATGGTGGATGATTATTATGTTCTCTGCCCATTATTCCTTTTCTCTGACTCCTGCATCATTATTTGGCACTAAAACTAGGGGTTTTTTTATATGATGTTCTCAGCCAATCAGAGATCATGTACTATGTTTATGTAGGCAATCCAATTTTACAAGGAGTTATTTCATTGACAGCTAATGTAATGCAGAAGTGATGACCATATGGGTAATTTCTGTCTGTAAGGAATCCAATAGCAGCTCTTCATTTGACTTGATATGATAATACAGATAGTCCTCATTTAGCAAGCATAATTGGGATCAAAAATTTAGTTATTAAGTAAAACATTCTCTAAGTGAAACCATGAGTTATGCTTAGGATCTTACCTCAGCTTCCCTTAGCTTTACAGACTTGCAAAAGTCATAAATGTGAGGACTGGTCACAAAGTTATTTTTTCATTATTGTTATAATTGCAAATAATCACTGAACGAGTCCGTCGCTAAACAAGGACAACTTGTAACAGTATTCTGGAATTGCATCTTCTTGTATTTGAGCCATAATCCTCAAGAAAGTTTTGCTTATGAGGTCTATGGAGATTCTCAGTCATCTAGGTCAGGGGTCTCCAACCTTGGCAACTTTAAGCCTGGCGGACTTCAACTCCCAGAATTCCCCAGCCAGCAAAGCTGGCTGGGGAATTCTGGGAGTTGAAGTCCGCCAGGCTTAAAGTTGCCAAGGTTGGAGACCCCTGACTAGGTCATAGCTGTCTCAAAAGTGCCTTTTTTCAAGCTAAACTGTTTCTGAGGAAGAAGATGGAAGTACCTATCCTTCCATCCACCAACCACCCCCCATCATCCAGTCACAACTGATGAAGCCTTTTGGATGAGAAGTTAAACATCTTCTTCCTCAAAAACAGTCTAGTTGTCTTTTGAGGGGAAAAAAGCACTTTTGCTTATGAGGGGTTTTGGTGAGATGAAGTAAGCTGGGGCCTGCATCTCAGTAATGGGTTCTAAAACCCTTTACTACTGGTTTGTGCGTGCGCTTGCGTACGACGCTTCTGCGCATGTGCAGAAGCGTGCCGGGTGGGTGGGCGGAGCCTCCCGCCATCGGCGCTACTGGTTCTTAGAACCGGGCCAAACCGGGAGCAACCCACCACTGCTGCATCTTCTCTGTTCCACCTGGATTGGAGGGTCCTTTTTTGGCTAAAAAGGCAGCTGGATATGAGTTCCAGATTGCCAAATTCTCTCTGGAAGAAAAGAGATCTGGAGATTGCCCACATGTACTTCTGACTTTTCTTGATTTTGCTGATTTTCATGAGCAGGCAGCAGAAACTCATTTTTGCAGCTACTTGCAATCACCTGGGAATTGCCGGTTCCATCATGCTCTGAGCTGTAAAACTGGACTCAGTTGTTATCCAAATCTCATCTTTTTAATCACTTTAGTTTGTTTTGCTCTACTGCTTCTTTAAGATTGAAAAAAACCTTTGGAACTACAAGCCGCACGGTGAGATTCCCTTTCATCCATTTAGATTTAGATTTATTATTAGAGTTGGAAGGGACCTTGTAGGTCATCCAGTCCAACCCCCTGCTCAAGCAGGAGTTCCTACACCATTTGAGACAGATGGCAGTCCAGTCTCCCCTTGAAGGTCGCAAGTGTTGGGGCTCTCACAACCTCCGCTGGCAAGCTGTTCCACTGGTTGATCGCTCTCACCGTCAGAAAGTTTCTCCTCACTTCCAGGTTGAATCTCTCCTTGGTCAGCTTCCATCCGTTATTCCTTGTTTGGCTTTCTGGTGCCATAGAGAACAGCCTGACCCCCTCCTCTCTGTGGCAGCCCCTCAAGTATTGGAACACTGCTATCATGTCACCCCTGGTCCTTCTCTTCGCCAGACTGGCCAAGCTCAGTTCCTGCAACCGCTCTTCGTATGTTTTATTTTCCAGACCCTTTATCATCCTGGTTGCTCTCTTCTGCACTTTCTCTAGGGTTTCAATGTCTTTTTTGCAGTGTGGTGACCAAAACTGGATGCAGTACTCTAGGTGTGGTCTGACCAAGGCTTTATAGAGTGGTACTAGTACCTCTCTGGTCCTTGATTGTATCCCTCTATTTATGCAGCTCAGGACTGCGTTGGCCTTTTTGGCTGCTGCTGCACACTGCTGGCTCATATTTAGTTGGCTGTCTACCAAGACTCCAAGATCCCTCTCACAATCGCTGCTATTGAGTGTGGTTTCACCCAGTTTGTATGTGTATTTTTGATTCTTCTTACCTAGGTGTAGAATTTTACTTTTCTCCGTGTTAAATTTCATTTTATTTGTTTGGGCCCAGTGTTTGAGTCTGTCAAGGTCCCTCTGGATTTTGAGTCTGTCCTCTGGGGTGTTTGCTACTCCCGCCAGCTTGGTATCGTCTGCAAATTTGGTTAGTTCTCCTGCTATTCCCTCATCTAGGTCATTTATGAAGATATTAAAGAGTACTGGGCCTAGGACAGAACCTTGTGGTACACCACTGCTTACTTCTCTCCATGTGGACTTAGAGCCATTGAGGACTACTCGTTGGGTACGGTTGGTCAGCCAGTTGTTAATCCATCTGGTTGTGTAGCTGTCTATCCCGCTTTTTTCTAGCTTATGAAGAAGTAGGTTGTGGTCTACTTTGTCAAATGCTTTGCTGAAGTCCAGGTATATGATGTCTACTGCATTTCGCTGGTCTACTAATTTGGTCACAGTGTTGAAAAATGAAATGAGGTTGGTTTGGCATGACTTGTTCTTAACAAATCCGTGTTGGCTGTTGGTTATTACTTGGTTTGTTTCTAGATGATGTGAGATCTGGTTTTTAATTATTTTTTCCAGTATTTTCCCAGGTATTGATGTTAGGCTGATTGGTCTGTAGTTTCCTGGGTCTGTTTTTTTATCTTTTTTGTAGATGGGGACCACATCAGCTCTTTTCCAGTCCTCGGGGAGTTCCCCTGTGTTCCAGGATTTGTGGAAGATGTGGTGCAGTGGTTCCGAAATGACTTCTGCTAGTTCTTTTAGGACTCTGGGGTGTAATCCATCAGGTCCTGGTGCTTTGTATTCATTAAGTTCAGATAGGTGATCTCTTACTGTATTTTTGCTTAGGTTGAGTCTTGCTTCGAATCTGTTTTTTATATTTGTGTTGCTGGGTAGTTGAGCTGCAGTTTCCTTTTGTGTGAAGACTGATGCGAAGAATGTGTTCAGTAGCTCTGCTTTGTCTGTGTTGTCTGTTACTTCTTTGCCGTCTTCTCTCCTTAGTGGACCAACTGTTTCTTTGATTTTTTTCTTGTTGTTTATGTGTTGGAAGAAGCTTTTTTTGTTGTCTTTGACTTTTGTTGCGAGTCTTTGTTCATTCTGGGCCTTTGCTGTCCTGATTTTTTCTTTACAGATTCTGGCTGTCTGTTGGTACTCTGCCTTGGTTATGTGCCCATCTTTCCATTTTTTGTATTTATCTTTTTTTTCATTCAGTTTATTGGTGAGGTCTTTGTTTAGCCATGCTGGTTTCCTTTTGGATTTCTTGTTTTTCTTCCTCATCGGTATTGTGGTGTTCTGGGCTTTTAAGATCGTGTTTTTTAGGATCTCCCAGGCTTCTTGAGTTGTTTTACCCTTTAGTACTTTCATCCAAGGGAACTTCCCCAAGTTTTCTCTGAGTTTATTGAAGTCGGCTTTTTTGAAGTCTGGGATATAGGTGTTGTTATGTTCAGTTATTTGTGTTTGCTTTATGGTGAATTTTAGTATTACGTGGTCACTCTCGCCAAGTGTTCCTGCAGCTTCAACTCCTTCTATTGTTTCTTCTCTGTTTGTAAGTATTAAATCCAGTATGGCTGCCCCTCTAGTTCCCTCCTCCACTTTTTGGACAATGAAGTTGTCAGCTAGGCTGGTTAGGAATCTGTTAGATTTCTCACTTGGTGCTGAGTTGGTTTTCCAGTTGATATCCGGGTAGTTGAAGTCTCCCATTATTACAATGTTGTTTTTCTTGTATATGTTATTTAGCTGGTTGGTAAAAAGGGTGTCCATTGTTTCTGTTTGGTTTGGTGGTCTGTAGTATACTCCTATTGTTGTGTCGTTCTTTTTTTCTTTTATGTTGACCCATATGCATTCTAATGGGTTTTCTTCCTTGGTTACTTGTAGCTCTGTAGCTACATAGTGGTCCTTTATATACAGTGCAACACCACCTCCTTTTTTATGTGATCTGGTTTTTTTGAAGAGTTTGTATCCTTTTATCTGTGTGTTCCAATCGTGTGATTCATCCCACCAAGTTTCTGTTATTCCGACTATGTCATGTGTACCTTCGTGCATTAATATTTCAAGTTCACCTTGTTTATTCCCTAGGCTTTGTGCATTTGTGTAGAGGCATTTGAGTTCTTTGTGCCTGGTTGTGGGTGTTCTTTCTTTGTCTCTTATTTGTCGTTTGAGTTTGTTTTCTTCCCCATCCCTTTTTGGTTCATTGTTTGTTTTGTTTGCTTGGGGTCCATGCTTGGAGTTGGGCCCCGGGGATCCTGTAGATTGGTCACCCTCCCCTCGCGATTTTAGTTTAAAGCCCTCCTGACAAGTTGGGCCAGTCTTTTTCCGAGGACATTCTTCCCAGTCTTTGTGAGATGTAACCCGTCCCTTGCCAAAAGTCCATCTTGGAGGTAGTGCAGTCCGTGGTCTAGGAATCCAAAGTTTTTTTGGCGACACCAACCCTTTAGCCAGTGGTTTACTTGTAGGATTCTTTGTTCCCTTGCTGGGTGTTGTCCTCTTGTTGGTAGTATGGATGAGAAGACTACTTGCGCACCTAGGTTTTTGACGTTCTTGCCTAGTTGCTCATAGTCGTTCTGTATTGTTTTCAAGTTCTTTTTTGTGTCATTTGTTCCTACATGGAGTAATAGTAGGGGGTAATAGTCTGTGGGTTTTATTATTTTGGTTACTTTCTCTGCTACGTCTATGATTTTGGCTCCTGGAAGGCAGCATACCTCTCTGGATTGGTTATCTGGTCTACAGATGGCGGGTTCAGTTCCTCTGAGGATTGAATCTCCTATTACCAGTACTCGCCTTTTCTTTTTGCTTGGGGTTGTTTGGGGAGTTTCTTTCTGTGTTGTAGTGGTGTTTGGTGGTGCTGCTTTGTTGAGCGTTCTTTCTGGTGTTTCTTTTCTGTGTGTCTGTGTGTTATCTTCTATTGGAAGTCCCTGGTATCTGGTATTGGTTGCTTAGAGTCAGTGGGGTTGGGTCTGGGTGGGTTGGTTTGGACTGTGGTTTTGTGTTTGGTTTGTGTTTTTTTCTGTGGGTGACATGTGTCCATCTGCTTTCTTCCTCTGGGGGGTTACCTGTAGTGGAAGTTGCTTGGTCATTTTTATGTTCTTTTTGTGCATGTTCTTTTTGTGAGGTTTGGGGTTTCTCATTTTGTTGATTGAGTTTGAGGGTGTTTAGGTTTTTCTCTAGATCTTCTACTTTTTCTTCTAGTAATTTGATTAGTTTGCATTTGGTACATATGTAGTTTTGGAGTTCTGTGGGCATAAGAGTGTACATGGAGCATGCTCTGCAGGTCACAATAGAGTCTGTTCCTTGTGTGCTGGGGTTGTTTGGGTTGCTGCTGTTTTTGATGTCTTTCATTTGTGGGTATTTGGTGGTGGTGTTTTTTTGGGTTGTGCCTGACATGGTCACTAATTAGTTTGTGTTAATTAATTAGTAATTAATGCATATAATACCTATAATATATAAAATTCAGCTGATATAGATATATAGATAGTTTAAGTAATATGTAATGTAAATATGTTCATTAAATCAGTAACAATATCTCTTCAATTTAAGTTGTAATTATTATTAATCTTTCAATGTAGATATACCCCAGCTTCCTTCTGCTGCTTAGATAACACCCTTCCAAATCCTCTTTATATTTCACTGTTCTTTTCTTTCCTTTAAGCTCAGTTTTTCCACCTTTTTAAAGACAACAAGTCAGTGGGGCTTTCCCCCCCCCCCTCTACGCTCCACAGTCAGGTTATTTTTGCAGCGTCCCTTTAAATTTTTTATTTCCTCCGTCCTTCTTTCCGGAAGTGCTGGTTTTCTCCCTTCCTCCAAGATGTCGCTCATTCAAAACTGCTTAGTTACTGTAAGTTCTTTCTGTCCTTTATTTCCCTCCACCGTCCAGTATCACCACCGTTTCAAAGTAAAGGATTATTTTATCGATCCACCTCCTGTTGTCTCCGATCTCTCTTTTGCTCCGATCACACCGTTCTTTCTATGGGAAGCGTCTCAGCTGCGTTTACAAAGCCTCCTTCTCCTCAAGTCTTCCAGACTCTTTCTTTCCTCCCTCTTCTAACACCAACTCGCTTTTGTCCTCAATCCACTTTTCATTCAGATCCCCCTGTCACGCATACCTGTTTCTTCTCTCACCGAGGAAGATAAGTTGCTGAAGTTTTGAGCCTTGCCGAGCCTCGTTCCTCCAACTATTTCTGGCTCCACGTGGTTGGATGTTTTCTTCTCTCTCTTTTTTTTTATGGGTTCAGCTGGTCCCAGCCTTTAGATGTTGATATATGTGATATTTGGAGCTAATTTATGTCTATTGACTTATTTTGATAGCTTCTGCCTTATCTCTAACTCTAGGTTTTTGGGTCTTTTTCCTACACTCCGTCTTCAGCGATGGGACTAGGCGTCTGCCTCCGTCGCCATCTTCAATCAATTTGAATTGAATTCAATCAATTTAAAAGAAAGGAAACTACATTTTTTTTCAGCTTTGTAAGATCTTTATTTTATTTATTTATTTATTTGTATTTTTCTTTTTAACTTTATCTTTTGGGTGGAATTTTTCCCCACATTTTGAGATAGATTTTTGTATTGGGTTTTTTTTTTAAGTTTTATCTGATTAAAATAATACTTAATAAAATGATTGAAAAAAAGAAAAAAGTTTGCTTAAGGAAACCCTACAGCAGTGGTTCCCAACCTTCCTAATGCCGCGACCCACGCCCCGCCCCCGCGCCCCCACCATGACCCACCCCACCACCGCCATTTGGGTTCTTTTACCCTCTGCGCATGCGCAAAGCGTGCTGCGCATGTGCAGATGGTAAAATAACCCAAATGGCGGCAGCAGGATGGAGCGCGGTGGGGGCGCGGGTTGTGGGGCGCGATATGGCCAGGGTTGTGGCAGTGGGGGGGGAGCTGAGGATGCTAGGGCGACCCCTGGGAAATGGTTGTTCGACCCCCAAAGGGGTCCCGACCCCCAGGTTGGGAACCACTGCCCTACAGAAATTGACAGGATGGGCATTCTTCTGCCTTTGGACAGTTTTTTCTCCTTTCACAGAAGACAGATGAGAGAATGATATATCTGGGAAAGTTAGAAACTTTCAAGCTGAGAACTCTACGCGACCCTCTCACTGCAAGGCATCTGTTGTTACCTCCTGCAGCAGCGCCTAGAATCCAGACCTTAATTTGTAATACAGTTTGAAGCAGCAAGATGAGGATTTTATTAAAGTAACATCTGGTGCTGGTTTGCTTAAATGCTCAAGAGTCATTTATCACCTTGTAGCCTGTTGCTTCAATCCCACTGAGACATGGGGACAAAAGGTTCTTGGCTATTGCTTTCAGAAGAATTGTTAGCCGGTTCAGAACAGATGAACTCAATTTCCAGGAAGTTAGCTGCAATCTAGCTAACTAACTAACTCCGCACGGTCATTTTTAATAGGCCAAGATAATTATCAAGGAGCAGAGCATTTTTTAAACCTACAAATCAAATTCAAAATATTGTTCCAAATGTTTATTTTAAAAAGCTTTTGTTCCTTTTATTGTACACCCAAAAAGGGCTTGCCTGCCAATGAGTTTCACGTGCCAATTGCATTTGCTTGTTTTGGGTGTCATGCTTCTCTCCCTGCCAAACTTGCTTTAAGTTAGTGTTGGATTTGATAGTGGATAGTTAACTTTGCAAATTTAACTATCGCAAATCACGAACAAGGACATCACACTAACTGATCACGTCTTCGGTGAAGAAAAACTTGAGATTTTAATATTAGTGATGAGCGAAAAAGGAACAAGAGATAAACGGTTTGTCTTTTTAGAATCTTGCCATTTAAATAGCTATTAGGGACAGAAAGATTGGTATTCAGCTATAGAAAGTCCTGTAAAAACCCTGAAAATCAACTTGGTTATTTAAAAAAAGTAAAGGTTTCCCCTTCCCAGTTGTGTCCGACTCTAGAGGGTGCTCATCTCTGTTTCCTAACCAAGGGTATCAGTGTTGTCTGAAGATGCTTCCATGGTCATGTGGCCAGCTTGACTATACTGTCATGGAGTGCTGTTACCTTCCCACTGAAGTGGTACCTATTTATCTACTTGCATTTGCATGCTTTTGAACTGATAGGTGGGCAGGAGTTGGTACAAGAACAGGAGCTCACCCTGTCATATGATACTTGGGTCTCATACTGCCAACCTTCCAGTCAACAAGCCCAACATCTTAACTGCTACACCACCACCTCCATAAATTGGTTGTTAGCTAAGCCCAATTTTCTGGCAGTGTATGCCACATTAAATCATACATTAATCAAGTGGTTTATTTTACACAACACACCCAAAACCTTTAACCAACATCAATACTAAGCTTAACATGTTGAGCTAATTGCTCAAATGCAATTACTTGGTAATTAAATGACTTACCTATCATATGATCCCAGACCAGATCACTCATATTTATTTCATCTGTGTTAAAAGTTGTGGTGGGTTTTGTTTTGTTTTGTTTTTTGGCTGGGTTCATCACATGGATAGAAAGCTCTAATTTTAATCCCCTGAATGTCAATTCAAATTTATATTGATTGAGTTAATTCATATTTTCTGTGCCTCTGTAGTTTGCATAATTAGGCAGCAGCCAAACTGCATTGCCATCCCATCTCAGATCCCAATGAAGTGACAAATGTTCATATTTGTAATTTATATTATTGTGTCAGCCCTATGGAATAGACTAAGACCAAGAAACAGACTGCATGTAGGTTTAAACCTATTTGTTGCCTTACAAATCTCTCCTCTGTCCATCAGAGTTGTCCTCTTTACTTCCCATATAATGTTCTTAGAATGATAAAGAATCCAATAATTTTGAATCCAATGCCATAGAATTGCTGCTTCTATACCCTATATGATATATGTGATGATAGTCATACAAAACTGACAGAGTTGAAAACAAAGCCAAGGCATTTATTACATGTTCATAATGTGTATTTGGTTCTGTTTTTGCCAGAATTAGGAGTGGTGGCTTGTTGGAACAATAGACCTGTAATATCTTTGTAAGTAAGTGGTCCTGTTTATACAATATGCTTTGCTGGGACAGAATTACAGAATAACATAATTGGAAGGGACTTTAGAGATCTTCTTGTCCAAGCCCCTGCTCAAGCAGGAGACCCTATACCATAGGTTTGACTGTTTAAAGTTGCCAACCTCTGCCCTATACCATTTCAGACAAGTGGCTGTCCAATCTCTTCTTGAAAGCCTCCAGTGTTGGAGCACCCACAACTTCTGGAGGCAAGCTATTCCTCCTTCTCCTAAGAAGGAAATTTCTCCTCAGTTCTAGGTTGCTTCTCTCCTTGATTAGTTTCCATCCATTGTTTTTGTCTTGCCTTCTGGTGTTTTGGAAAAATAGGTTGACCCCTTCTTCTTTGTGGCAGCCCCTCTAATACTGGAACATTGCTATCATGTCACCTCTAGTCACCTGGCTTCCCCATTCCCCATTTGGTATTCATACCAAAGCTTAACCACACCAAATACACTGCCTAAATAGGTGGCTGCAATGACCAAGGCATTCTTACTTCTGCCAATGAGGAAAGGGGCAATGCAATGTAATGCAATGAAGTCTTGCCAGTATTCCCCTAATGGAAAGAGTTATAGCATCATATTGGCTGGATTCAGGGGTGGGTTTCTCCCGGTTCAGACCAGATTGCCCGAACTGGTAGCAACCCAGTGGTATGTCACTGTCGGTGCTGTTCCGTGCGCGCCACCATCTTTTTTGGATTTTGTGCGAATTTTTCCCCTTCCACGGCTTAAAAAAGGGCTCTCCCGCCTGTCTGCAGATGAATTCTGACCTTTATTTCTTCACCCAAAGCACAGCTGATGAGCTCCTCAGCTATGTTTCGGACTAATTCTTGCTCGGAGCATGCGCGGAAGCCAAATCGCACGAGGGGACGAAATATCCATTGAAACGTCGCGATGCAAACCGGTGGCGCAGGTAAGTGGAACCCACCCCTGGCTGGATTGAACATTTTATGTGAACAGGACCAGGGAGTGGATATGGATATATTCAGTTTATGCATCCTATTTTGGACCTTAAATGTGCAAAGGGATCTGGCCATTATAATAAGTCTCACATGGACTTATCCATGCATTAAAGCCTGAAGAGTCAGCTTTGTTTATTCCCTATGCCACTCTGTGAAGAAAGCAAAGGGATTATTCGCTGCAAAGCCTTTTCCATGGCAGCATCAAATCTGTAGAATTTTTTTCCTATAGAACTGCATGTCTTTTCTATCAATTTTCAGAGATTTGGCTGCATCAACTTCTTACAAGAAGCTTTTAAATTGCTCCGATTCCTTTCTGCTGCTCTTCTCAGGTTTCAGATAATGAACTTTTTGAGTGTTTTGTGAACCCCTGATTTGTTTCATACAATCCAATACCATTATCGAATCCCTCTTAATGTGACATAAAACACCATTGGTTTAGCTTTTGAAAGTTGTAGCTTTGAGGCTGTTCCAACAGCAATACTCTGCTCTAAACAGTTCATTGAGTAGGGAATGATGGGTTGTTGGCTGATTCAACTAACCAATTATATCTGTTGCTATCCTATAAATTAGCCAGTTTGGCAATTACATTCTATAGTAAAATGATTTCATTGCATTTCCCCTTGTAGTAGTATTTAACTATTATGTGTTAGTCCTCAAACATTAACTATCATATGTAATAGTATTTGATACAAAGTACTATAATGATAATACATGGCCCTCATTGCTCATAAACCTTTATTTAGAGATGCAATTTATTTATTTAATAAAAGTCTAGAACTAAAATATTAAAAGCAGGATATGCCATAAAAATAAAACTATTTAATACCAAACTCTATAGTTCAAATCCAAAGGAAAGACTAATACAGTCAACTGCATACCCCTTCAGAGGAAAATCCAGGATAGTAAAGGCCACCAATGAGCAGACCAGTGGTGGGTTGCTACCAGTTTGGACCAGTTCGCACAAACCGGTGGCAGAAATTTTGCCAGAGTCGCCGAACTGGTAGTGAAGGACAGTTTGCTATGCCCCCAAACCGGTTCCCCAGTCACTGCTGCTTGAAAGCAGCTGGCAAATAACCCTCTGCGCATGTGCAAAGGCTTCTGCGCATGCACAGAGGGTCAGTACCCAGATGTGATATGAGCGCGCAAAGTGCACACTTCTGATGCAACATGCGCACTTCCGAACCAGTAGGGAAGGTTAGAGAAACCCATCCCTGGAGCAGACTATAAGCAGTTAATTTATCAGACAGATGCACCATAAGTGCATTACAATAACCTGAGTGAGATGTAACCAATGCAGGAATAATATATTTCCTTTGGTGTATGAATCCACTTTTTATTACTGAATAAAGCCCTACTTTGCTTCATTTATTTGCCATTCAAAGTATGCTGGCTGGCTAGGAGACCATAGAACTAGTTGATTAGAACAGCTGCTATCTAGTTCATTGCCCTGTGCTAAAGCAGGGGTGAAATGCTACCGGTTCGGACCAGTTCTGGTGTCCGGGTAGGGAAAATTTTGATTGGTTCGGAGAACAGGTAGGGAAAATTTTGATTGACCCTGCCCACCTGCCCTCCCCCTCCTCTCACATCTCCTATATTCTGTTGTTTATTAGCTCAGCTGATTCTCATGGCAGAGCAGATTGCCGCCTCAGCTGAGCTAAGAAACAGCAAATGAGATAAATTATAAAAATATAATTTATAAATTATAAACTGACACTTTCTGCTGCTTTTTTCCTCTCCCCCCACCCAAGGCAGGGAAAGGCATACTAGCTTTAATGAGATGTCTGGGTGTTCAGCCAAGAGCAATTATCACCTCCTTAAAATGTTGCAAGGTGCAAATCACCTTGCCTGAAGGAACCTACACATTGAGAAACTGCCTCAAAAAGAAACTGCCTCTGGATGTTCCCTCCAGAGGAAACTGCCTCTGGAGCAAAAGCAGAGAGCCTCTTCTAGTGAAGATTTCTCTGTGCCTTCTATTTTTCTTCCACAGCAGAACAAAAAAGCCTCTTCCCGTGAAGGCTTTTCCAGTTTTGCATTCTGATTTTCTCCTGGAGCAAAAGAAAGCCCTTTCTAGTGAAGTCTTCCCTGTGTGTTTATTCTGATTTTTATCTGGACTAAAGCAAAATCATCTGGTGGCTGACCTTAAATAACAATCCCACATTTATTTTACTCCATGCGTGGCCCACCCACTATTTAATTTACCACTTCTGTCTGTGCCTCTTTCCCAAATAGTATACTTGTCCCCCCCCTCTCTCTCTATCTCTCACACACACACACACGGGTCCATGGTAAAATTGTCTTCCATGAAACCAGTCCCTAGTGCCAGAAAGGTTGGGGACCTCTGAATTAGACCATGCAAGGTCCCTACAGGAGAGCCCTTTTAAGGATTATGTATTAATAGAAAAGCAACTAACTTAGCTCTGATCCTAAACTGTTGCACATAAAAAACAGAGGAGCTCTGATCAACTATCACAGTCACATTTTGGATCTGAATGGAGGGCCTGG
The DNA here is from genome assembly GCA_023053685.1 of Diadophis punctatus similis. Classification (NCBI taxonomy): domain Eukaryota; kingdom Metazoa; phylum Chordata; class Lepidosauria; order Squamata; family Dipsadidae; genus Diadophis; species Diadophis punctatus. Next base: position 28,038,940 of record JALIGW010000001.1, read on the forward strand.
GAAAGGTGTCAGAATAACAGAATAACACTTAGAAGGGACTTTGGAGGGTACCCTATACCGTTTCAGAGAAATGGCTGTCTAGTCTTTTCTTTAAAACCTCCAGTGATCAAGCACCCAGAACTTCTGGAGATAAGCAGTTCTACTGGTTAATTGTTCTCACTGTCAGGAAGTTTCTCCTATGTTTTAGGTTGCTTCTCTCTTTGTTCAGTTTCCATCTATAGCTTCTTGTTTTGCCTTATGCTTCTTTGGAAAATACATTGCCCCCCCCTTTTTTTGTGGCAGCCCCTTAAAAGCCTGTTGCCTATCATACTCTTGGGCAAAGCATATGAGCCATTTCCTCCTTTCAGTGGTCCATGAAAGTGCATCTATAGTATGCAGATAATAAAGTTGAAAAAAGGTGAACAACATTTTTACAGAACTATAGATATGTTGAGGGTGGGTGTGACAAGGAATGGCTGAGAGGGAAAGGGCCAGGCGAGGCACCCCTTGGCGTGAGTGACATTGAGTTGGCCATGCCCACCCGGTCACATGACCACCAAGCCATGCCCACCAAGTCACGCCCACCAAGCCACACCTACAGAACCAGTAGGGGAAATTTTTAGATTTCACCACTGTCTAAAGTCAACTTGTACAGCAGGTTCTTCTCTGCCTCAAGGTTACACTTATATGCCCTTTCTTAGGCAAAACTCTAGTCATCTCTGCCTGAAAATATTGAGAAGCCAGATTTTTTTTAGTGCTTCAATGTTTGCTTCATGCCCTTTTATCTCTGTAGTGTGAAGAACTTGGACAAGCATCCTCTATGGTTCAGAGAAGTCTACTTAAGTTTCATTGCCTACGGCTTGGATCTTCAATTTACAGGCAGTCATGGAAAAAGTCAACTGTTGCATAATCCTCTTAACATTTGGGGGGCGGGGGGGGCGGGGAAAGCCCCATGAGCTAGTTATTGAACAGCAACCAAATAAGGGTGACATATCTTTCAGTTTCCAATGTGGTGGCCTGACTGTTGTTGCTTACGACAACATCAAAGAAATAGCTCAATAGATTGGCTTCTGCATGCTTTATAAAATCACAAATTTTAAAGAAATATGAAGTGTCTGTAAGGGAGGTTGCCCTAAAATGCTCAGTCATAACTGATCCTGTTAAATGAAATGTGCAAACACATATACAACTGACTCCCTAATGTAGCAACGGGGCCCAAGAAATCATGATTGTTTCTTGATTGCTTACTTGAATCCTATGACAACCATTCTTGACAAATGTATCTTTTCTTTTATGTACACTGAGAGCATATGCACCAAAGACAAATTCCTTGTGTGTCCAATCACACTTGGCCAATAAAGAATTCTATTCTATTCTATTCTATTCTATTCTATTCTATTCTATTCTATTCTATTCTATTCTATTCTATTCTATTCTATTCTATTCTATTCTATTCTATGATGGTATTAGAACAGATTGGCTGAAATCCTAAATAACACCACTCCATGGATCAACTTACAACATTCAAATAGAGAATTGTTTTCAAATATTTTGTTTTGTCCCCTTTGCACATCAATAAGTTTACTATAGTTCCATCATAAATGCTCCCTGAATTTAGCAGAGGAGTTTCTTAGTGTCCATCAGGTGAAGTGACATCTTGCCTTCCAGAGATGTTGGAGTATAACACGCATCTCTAACAAATACAATATGTCACTTCCTGTTACCTGATGATGCCTGAAGAACCCTAAGTTGGATAAGAAGTGAGTATTCTACATCTTGCAGTAGTACTAGTAGTTTTATTTATTATGCACCTATAACAGGGCTGTCAAAATCGCAACCCATGAGCCGGATGCATCAAGTGCTGGCCCCACCCCTGCCCGGTTTAACAAAGGGGGAAAAGTCCCGATATGTCACGTGACGCTGCCGTGACGCTGCGAGTTTGACACCCCTGAATTATAACAAAATATAGCGCAGATACAGAATGAAATATCCATTGAAACAACAATACATTACAATTAATTATAATACCATACTATAAAGATCTTTTATCATAAAACATCAGAGGTGGGTTCCTGTCGGTTCGGACTGGTTCTATAGAACCGGTAGCGGAAATTTCCCCCCGCTCGCCGAACCAGCAGTGATGGCCGGCTGGCCACACCCCCAAACCGGCTCTCTCAGCGGTGCCATAGGCACTGCCATTTTGTTTTTCACTTCTGTGCATGCACAGAAGCTGTTTTTTGCTTTTGTGCATGCGCAGAAGCTGTGTTTGCAGCACTGCGCATGCGCGTGCGCCCACGTGGCGCGGGAGGAAGTGAACCAGCAGCGAGGTAAGTTAGAACCCACCCCTGTAAAACATGTATAGCATACAGTATAATAATAACCTTTTATAGATTCAGACAGTTATGAATTTATTTTTAAATCACTTTTTGGAGGTCCTGAAAAGGAAACATGTTGGTGCTTTTAAAAAAAATCCTGAGTAATTTGATTCCAAGTAAGTCTGGTGGAAGTCTATTGTACTGAATAGCAATAATACTTTATTATTCTATACCACTTCTTAGTGGTTTACAGCATTCTCTGAGTGGTTTACAAATGTTAGTATATTGCCCCCAACAATTTGGATCCTCATTTGACCATCCTTGGAAGGCTGGAAACCTTCAGCTCATCAGAATTGAACTCCTGGCTGTGGGCAGAGTAGTTCGCATTCTAACTACTGTGCCACCAAGGGCTCAGACCCAGTTGAGAAAAAGCTCTTATTCATGATTTACAGTAAATATTCTAGTACACAGCAGAACATATTGACAATAACTGGTTCCTGCTTAAAAGAACATGAGTCACCAGCACATCTGTCTAATAACTGGATGTCCCCTTATGAAGAGAGTCTCCCCATTGCCATGTGAAGATCTGAGGAAAACTTATCAATTTAGAGTTGTGAGTCAGGAGTCTTCTAATTAAAGAGCATTTCACCACTACAGTATTCAGGATTCCTCAGAGCAATTTGTATACAATTTCTCTATCAATAATGGGAAAGAAAATGTTCTATTTTCAATAAGACGCAGTGGGTTCTTTTACATAAGGACCCAATACTTACAGTATCTGCGGAATATCTAGCTTATTCTTATTACCTATATTTCTTTTCCATCATGCTTAAAATAGCAGTTTCTAGAGCAGTGATTTGGTGCTGGCCATGGTTTTTTGGTAGAGGAAGATATTTTAGTTCACATCTTCCAAAACTCGCTGCTCAGTTACATTTAATCAGACCTTCAGAACTTGTACTTGGAGCCCTGTGGACAAGAAACAATTTTCTACCTCAGAAAGAAATAAGTTTTTTCAATCAATTTTTCCTCACTTTAATTCGAAATGCAAACTGCAATATACAGCATGAAAGACACATGCTTCTGCAATGTGAAATGTGGCACCTCCCACAAAATGAAAGAAGAATCTGAGGAAGCAAGGGATAACAGAATATACAGATTGCTTTAAAAGAGTCATTGAATTATCAGATTGAATGGAACAACATAATATAAAGCTGTCAATATTAACTAGAACAGGGGTCTCCAACCTTGGCAACTTTAAGACTTGTGGACTTCAACTGTCAGAATTCCTCAGCCAGCTTTACTGGCTGGAGAATTCTGGGAATTGAAGTACACAAGTCTTAAAGTTGCCAAGGTTGGAGATCCCTGAACTAGAATGCCCAGCCATTTCTTGTTCTGCTCCATTAGAACGCATGGACCAAAAAGTTTGACTTTCTTGACCTTAAAAAATGTAGCTCTTTCAGGTCAACAAAATCCCACAGCTTGGAAGTGCAAGGATTATTCGGCTTCTCACCCCAAGGAAGCAGTTTTCTTTACAGCATTGCCTTGATTCTGTAGAACAACTTACCTCCAGAAATATTGGGTGCTCCATCACTGGAGAGTTTTAAGAAGAGACTGGAATAGTATAGGGCAGTGATGGCGAACCTATGGCACGGGTGCCACAGGTGGCACGCGGAGCCATATCTGCCGGCACGCGAGCCATTGCCTAGCTCAACTCCAGCGCACATGTGCGCGCTGGCCAACTGATTTTTGGCTTGCACAGAGGCTCTGGGAGGGCGTTTTCAGCTTCCGGAGGGCCTCCAGGGGGACGGGGGAGGGTGAAAATGGGCCTACAGGGCCCACCAGAAGTTGGGAAACGGGCCATTTCTGGCCTCCGGGGGGCAGGGGGTGGCCGTTTTCGCCCTCCCCAGGCATTGAATTATGGGTGTGGGCACTCGCACATGTGTGATAGTGCGCACACATGCACTTTCGGCACCCGAGGAAAAAAAGGTTCGCCATCACTGGTATAGGGTCTCCTGCTTAAGCAGAGGGTTAGACTAGAAGACCTCCATTATTCCTTCAAATCTTATTATTCTATGTTCTTCAGGTCTTGGGAAGATGACACACTTCTATAGATGATATAAAGTAAAAGTAAATTGAAATCAGGGAATAACAGAATTTGGTGTCAGGCCAATGGATCAACCCTATTAGTGATGACTAACCATGATGCATAAATAATACCTCTAAGGATCAGAAAGTCCCTTCCAACTCCATGATTCTATGACTGTGAGACCAAAGAGGGAGTAGAATTTTCTCATTGCCCCAGAGGACAAGCCCAGAACAGAAACTGCAAGGAAGGAGGTGTAACCTAGAGATCTAGAGGAATTTCCTTCCTGTATAAGCTGTCAGCTGTCAAATGGAGAGTTATGGTTCACTAGAAGTCCAGACAGAATCAAATCAGATTCAGATTTACATTCCTTCTTTTCTCTAGGATCTCAAGGCAGAAAAAGATCTCCTTACATGATTAAAATGGCCATAGCAATTAGTTATGTTCAGGGGTGGGTTCCTCCCAGTTCGGACCGGATCGCCCGAACTGGTAGCGACCCGCTGGTGATGTCACTGTCAGTGCCGTTACGTGCGCGCTGCCATCTTTTTTGTGTGTGCGAATTTTTCCTCTTTCATGGCTTGAATTCTGACCTTTATTTCTTTGCCCAAAGCACAGCTGATGAGCTCCTCAGCTGTGTTTCGGGCTAATTCCTGCTTCTGAGCATGCGCAGAAGCCAAATCGCGCGAAACATCGCAACACGAACCGGTGGCAAAGGTAAGTGGAACCCACTCCTGGTTATGTTTAACTGGAGAAGAGAAGACTACAGAGAGATATGCAGAACTGTCATGCAAAAGAGAGCCAAACTCTTAGTCTTGTCTTGTCAGAAAAGAAACAGGGGAAGTACCAGGAAGTAGATTTCAGTTGGGCATCAGAAAAAAATTTGTAATGGTCAGCCTGCAACCATGGAAGAGACTATTTCAAGAGAATGGACTCTCCTTCTTTGGAGGTCTTCCTTTCAATGCTTAAACTCTATGATTCAGTATCCCCACAAACATCCCTGTCTGAGGGTGGATTTGAGCCTGGCCTTTCTGAATCCTTAACCATTAGTTCACACTGGTTCCTTTCTATATACAGTATATATATCTTACCTTCCTTACATGAGGCCTTCCAACAGCTACATTATATGACACTAGGAATCCCCACCAGCCAAAGGCTAATGAGACTCTTTCCCATAGGCCTTCAATCTTCTTTATCCTTCTTGAGCCAGAAGTAATAATTTAAAAGGGCCGTCTATTAAAGAATCTCAGAAAAAATGATTGAAGTAAGTCTGCCTTATCCTGAAGATTTCTGTCAGAAAACTGAAAGCTGGAGTAAGTAGTTAGGTAGATAAATAGGTAGATAGGTGATGATACATTAAATAGACAGACAAACAGACAGACAGATCTATCTCTATAGATAGAGATAGAGCCAGAAATAGATTTCTCATAAAATTGAAAGAAACTCTTAGGATACCCTTACTCTTTCACTCTCTAAATAAATACAAAATTTATTCAGAAGACAGCAATTGTCCACCATCTTGGCACAGAATGAGGTTCCACAATTAATCTATCCTCAGGTGATTACTTGATATTTGCACCAACCTGAATGCAAACCGTATTTTGCCTGCATTAGAGTCCTCCCTAGCATTGTGTGGCAAAGGCAATATGGTTTCCCTTAGGGGGTAGATTTCTACCTCCCCAAACAGCCTTTGTGTTGTTTCTGCATTTGCCACCTGTGAAATGTCTAAATATAGACCCCGGCTGGCAATTATTGCTTTTTATTGGCAGGCTCTGACCTGCCCAGCTCAGATTTCCTCTGGAAAATGGGGACGCAAACAGGCTGAGAATTGTCTATCGCTTGCCAGCAGCTTCCTGGCCACCAGAAGAGCAGCTGGCTAGGGTGGAGAGAGCAAAAATATCTGCCACTCGAACTTGGGGCTTTCCGCATTTTGGCTATCTCCCAAAAGTTCAGTGAAAGAAGCCTAGGCTGCCTCCAGGAACGAATGGTAACTGGAAAAGAGCACCTGTCACAAAAATAAGCACTTTTGTTCCTGTGGCTGTTGCTAAGAGTTGTGCTTGGGGGCCAGGGGATGTGAGTTTATTGGACACTGGTTTGCAAATAGCACCACTGCTGAATGCCAAGGCCAGCGAGGGATATTTCAGTTCTGGCCAGTGAAGAAGCTTAACACAGCCACCTCCTTCTAGGTTTATCTAGATTTCAACTTACATACAAATCTAGCGATATGGTATGATCTACGAATAAATCAACTATCTCTCAATGTGAAAGTCCCAGAATGGCCTACAAACCAAATAGGAAGTGGGACAAGATTGTTGTTATTGCCTCTTTGGGGCATTGAATCATTTTTTTTCTATTATTAGTATCGTGATACCTTGTGATACCTGTCACACATGTTTGGGTGGGCATGTTTTAGTTGCATCTAAAATCTGGGGGGAATCACATTTTCACAAGAAAGAAATTTCAAAACTGGAATACAGGTAGAATAATGATAATGATAATGATAATGATAATGATAATGATAATGATAATGATAATGATAATGATAATGATAATGACAACGACAACAACAACAACAACAACAACAACAACAACAACAACAACAGAGATGGAAGGGACCTTGGCGGTCTTCTAGTCCAGCCCCCTGCATAGGCAGGAAACCCTACACTTCGACTTACAATGACAATGGAGCGCGAAATTTCTGTTGCTCAGTGAGACATTGGTTAAGTGAATTGCACCCGATTTTACGACCTTTCTTGCGACATTTGTTAAGAGAATCACTGCAGTTGTTAAGTTAGCAACACGGTTGTTAAAGGAATCCGATTTCCCCATTGACTTAGCTTTCAACTTTCCCCATTGAAGTCACAAAAGGGACTCACATGATCCCAGCCTGAGCAGTCTACTCCACTGTTGAGCATTGCCATTAGAAACTCCCTCTGTGCTGATAGACTAGAGCAGTGATGGCGAACCTATGGCACGCGTGCCACAAGTGGCACACAGAGCCATATTTGAGGGCACATGAGGCGTTGCCCTATGTCCGCTCCAGCATGCATGCGCACTCTGGCCAGCTGATTTTCGGCCGTTTTCACTCTCCCCAGGCTTCAGGAAAGAGAGTGAAAAACAGCCCAACGGGCCAACCGGAAGTTCACTTGTGTGCATCACCCCCAGCCTCCTTTTTGCTGTCAGAGGTCTTCAGGAACTTCTTTGGCTTTGGACAGTTGCAGCCAGGCCCATTTCTTCTGCAGCCGGCAAAGCTTTCCTGAAGACCTCAGCAGCCAATAACAGAGCCCCAGATCGATCCGGAGCTCTGTTACACAGGCCTTCAGGAAAGCCTTGCCGGCTGCAGAAGAAATGGGCCGAGGTGTACGAGGCCTGGTTGCAACTATCTGAAGGTAAGTAGTAGAGCAGCTCCCCTTCTGTTTCATTTCTGAAATTCCAGTTGGCCCGCTGGGCCATTTTTCGCCATCCCCAGGCTTCAGGGGGCTTTCCTGAACCCTGGGGAGAGCGAAAAACGGCCCAATGGGCCTACCGGAAGTCTGGATGCATGGGGGGAGGGGCACTGCAGTGGATTGTGCACATGTGCAGGGGGCAGCACAGGGGATGTGCACATCCACGGGGGGAGGGCATTGCATTATGGGTGTGGGCACGCACACGCATGCTATCATGCCTGCGCACACCTTTTGGCACCCGAGCCAAAAAAGGTTCTCCATCACTCGACTAGAGCAGTGGTTCCCAACCTTTTTGTGATTGAGTACCACTTGGAGGTCCTGTACAGTCGCCGCGTACCACCTGGTTCCAGAGAAACTAAATTCGATCAGATATCACTTTATTTCCATAATTGTACTGTTCCTTTTTTGGCCCCGCGCATCCAGCAACTGGATTCTCGGGCCGCTGGGACCAGGTGGGTGGTGTGTGACAACAGTTGCAAATCGTTGCCAGATTATCTTGTGTTAGGCAGTAAACATTTTTGTGAAGTAAAAAATAACTAACTAAAAATCGTTCATGACCCCGAAAGTGTTCGCGTACCACCTGGAAGGCCCTCGCATACCACTAGTGGTACACGTACCACAGGTTGGGAACCACTGGTCTAGAGGGATATTTAGCTCAGATTAAGAGCTGTTTCTTTAAGAGATTGCATTAGGGGAATGTAGCTGGAGATTGCACTCTAGGTAAAGTAGTCCATGATATGTGACCCCATCTGTGTGTTCTTATTGGCCATCAAGCTATACCTAGGCTGCTGGGTAATCGTGCCATGCTCTCCAACAGCCATTTTAAGTCTTACAAAGGGCCATGCAACAGCCTGCAGATGAGGAGAAATGAATCTCTTTTCACCTACGTGTAATGGGACAGATTATGGACATACTCTGAGGAATTTCATCTCATTGGTAAGTCTATGATGTGAAGATACCAGACAATAAACGTAATCTGTATGTTTTACCCATTTGTGTGGAGTTTTATCTGACTGAGAAAAGCACTTCCTAAGCTTTGACCAGAACACCCTCCTAATGACTATCCTAAATCTACCTCTTTGTAGTTTCCCACCCAAAGCTGCCCAATGGGTACAGTGACAGAGATTTATTTATTTTTTGAAAACTCACATTTGTCCCTTAATTTGGTCATGTATCATGGCATGGCAAAATAAAGGTCTTTTTAAAGTAACACAGATTATTAAGTGAATCTGGCTTCCCCATTGACTTTGCTGGTCAGAAATTTTGCAAAAGGTGATCACATGACCACTGGTCACCTGATGACCAGGCGAACACTGCAACCATCATAAATGCAAACCAGTTGCCAAGCGTCTGAATTTTGATCTTGTGACCATGGGGAACCTGACCGGTTCTTAGAACCGGTAGCGCCGGCGGTGGGAGGCTCCGCCCATCCACCCAGGATGCCTCTGCGCGCAAACTGGTGGCAAAATAATTTAGAACCCACCACTGATGAGGATGTCCCAATGGTCATAAGTGTGAAAATGGTCGTAAGTCACTTTTTTCAGTGCCATTGTGACTTTGAATGGTCACTATGATGATGATGTTCGTCCATCGTATTCGAAGAGGACCTAGACATCTATAATTGGGGTGTGTGTCAAGACTTGTGTGTGAATTGGATTAAAGTGAGGAAGAGGTGCGCATAGTCAGCCTCACTCTCTCTTCCCAGATTCCATCTTGCTCCAAATAGCAGGACAAGAGTCGAGACAGTTGGAGATGGGCTGGGCGCAGTGGTTGACCAGGGTGTCTTTCGTGTCTTGCCGTGCTCTTAGCGTACCACATCGCTTGCAGAGACCGCCTTCGTGACCGTTGTCCTATTCTAGTAGATTTCATCCGCTCAGTCCGCCGAAATCTGTCTTCACATGCTTGGGATAGACAAGTCCCTATCTCACCAAAGGTCAATGACCCAACGGCTACTCTCAACCTGGTTTGGCCGGCCTGTCGAAGCTGTTGCCCAGGGTGTGGCCGCTGCGCATGCTACAGCTGCTAGGAGCCACAGGTGAGAGCTGAGTGACAGGTGGGGACCAAAGGTGAACGAGCTGCCCTAAAAGCTGCCCTAAAATGAGCTGCCGTAAAAGGACACAACATGCCCCTACACCAGAGGTGCTACCCCTCCCTGAGCACCCCATACACCACCATACAACACTAAATGACCTGTTGTAAGTCGAGAACCACCTGTATCACTAAAATTGAGAAGACCTACCTCAGTTTTCCCCATTACTGTCTGTCCCATACCAGCACCATCTTGGCCACAAGAGAAGCATCTGTCTCGGATGGAGAGGGAGAAAATATTTGCCTCTAACATTTGTGAGCAAGGAAACCCTAAGCAAGACCTTCTCTGCCAATCTCAATACACAAGCCTTTTAATTCTTTAATTCCCAAATTGTTTATGGCAAAGAACAAGAGATTTACTACATTTGAAATCTGATGTTGAAGCCAGACTCCCCCTTAAGTATTCATTAATTCTCTTCCGTATACGCACCGAAAGACCATATCTTCTTTATTATTAATTCATACTTTCAGGAATTGAATGCTGCCACTAAAATCATCGCTGAGCTTTTTCTTTTTAATGACTTCCAATCTCTCACTCACATTCAGTCCATGAATCAACTATATCAAGGAGGGGGGGAAACCCCTCAATACCCAACATGTTATTTACCGTAATGCAAAAGAACAGGAAGAGCAAGGGACTGGTTTAGCGTCTGAAGCTCAAGGAAGTAGAAACTTAATTAAAAACCTCTGGGTTCCCTAGTAAATTATGCCATCTGCTTTCCAGAAAATATGGGCTTCATTCAGTATTTTATGAGGTCTGTGAGAACAGCTAAGCCAGGTATTAAGTTTTCTTTAGACCAAATTCTGCACGAACCTTTGAACAGTGTGACGAGGGAGAGACTGAAAAAAATAACACTGAAAAACCATATAAAAGGACATTAAAAGTCCAGTGAGTGGCAATGAAAACCAAATCAAATTTATTGAAGATTTCATTACCTTTAATGCATTTCACAAAGTTCACTTGGTTAGCATCGACCTTGGTTACACTTTTGTGCCCAAGCGTTTTTGTCTGAACCTTGCCCATTAGGTTAGATTACGTTTCAAAACATTGTGACAAACTTGGAAAATAGATTAAATCACTAAAGGCCTTTCCTCACCTGCATTTCATTTTGGCACAAACATGGCTTGGCGTCATCTTTTTTTCTGCCGAGATCCACATGATATTTTCATCTCATCCCAAATCTTTGATTTAGACAGGCTTTTCATCCTTAACTGTACTAGCATTAAAGTTAGGCTCTTCCCCCCCCCTCTTATTTCAAGAGTTTCTAAGGGTAGCCTTTAAGTATATAAAGTAGGCTTACCTTTGTCCCTCATTACTTTGGAGAGAGGTCAAGTGACCGCGAACAGGACCTGGACCGACAATGAGGACAGCACATTTCATGCTCATTTACCGTGTTTCCCTGAAAATACGACCTACCTCGAAAGTAAGTCTTAACTTGATTTTTACACGTGCGCCCAATATAAGCCCTACCCCCAAAATAAGCCCTAATTAAGACCCCGCCCACTCCAGGGTGCACAGGTAAAAATTAAGGGTAGGGATGGGGGGAGAAGGTGGAACTGCCCTACTAGTTACCTTCGGACAGTTGCAGCCAGGCCTCGCACACCCCGACACCTGCCTTGCCGGCCCATTTCTTCTGCCTGCAATGCTTTCCTGAAGGCCTCTGCAGCTGATAACAGAGCTCCAGATCAATCTGGAGCTCTGTTATCGGCTGCAGCGGAGCTCTGTTATTGGCTACAGAGGCCTTCAGGAAAGCCTTGCAGGCCTTGCTGGCAGAAGAAGTTCCTGAAGGCCTCTGACAATGAAAAGGAGGCCGGGGGCAATGTGCGCATGTGAGGTGAGTCAGTGGATGACACCCCCCCCAAAAAAAAAATAAAACGTGCCTTTTTCTGTGGCAAAAAAATTATAAAACCTGGTCTTATTTTCGGGAAAACATGGGTAGTTTTCTCCAAACATGAGCTTGCACAGCAATGATGAGCATGAGCTGAATATGGAAAAGCAAAGACATTCGCCTGGCAACCAATGGTAGGTTACTTCGCTCTATTGTGTTTCCCATGTCTGGGTGGGTGGGCGGAGCCTCGCGCTGCCGCCACTACTGGTTCACTGAACCACCGGCGGCCGCCGCTACCGGTACACCCGAAACGGGCCAAAACGGTAGCATTTCACTCCTGATTCAGACACAGTCTTCTATAAACATCCGAGAGTAGGATTAGCCAAAGAGAAGCAGTGACAGGAAGGCTATTGAAAATGGGGTGAACAATAAAATTTGGGAGATGCAAAATCCTGCAACCGCCCACCTGATGAGCCACATGTTGCCTTTAGATTGTATGTTGCACAACCATTTATTTATTTTTATTTATTTATTTTGGTTTTCTTATATGCCGCCCTACTCCCGAGGGACTCAGGGCGGCGTACAGCAGAAAAGATACAAGAAACCAGCAATAAACATAATTAAAATCAAATACAAAAATTAAAAATTCAATATTACAAAAAACATCCATCCATGTGATAAATCCAAACCAAACAAACCCCAGGATTTAGTGTGTGAACCTTTCCCTAGTTGGGTTCACCATATCCAACAGGCAGCAAAGTCATAGTCCAATTCCCCAGAGATTGACAAAATATACTCCAGTTTACAATATCCTTCCTGCAGAATGCAATTGCTTTTCCCAGGTAGGTTAAAAATCATTTGCATTTGCTGGCTTTGTTTTCTAACAAGGACTTCACCATTCAGTTAGGGGAGAGACTGAGCAGACTTTGGGTCCCCCTTCTCTTTGGGGTAAAATTTTGGATGCTTTTGTATATCTCCCAGCTGTCTTAGACTCCACTTCCTTCCTGGTGTCCCATTATAAGCTCTAAGGCAGATCCAGCCTGCCCTCTTCAGGTCACCATATGTGTACAGTACTTTACACAGAGAGGTCCCTGAAACTGTGAAGAGAAATATGTAAGATTATCACTGACAAAAACATATCACCATTATTTTGCTCATTTCAAAAATGGTGCCCATTTATAGCCCACATATTACTAAAACTCTCATTTAACTGAGCAGTGCATCATTTTGAACCAAGGTACTTCAAATGGGCTAAATTGTAGAATGCATCCAAAATCTCAGATCCGTGACCCCTGAAGCAGTGTTTCTCAACCTTGGCAGTTTGAAGATGTGTGGACTTCAACTCCCAGAATTCCACAGCCAACAACGCTGGCTGGGGAATTCTGGGAGTTGAAGTCCACACATCTTCAAACTGCCAAGGTTGAGAAACACTGCCCTGAAGGAATGAAATTTGGGGACGTTATGGCTGTTTCACGACAGCTGGGCTCTGCTGTTGTTTCCTCTTCCAATTCAGCAGCAGTCACTTACCTAAGGGAAGGGAAGGGAAGGGAAGGGAAGGGAAGGGAAGGGTAGGGAAGGGGAGATTTCCAATGCTCCCTACCAGCTTCCCACACACTCAGTGGGAAAGCCAGTTGGAAGTTGGAAGTCACTCCCATTTCCAATGCTTTTTATGCACACTGATTGTCATTCTGTTTCTCTGTTTAGGTAAGGACGTTTAAGTAATAAACAAACAAACAAACAAACAAACAGAAAATTTTAAGGTTTTGTTGTGTGCAAATGTCAGCTTGAAATGTCAGACAAACCTTTGGCCCACTGAAATCAATTATATCTGTTATACTCTCCCTTGATCTACCACTGAAGTATTCAATCAGGAACTTCAAGAATAGAATAGAATAGAATAGAATAGAATAGAATAGAATAGAATAGAATAGAATAGAATAGAATAGAATAGAATAGAATAGAATAGAATAGAAAAGAAAAGAAAAGAAAAGAAAAGAAAAGAAACAGAGTTGGAAGGGACCTTGGAGGTCTTCTAGTCCAACCCCCTGCTTAGGCAAGAAACCCTACACCACTTCAGACAAATGGTTATCCAACATCTGGAGAGCTGGAGGACTCTCCCCAAATCTGGAATGTGTCTCCTAGAGAATCTCCGAAAGTGGTTGCTGAACTATATTTTTAATCTGATAGAACAAAAAAAAGTTAAATATCATCATTATCAATATCATTATATTAATCTTACATAGTTTTAGTCAAATGCTGTTCCATCTTTTTTAAGAACAAAGAGAAAAATAGGAGAAAATGGGATTTTCTCATTTTTACAAAGAGGAAGATATTAATAACACAGTTATTCATCTTGTGCCTCCAAATATAACTAGGAATGCATGTGTGAGTGGGTGGATGGATGGATGGATGGAGGAAGAAGAATAACAATGATAATTTTTGTAATTGGTCATTCTATCTAGAGAAATAGATGTTTCTTCTGGGAATGTTTCCACTCTTCCAGGACTCAGAAAGAATATCCCCCCCCCAACTAAAGTGACAATTGAATGACAACTTGAAGGTCATTATTTTCTTTTATGATAGGCACATTACACATTTAGTTTTCTTACTGAAATTATTGGGAACTACATTAGACTAAGTATTCAAATATGCACTCAGCCATCTAAAACTTACTGACTTTTGATCACACACTTCTCAGCTCCACTATCTTTTACAGAGTTTTTGTTATGAGGATAACGAAAGTTGACTAAGCTTTTGAAGTAAAAGCTAAATATGAAACGAATGAATAATTAAATAAAATCAATCCTCTCCAATGACTACCTATATCTTTTTGAAATATCTTGGCTTCCACTAAGATAACCTGAGGATTATGAGTTATCAACAGTTTTTGAAAAATTGGATTCTCCAGTCATAGAGATGACGGGATACAGATTTTATGACAGAGTTATGATTATTACCCAAGTAAATCTTACATCAAGTTAGATTCTCAAGGAGATTAGTTTGTTAGACCTACAATTAGCCAGGAGTAGACAGTTACATGAATAAATACTCTGAACCTTCTAACCATTCAGGTTGTGATTATTGTTCTGTTGAGCTTCAGCTATTCTGAACTCTTTTAGTAGAATAGAATAGAATTATTTATTTGCTAAGTGTGATTGGACACACAAGGAATTTGTCTTTGGTGCATATACTCCCAGTGTACATAAAAGAAAAGATACATTTGTCAAGAATCATGAGGAATCAAAGAATCATTTGAAAATGAACATAATTCACTCTAACCAAGTAGGGGAAGCAATTAAAAAGAAATATCTAAGTGCTTCTAGCTAGCAAGAGCAAGTGCTTTTAGCTAGTAAGGGAAATGTTGTTAAGCAATGGAGGTTACATGGAACTGTTAAAGCAAAATCTTTCATAGCAAGAAAAACCTTTGTTAGAATTACCTGAAAAGTAGTCAGATCTCCAAAACAGAACTGACAAGTCACTGCAAATGATAGAACAGCATTGCTTATGCTACAATGATTTGCTTGGAAGAGAAGTGAGGAGGGACAGCTTTCTCCAACTTCATCATAAAAAGTTGCCATCCAACTTTTTTGGAACAATGTGCTTGCTTACTTTTCTTTTTCTTTTTATAAAAAGTTTTCATTTATTTTTTTCAACAAACAATACATCATCAATCACAGTGTGTCATCTGGGTACAACATTTTAAATCAACATCTTTTCTTTTACTGACTTGCCTATATTAAACAACTTTACTTTTACAATTCAATTAAACTTATCCTCTATCAAAACCTTTCCCTTTCATTTAATTTAACTCTATATCTCTTTTCATTTATATTCATTTTCTATCCAATGATAAAAACGCTCCCATACATCATAATACTCTGATTCGTCTTTCCCTTTGATTACCATTGTTAATCTGTTCATTTCTGTACACTCCAATATTTTCTTGATTATCTTTCCTTTTGTAGGGATTTTACCCGCTTTCCAATTTTGTGCAAATACAATTCTAGCTGCAGTTATTACATGAATAATCAGATATACATTTTCTTTACTATATTTCTCTGATAAAATACCCAACAGGAACAGTTCTGGTTTTAAATCAATATGTTGGAACAACGTGCTTTCTGTTTTAGCCAAATAGGACACATTTGGAGAAAAATGGGTTAAGCATTGTGGGGGGAGATACCTCACCATCTATTATGCACAAAGGTGACTGGTATACTTTGGGGAGGTTTAGCAGACAATGGCACAGACCAGGGGTCTCCAACCTTGACAACTTTAAGACTTGTGGACTTCAACTCCCAGAATTCCTCAGCCAGCTTTGCTGGCTGAGGAATTCTGGGAGTTGAAGTCCACAAGTCTTAAAGTTGCCAAGGTTGGAGACCTCTGGCACAGACAGTATTGTGCAAATGGATAGGAGAGTGAGTTTAACAAAATATCAATATATCCTAGAAGCTAATGTCCTGCAGTGAAGCTGAAAAAAATGGTCAGCTATTTCAGCAGGACAATATTTCCCAAAATGTCTCCAAATCAATTACTAAGTAATTATAGGAAAGAAAATACAAGTAGTCCTCGACTTACAACAGTTCATTTTAGTGACCGTTCAAAGTTACGCCAGCACTAAAAAAAAGTGATTTACGAACTTTTTTCACCCCTAACCCCATTGAAGCATCCCCATGGTCACATGACCCAAAATTCAGATGCTTGGCAACTGACTCATATTGATGATGTTTGTCCCAAGGTCATGTGATCCCCTTTTGCGACCTTCTGACAAGCAAAGGCAATGGGGAAGCCAGGTTCACTTAATAACCATGTTACTGACCTAACCACTACAGTGATTCGCTTAACAACTGTGGTAAGAAATGGGGCAAAACTCACTTAGCAAATGTCTCACTTAGCAACAGAAATGTTGGTCGTAAATCAAGGATTACCTGATTTTGGATTTTAATTTAACAGATTAATAGATTAACAGAGTTGTAAGGGACCTTGCAGGTTATCTAGTCCAACCCCCTGCCCAAGCAGGAGACCCTATATCTACCTAGGATCGAACTCACAACCTCCTGATTGTGAGGCAAGAGCTCCACCTCTAGGCCAATCTAGGATTGACCTTCTTATTTTTTGTTTGAAGATGTTTTTTTATTTTTTCTCCACAGTTTCCATATATACATCAACACATATACCTTAAAAGCATATCAATAATATACATACTTTTACAGTTTTATCCAATCAATCAGAATTCAATATCCTATTTTTGCACCTAATCTTGCTGTTATTGATCAGTCTGTTTTTCTTCTTTTCCTCACACTCCCCACCCTCTAAACTCCACCTCCTCTATCTACCTTCTTACTCCTTCTCTCCTCCTTCCTCCTTCCTCTTTTTCCTTCTAAACCTTTCCCTGAGTGATTCTAATTCTAATACTTATTATATTAACAGACTGATACCATGTTCCCATACATCTTTAAATTGTCGGTGTCACTTTTAAACTCATTATTTTTTTATATCATATCTATGCTAAT
Organism: Diadophis punctatus similis; assembly: GCA_023053685.1. Taxonomy (NCBI): domain Eukaryota; kingdom Metazoa; phylum Chordata; class Lepidosauria; order Squamata; family Dipsadidae; genus Diadophis; species Diadophis punctatus. Next base: position 28,056,190 of record JALIGW010000001.1, read on the forward strand.
AACTCTTTATTCTAGGTATATATTATTAATCTAATGCTGCCTCCTCCAATTCTAATTTTGTCATCTGGGTTACCTCCATTTATTTTCCATTTTCTTTTCTTTTAATCATTATAATTTGATTTCTATATATATATACTTTTTCTATCCAATCATAGAATTTCACCCATATATTATAATATTCTCAATCTTCCTTATCTTTAATTTTCATTGGGATTGACCTTCTTCTTCTTCTTCTTCTTCTTGTGTCATATCCATCATCGGACATTGGCGATCATGTTGGCGATCCTATTTTTCATCAACAGCCGCACAAAAAAGTGCTGCTGAGTTTTGTCCAAACCAGTCCCTTAGATTTTGAAGCCATGATGTTCTTCTTCTGCCTGGACCTCGTTTGCCTTCAACCTTTCCTTGGAGAATTAAGTGAAGTATAGCGTATATTCTGGATGTCGCATCACATGTCCAAAATATTCTAACTTTTGCTTTTTTATGGTTTTGATGATTTTCCTTGTCTTTCCCAGGCAGCTTATCACCTCCTCATTTCTGATTTTGTCAACCCAACTTATACATAACTGTGATTGACATTCACAGTTTTCAATCTTAAATATTACCGAAAACTCTATGGGGAAGATCTCAAACCAGTTCATGCAAGGAGACTTAAGAATATTTCTGAACTAAAAAGTTATGTAAGAAAGAGTGGGGGGAAATTCCAAAATCAAGAACAGGACGGTCTTTAGGTGGCTACAGAAAACATAATTTTTGCCAAAGGAAGTGTTATCAAGTACTGACTGAAAGGATATCTGAATCTCTGCCACTGCTATATTTGCTGCTTATCTATAAATAATTGCATGTAAATAGTAAATATGCATTCAGATTTGCATAAAGATGTATCTAATTGGTGCTATGGAGAGGCATTCATTGAAAATGTGGCCTGAGCTGAGATATTTAAGCTTTGCTGTGCTGCTGCAGTTAAATAAGTTTAACATGTTATTCAAAGGCAGCCATTAGATCTTTATCTGGCATGGCTAACTAAGCACATAACCCAGCCAAATGTTCCTGCTACAAGCAAGAATAATGAATTGCTAAACTGTTACTAAACAACAGTTTCTTTAAAGGTAGAATCACATGGGATAAGGCTTATGAAAGAAAACTGGCAATAACAAAACATTCAAAACATTCAAACATACAAAACATTCGCCAGACCAATGCTCGAATACAGCTCATCTGCCTGGAACCCACACCGCATATTGAACATAAATACATTAGAGTGTCCAGAGATACTTTATAAGAGTCCTCCACTCATCTACTCGCAACAGAATACCTTACGCAACCAGACTAGAAATCCTGGGCTTAGAAAGCTTAGAACTACGTCACCTTTGGCACGACCTAAGCATAGCTCATAAAATTATCTGTTACAACGTCCTTCCTGTCAACGACTACTTCAGTTTTAACCACAACAATACACGAGCACACAACAGATACAAATTCAAAGTGAACCACTCCAAACTTGACTGTAGAAAATACGACTTTAGCAACAGAGTGGCAAATGCCTGGAACTCACTACCTGACTCTGTGGTTTCATCACCAAACCCCCAAAACTTTACCCTCAGACTGTCCACTGTTGACCTCCCCCAATTCCTAAGAGGTCAGTAAGGGGCGTGCATAAGCGCACCAGCTTGCCTACTTTCCCTGTCCCAATGTTCCCTCTTATCAATACTCATCTTATGTATATAAACAATGTTATATCTATGTATATTACCAACACTTATTTGACTAAATAAATAAGTAAGTAAGTAAGTAAGTAAGTAAGTAAGTAAGTAAGTAAGTAAGTCCCACCATCCTGCTTTTCCTTCTGCTGTTGAGAAAGATCGCTTCTTCCCATTTGTCATTGAACGTATAGCCAGATCTTGCAGTGTTTTCCTGCCACCCTGAGCTGGAAACACACTCCTGAATGTCTCTTGATTGATTTGAGATTGTGCCAGTATCACCTTTGAGCTATAAATAATACAAAGAAATGCACTTGAGGAGTCACATGCTACCCACATAAAAGGTATTCCCAAAGTCATCTCCTGCTCACAGTTTTTCCTCCTGCTTGCTCAGAAGGATCTTTCATTTGAAGCTTCTACACACACACACACACACACACACACACACACGAGAGGGAGAGGGAGAGAGATGAACTGCTCTGAAGCCACCTTTTGTGGACATTTGACTGTCTCAAAGCAATTTACAGCACAAAAATCACATCACGCAGTTCTCACAACTTTACCCACAAGCTGAAACCCAATTTACAAATACCAGCATTTCCAAAAATGTTAACAGCATGAAATGCAGTTCCAAATGGTCAGATAATGGATTGCACCAAATTTAAACACACCGTTCCGTATAATAATTTCAGTTCAAAGCCGGTGGGAACAAGCTGTCTTTACATGCTGGCTTGTTTTGTTTAAAGCCCAGTTTTAATGGAAAGAATGATTTGAGGGCTTGGAAACAATCAAAATGGTTCAGGCATTCTTTCAGATAGCCTGGTCCAGAACTAACCAACTAACCAATTCAAGGTTTTCCGAGACTAGCAAAGATTTCAAAAAGCATATTTCTTCTGCAACAACAAAACCTTTAAATGAAGGTACGTTGTGTGTTAACAATACAAATATATATGGTGTAAGCTGACCCAGCTGCCTTACTTTATTTTTATTTTTCTCTCTGAAAGAAAGTTGCTGCATGTGTGGTTGGACCTACAGAAAGCAAAGAAGGAAATTTCAGAAGTAAATCAACCAACAAGATGAATATCTGCTGCAGTGAGGCTGTTACACTGAACAATCCTCTTCACATGGACAGACACTCCGTTCCAGATACAAGAAGGAATATCAATGCTTTTCGCAAGTGCAGCTTCTATAACCTGCCATATCTATTATTATCTATGAAAAGATTCTTGGAGCCCTTTTTGAACCAACAGCTTAAAAAAATGCTTTGAATGAATAGAATACAGTACAGTGATACTTCAGTTCTCACCGTTAATAGGTTCCGGGTGGTGCGATGAGCATCAAAACCAATGAGTACAAAACCAATTTTTCCCATAAAGAATAATATAGTGAGTCACAAGGCAGCCGACATTGACAAGTTCTAACTTGTGTGTTGAGTACCAAATGATGAAGACCAGGACAAAAATGCATTGAGTACCAAATTCGATGACTTTCAAAGCAGTTGAGTACCGAGGTACCACTGTACTACCAAACTACTACATGTTGTTTCAGGCAATATAAACTGAAATGCTGTTAGATTTTTCCTAGCTTACATCTCACAATGTTGCATGATGATTGATGACTGACAGCATGAAAGCCATGAGTCAAACTTTTGGCACATTGTTCGATGCCTAGAAAATGATGGTAGTTGCACAGAGTTCTTCCCACTGTATCCTGCTGCTTTGCCCATTGGCACCCTTGTATAACATCCATTCCTGACACTTTTGTTAAACTTGAAAAGGCCCCCAATGCATGCACTAACCCAGGGGTCTCCAACCTTGGCAACTTTACAACTTGTGGACTTCAACTCCCAGAATTCTGGGAGTTGAAGTCCACAAGCCGTAAAGTTGCCAAGGTTGGAGACCCCTACACTAATCTATATGTGTCAAGTTTCCTGGTGCATGGGAAGCCTCACTGAGCCAAGATTTTTCTTCCCATGTGTGGTGGGACATCATGCGAACATAGGGCCCTTTATCAGAGCCTATGGGGTGTGATGAACATTTCACCTCTCCTAATTCCTGCTAATCCTATCCAAAGCCATCCCAACAAATCTGTCTCTACCCTCTGTTTGGAAATAGTCAGTGAGTGACAGCCACAGTCTCTCTAGGTAATTGGTCCCAATTACCATTAAAAGAGTGTTAAATGGAGTTCTAGCATTATGGATTACATTTAATCTGGAAGTGTGATTTGAACTAATTTCTGAATCACCTGGATTTTCCACTCTGAATTGACCATTCATTTTAGATTGAATCGACAATCCAAATTTAACAGACAATTCTACCTGAATTGGAGCAATTCACACATATACTCAATCTGCATTCCTGCAGTTTAAGGCAATTATTTTGTATCCTGCCTACTGGCGTCTCATTTCCTTTTTTTGTATAACCCTCTTTGGGGCATTGTTTATTTATTAAATTTGTTTGCTGCCCATCATGGCAGGGAAAGCTTTTCTCCTGGACCCCACCGGCCAGAATTCCTTGACCGATGGGATTCATAGCATGCCTCCTCTGCCAGCATGGGTTGGGCGGACCTGTCCCATAAGGGTGAGATGGTTCCTCAAATAACTTTGGCCCATGCCATGCAGAGCTTTAGAGATAATAACAAACACATTGAATTGCTCCAGGTAGCAAACTGACAGCCAGTGCAGCTTGTGGAACAGCAGGTATAAAATGGCCCACTCTAGGAACCCCAAAGACTGCCCACCACACCACACCACACTCTGCACCAGTTGGAGTTTCTGAACACTCAAGCGTGGCCCTACTGTATGTAGAGCACATTGCAGTCGTCCAAGCATGAAATGACCAGGACTTGAATGACTGAGTGCAGGGACTTCTTATCCTGAAGGGGCCACAACTGGCACACAACCCAAAGTTGTACAAAGGCTCTCCCAACCGCAACTGCCATCTGCTCTTTGAGTCCAAGAAAAACCCCAAGTTGCGAACCAGGTCTTTCTGGGGTAGTGCAACCCTATCCAGAACTAAAGATGGCAACACACACAATCACAATCACAATCACATACACACACACACACACACACAGAGAGAGAGAGAGAGAGAGAGAGAGAGAGAGAGAGAGAGAGAGAGAGAGAGAGAGAGAGAGAGAGAGAGAGAGAGAGAGAGAGAGAGAGAGAGAGAGAGAGAGAATGTAGTCTTTAACTTACGACCAAATGTAGTTCATGAAATCATATACCACAATGTCCTACCCGTCAATGACTACTTCAGCTTCAATCACAATAATACACAGCAAAAAATAGATTCAAACTCAATGTAAACCGCTCCAAACTCGACTGCAGAAAATATGACTTCAGCAACAGAGTAATCAATGCCTGGAATGCACTACCTGACTCTGTGGTTTCTTCCCCAAACCCCAAAAACTTTAACCTTAGACTGTCTACAGTCGACCTCTCCCCATTCCTAAGAGGTCTGTAAGGGGTGTGCATAAGCGCACCACTGTCCCTACCGTCCCTGTCCTACTGTCCTACTGCCTAATTTACCTGTACCTACTTTGCTAATGTTTATGTTATACCAATACCTACTATCTTGTACATGTCTGACAAACAAACAAATAAATAAATAAAATTTAGCCCATTTCTGTTGCTAAGAAAGACAGTTGTTGAGTTTTGCCTCATTTCACAACCTTTCTTGCCACAGTTATTAAGTGAATCACTGCAGTTGTTAAGTTAGTAACATGATTGTTAAGTGAGTCTGGCTTCCCCATTGACTTTGCTTGTCAGAAGGTCACAAAAGGTGATCACATGACCCCAGGACCCTGCCACCGTCATAAATTCATGCCAGTTGCCAAGCGGCCTAATTTAGATCACGTGACCCTGGGGATGCTGCAATAGTAGTGTGCAAATGGGTCATAAGTCACATTTTTCAGTCCCATTCGAACTTTGAACAGTTACTAAAGGAATGGTTGTAAGTTATTTATTTTTATTTATTTATTTAGGATTCTTATATGCCGCCCTACTCCCTAGGGACTCAGGGCAGCGTACAACATTGAAGTGTTATGGAGTGTGTGTGTGTGTGTGTGTGTGTGTGTGTGTGTGTGTGTGTGTGTGTGTGTGTGTGTGTGTGTGTGTGTGTTTGAAAAATTCAATCACAATTGTAAAAGCAAATACAAACTAAACTCTGAGAGAAAAGGAGAGATAAAATAAAAGATGCAAAGAAAGAAAAGAGAAAAAAGAAAAAGTATTTATTTATTTTATTTATTTATTTTGTCAAGCATGTATATGAATACAAACAAAGTATAAACATAATATGAATATATAAAGTACAAGCATGGTTTTGAGTACATGGTATTTTACGAAATATATGGTGGCTTTAGGACAGGGACGGAAGGCACAGTAGTTTTTAAAGAAATGACTTTTGATTCTCATCAGAACAAGTATAAACAATAACCCTTCATCTCCTATAGGGCTACAAAGAAATACTGTGTATCTTCTTCCCATAATCCATCACTTGTCCATATGCAAATCTATAAACCATTAAGAAGCCCAGTTTTTTATTTTATTTATTTATTTATTTGGTAGCTTTTCTATGCCGCCCTACTCCCGCAGGACGCATTATAAAGCAATGAAAATCCATGAGGAAGTCAGAGAATTTTTACTCAATCTTTATCTCATTACTTCCCAGTTAGGTTAAAGCTATTAAACTTTTTAAGCCCATACAGTACTAAAATGCTTCCAGACTTTCTGATCAGCTTAACACCTGAGAGATGCGTTAGGGTTTCCTGCATTCTGGTAGACAAGGATAAGCTTCAGGCTCTGATTTATAGTCCTGTCCCTTCACAGACACTAGCTGTTTCTGGAATAACTGCTGCCACATGGCTAGTTGGCCATGGAGAGGTTTAAACCTGGACTGATTAGTTTGACACAAAATAAACCCAGCCCCCAACCACATCTATTTCCATTGCTTTAACTGCCTCACTCTTGTTTTTAAATGACACTTTCGCCATATATAGATAGAAATAAGAGTTGTTAGTAATCACTGGGGGCAATTTTCCATCTTAAGAAGTCTTGCTAGGACAGACCAGAGCAGAGAAGGGGGATTTTGCTTGACTGATGATCTTAGATGCATTTACATTGTGCCCCGGAGCAATCTATTTATATGATCTGTTGAAATCACAGTTAACTTGCATGTGTACACACACACACACACACACACACACACACACACACACACACACACACACACACACACCTTGAAGGCATCAGCTTTATCAACTCTGCTCAGCTGCCTGGTTGTGTTACTGCAAGACTGACATTTCATTATGGAAAAAGTTGTCCTCTTTATTTGCTCATGTGAGAAATTCCTGGGGTGCTGCTCTGAAGTGGGAAATGAATGAGAGAATGGAAACAGTTACTTCAGAATTTCCATTTCTTGAAGAATATTGAACTGGAGAATATCTGAAAGAACAAGCAGAGTCGTGAATCCCTCAGCATGGCTGCTACTCCTGCTTTGAATTCCTAAAAAGTATAGCTGTTGTTCAGATTTAAACCATTAGCAACCCTCTGTTCTCTAAGTGAGTCAAAAGTAATGTCATTGTCTTTATTTCAGGTGACGTTTTTGATAAAAATACCTGAAATTTTTCCCAGTTATAAATGATTATATCATTTATGTTCTGAAATATTTTGTTTCTTACTTTTCAGGTTTTTAGAATCGCAAGGAAAATTCAAAATGGCTGCCCCCTTAGACTTGCATAAAAAACAAAGAGCAGTGATTGAATTCCTTGTTGCTGAGGGGGAAACCCCTGTGAACATTCACAGATGATTACAAAATGTGTTTGAGGACAATACTTTAGATTATAGCCCCATGAAAGAGGGTTTGAGAGGCAAACATTATTCCAGTGATGAGGAAGTGAAAACTGCAGTGAAGAAGTGGCTCAAAGAACAGTCAACAAAATTTTGCGAGGCAGGGATACATGCTCTCATTCGAAGGTGGAACATTGCTATTGAGAGAAACGGTGACTATGTTGAGAAGTAGGGATGTGATCCACAGAGGACCAGCTTCATTTTTATTACCAATACATGTTCCTGTGTTGGTAATTAAACCTGTCCTAAAGAAAATGGCATTACCTTTTGACTCACCCTCGTACTAAGCCAGCACTCAGACTCATGAATGGGAGAGAAAAATTTCAGAGTCTCCAATTTTGCTTTATTTGATAAACTTGGCCTTGCAATTAGGTCTCTTCTCTCTTTTTCCTTTCTCTGATCAAAGCATTAAAGTCCCACAATACAGGTAGTCCCCGATTTACGACTACAATTGAGCCCAAAATTTCTGTTGCTAAGTGAGACATTTGTTAAGTGAGTTTTGCCCCATTTTATGACCTTTCTTGCCACAGTTGTTAAGTGAATCACTGCAGTTGATAAGTTAGTAACCTGGTTGTTAAGTGAATCTGTCTTCCCCATTGGCTTTGCTTGTCAGAAGGTTGCAAAAGGGGATCACATTTAACCTTGGGACACAGCAACAGTCATAAAGTATGACCCAGTTGCCAAGCATCTGAATTTTGATCGCATGATCATGGGGATGCTTCAAAGGTCGTGACTGTGAAATAGGGTCATAGCTCACTTTTTTCAGTGCCGTTGTAACTTTGAACGGTCATTGAAGGAACTGTTGTAACTCGATGACTACCTGTATCAACGCAGCCTTTTCTCCAAGATTCTTTTAGCTACTTGCCAAATTTGCCTTCTCTGTTTTTTTTTAACCCAAAGCCCATTCTGAATATATACAGGGGTGGGCTGCTGGGGGTTCACAGGGGTTCAGGAGAACCTCTAGCTAAGATTCTGGGCAGTTCGGAGAACCCCGAAATCCCACAACCTGGCTGGCCCCACCCACCCCAACCCACCCCTCCCAGGAGTCTCCACACAGCCCATTTTGGATGCAGATAAATGCAGGGCGCGCGCGGAGGCTTGGGAGGGCAAAAAACGGGCCTACCGGAAGTTTGGGAAGACTGAAAACTGGCCCGTTTTTGGCCTCCAGAGGGCCTCCGGAGCCTGGGGAGGCCGTTTTCACCCTCCCAGAGGCTCGAGGAAAGCCTCCGGAGCCCGGGGAGGGCAAACACACACACACACACACACCGCTGTGGTGCAAGAGGCCGACTAGGCCATGCCCACCATGGCCACGCCCGCCCAGCAACCAGGCAGATTTCCCCTTGCTAAAATTTTTGAAGCCCACCCATGAATTATATATATCTTGCTCAACTTGCTTGCTGCTCTATATTTCTTGTGACCCAGGGCTGATAGAGAAGCGGTCAGTCTTTGATTATTGGTCAAATAACCATGAATGAAACAAGACAGTCCGTGTTCTTGGGAAGGAACAGCTGAGGAGCGGATTGCATAGTGTTCCTCTGGTTTGATTTCCTAGCTTTAATATAAGAAATCAGATTTCATTATCTGCAGCAGCAGCAGCCCTGATCCAAGGTTGTTCCCAGCTATAATTCAGTATATAGGGGAGGTAGAGAGAGGGCTGATTTCATTAGGCCATCTGGGAGGCAAAAGAGTTCAGACTTTTCAAGGATATCAGACCACTGCTGTTGAAGGGCAGGAGTGGAACAGGATATGCCCAACCAAGGATTTTTTTTTTACAGCAAAGGAACATTCTGAAAGAAGAGGAGGAAGAGTGTATATACCGCTGCCAGACAAACAGTTCCAGCAATGTATTGCTGTAAGACTAGAAAGGAGAAGATTAATGGTTTCTAAATTATTGACAGAGAAACTATGTTCCAAATTCTGTTCCTTTAGAGCAGGAGTCTCCAACCTTGGCAAATTTAAGACTTGTGGACTTCAACTCCCAGAATTCTCCAGCCAGCTAGCTAATAGCCCTGTATAGGAGCTATTGTCATGAGTTAGAAATTGTGAATGGTCTGAGAGGTGGTTACTTTTCCCCACCCACCTCTGCCACAATCCTAGCTGGAGATGATACAATAAGAAGAGAGAAATACAATCAGAATTGAATCAGAGGCTAGAAAAGGCCCAAAGGCAAATAGTTAAAATTGGGCTCAGTTAGCATCTAAATGATTGTCTGTGGAGATTCTCAGTCATCCAGTTCACGGTTGTCCCAAAGGTGCTTTTTTCAAGAGGCAACTGGACTTTCTGGTTTTTCTTGGAAGACGTTTCGCTTCTCATCCAAGAAGCTTCTTCAGCTCTGAATGGATAAATCCTTCCATTCCCCACCATCCAGTTAGAGCCTTAAGGAGTTTCTTGGATGAGAAGCGAAACATCTTCAAAGACAAACCAGAAAGTCCAGTTGCCTCTTGAAAAAAGCACCTTTGGGACGATCTAAATGACTGTGTTCCTAAATATTCTAATATAAAAAATTGCTAACCTGTTGAAGTTGATGAAGGTGAACCTTAATTTGTTTTTATGGCTTAGTGCACTTCATAAATCCAGTTCATTTGTTTACTTTATGACACCATGACTATGGGCAAACCATAAAAATGGGTTAATTCAAGAATCAGGTTATATATGTCGTGTAAATGCAGTTACTACATTGCCTCTCAGAGCTCTGAGGCAGAAGAGGTGGATTTTCATTATCTCCTGGGATGTTAAGCTGTGCTTTACTCCATCTGTACTGTTGTAAATGAATGCATGTATTACAAAATACCACAATCCCTCCAGTGATCTTCTTCAAAGGGAATTAAACCTGAAAAATTATGCAGTGCACTGTGGACCTTCTTATTGCTCAGTGAAGTGAAATGACCATAAGATGAAGTCTAACTATGATTCTTGGGATAGGATGGTGCAAAAAAAAATGCACAAGAGTTTCTATATTTTGCCTGTGAAATGTCGGAATATTAATATCAGCAAAATTTGCATCTTGCATAGGAACCCTCAGTACCCAAGCCCAATTAGCTCTTTATAATAAAACACCAGGGAGCTGTTTGAGATACTGGTGTTCCTAGGGAATAATAATAATAGTCTAGTCTGAATATCTTATGATTTGGAGATGCTGTGGGAAAAGAAATTTTCTCCTTTGTATTTCTTACATATCCTAAGATAATATCAGATTGCATAATTTGTGGATGAAAGTACATATTGTTTTGTATGGTATATAAACCAGGCCATTAATTAAGCCATAATATTGTTTATTTGTTTGGGCATGATATGCTAGGTAAGCATAGCATTTTGCTGTTGTTAATCTTTATTAAATTGAGGATGCAGGCAGGCTGTGCGAATATACTCACATGTACACATCTCTACCTATACAGAAAGTTTGAAAGGAAATCTATCATGGTTCCAGTTCTTTTATCAACCTGGTGTCCCAAAGGGGTTTTTTCAAAAGGCAACTGGACTTCGTTTTTCCTTGAAGATGTTTCGCTTCTCATCCAAGAAACTTCTTCAGTTCTGACTTCAGTCAGAATTTTTGCTTCTCATCCAAGAAGTTTCTTCAATTAGACAGAACTGAAGAAGCTTCTTGGATGAGAAGCGAAACATCTTCAAGGAAAAATAAAGTCCAGTTGCTTTTTGAAAAATGCACTTTTGGGACAACCATGACCTGGATGACTGAGAATCTCCATAGATATCAACTTGGTGCTTCTTCACCGAATCTGCACCAGCTCCTGAATGTCTTTTTGAAAGTAAAATGATCATTAACCCAGCTGCTGTGGCCTAGAGGTGGAGCTCTTGCCTCATAGTCAGGAGGTTGTGAGTTCGATCCTAGGTAGAGGCAGATTTGGGTCTCCTGCTTGGGCAGGGGGTTGGACTAGATGACCTGCAAGGTCCCTTGCTGGCTGGGGAATTCTGGGAGTTGAAGTCCAGATATCTTCAAGTTGCCAAGGTTGGGAAACACTGCTCTAGAGAGTTCACTGCCTCCAAGTTAGATCTCCCAGTTCACAATGTACTTCTGATTTTCCCTATCCAAGCATAGGACCTTATACCCATCACTTTCCCCACCCCCTCTGTATTGTTTACTTTAATGCAATGAGATTTAGATGGCATAATTACAAATTGTTAACATTTTATTATTTAAAATATTGGAAATAAAGGAAAATATCATTATTAGCTACAATTTAGGATATCATTATAGGATTAACATTATTTGGCTTTTTTCATTCAAAGTTAAGTATAACATTAAAAACGGGGGGGACGATTAAAAAGGCAGACTGTTTTTCATTTTCATGCATTCATTCAAGGTTTTTGTTATATGATAAAGGCTTCAGTCTTAAGCTAAATTACTTCACATTAAAATTTCTATTGTATGTGTGTATTTTGTTATACACAATGTTTATGTGTGTATAATGTTAATGAGCTGTGGTTATGGAGAATGCTTCTGCATACTCCTTGGATAGCAAAGGTGATTAAGAAACAAGTACAGGAGCGATAACACCAGACATGTCACTGGAAGGCAAAATCACAAAACGGTGTCTCACTTATTTTGAACATGTTATTGGGGGGGGGGACTATGTCATGCAGGGAAATTCACTGGAGAAAGCAATTATATTTGGAAGAGTTAGTGGTAAAAGGAAACCAGGCCACCATAGAACACAATGGCTGGACACCATCAAAGCTGACACCAGCCACAACATACAAAAAACATCAAAGAAACAGTGCAAGATCAGAAGATGTGGAGAGACCTGCCCACAGAATTGCCAAGAATTAGACTGAATGGACATCATCATCTTCAATGTTAATGAAAGAAAAAAACAGATGAAAAAAGCAAATTTAACAATAATTGAAACTCCAAAAAATAAAAAAGAAAGGAAGGAAGGAAGGAAGGAAGGAAGGAAGGAAGGAAGGAAGGAAGGAAGGAAAAAGGAAGGAAGGAGGGAAGGGAAAGGAAAGGAAAGGAAAGGAAAGAAGGAAAGGAAAGGGTTAGGGTATAAAAAATAAAAATAGATAAGTTTCTGCCTTCCTTCTTTCTATACATCCACTAATCTGCAATATTATACACATTTAGGCCCCCTAAAAACCAAACTGTAGGCTATTAGATTAGTTGTCCTGGGTAATGTGTTGTGTATATGAGAACCATTTTTGGTTAAATTTAGTTAAGCCATTGTGTATACATACTGTAGTTTTGACAATGTTGTGTAATTTCCAAGTTGAACAATTTGCTCTTAAACAACGTCATCATTGAGTAACAGCATTCCAAATCTCCTTTGGGGCAGGACAGTCAGTGAGCAATTCATTTTATCAAACAAAATACAGCTTATAAAGATAAAAGGCTTCCCTTCTCCAAACGGGCACCTTCTAGAGAAATGAGAAGGAAAGAGGCAACATATTGGACAAATTGGGCATGCTTCAAAGTGACTCAAAGAGCAATTTTCAGAAACAGCTAAGAAACCATTTTGTATTTTTCAAAATCTGCTGGAACATTACTTTTGAATACAAACTCAGCCACCCAAATTGTTTTGACTGCTCCGAACTAATCCTAATTTAACCCATCTGAAAGCTTCATACATGACTGGCCACTTTTGAGAGATGAGACACAGCAAGATGCTGTAGTAGAGAACAGCTACCAGGGATGCTTCCCTTGGGATGGGAAGAGATTACTACCTTCTCAATGCTAACAGTTAGAAGCTGCTGTTAGAGTTGGATGGATCTAATCTCCAGAATGCAAAATGTCCCTGTTTTGCAGTATCCAACTACAACACCATTTCTCTGTTCTCTACCACAGTTTGGGATTTCAAGGTGTTCTGTTTTGTTTTAAAACCAGCTCCTAGCATTCCTTTAACAACCTGCCCATGAGCCATTGAAGAGGGCCAGTTTCATGCCAATCCTCACCTGAGGAGGAATGGAAGGATTACGCTGAAAGGTCAGGTAGTTCTGACTCTGAAAAAAACCAGACCCAGCATCACGCATGGTTCAGAATCTTGCCCTGATGCTTCTGGCTTTGCATCGGTAGTTTTTGACCCTGATCTGCATTCTCAACCTCCAGCTCTGCGTAGATGGATGCTGGAAGCCTGCAGCATAAAGGGCTTTAACCTCGGAATAGTCAAAGCAAAAATAATTTTTTGTGACAGCCTGACGTCATGCGCTTCCATGCTTTGTTCCAGCTGTTTGCCTTCCCTGGAATCTGCTTCTGCTATGTACACTGAATCCCGATTGCTGAAAGAACTGTGCTCAGACATGACTGAGGCTGCCTATGAACTTGAACTTTGAGGTTCTCTATCGATTTTGATCCCGAGTGTAATCAACCTTACAAAAGTGTTGTGGGCCACGTGAACCAGAAACAGAGACAGCTTATCAACTCCCCATAATGCCCTACAACTTAGTGCTGGTTTGATATATTATAAGAATATGAAATGGCCAATAGGATAATAATAGTAAACAGGGTTGGAAGGGACCTTGGAGATCTTGTAATCCAATCCCCTGCTCAAGCAGGAGACCCTATATACCATCTCAGACGAATGGCTGTTCAATCTCTTCTTAAAAACTCCAGTGATGGAGCGCCCACAATTTCTGGAGGCAAGTCATTCTGCTAATTAATTGTTCTCACTGTCAGGAAATTTCTCCTTAGTTCTAGGTTGCTTCTCTCCTTGATTAGTTTCCATCTATTGCTTCTTGTCCTGCCTTCAGGTGCTTTGGAGAATAGGTTGGCCCTCCTTTTTTTGTGATAGCACCTCTAATATTGAAACACTGCTATCATGTGTTTCACCCTAATCCTTCTTTCATTAAACTAGACAGACCCAATTCCTGCAACATTCTTCATATGTTTTAGCCTCCAGGCCTCTAATCATCCTTGTTGCTCTTCTTTGCACGCTTTTTAGCATTTCAACATCTTATTTATATCATGCCGACCAAAACTGGATGCAATATTCCAAGTGTGGCGTAGACTTGCACACCAATAGATTTGTAAGCCAATGTTAAATTGGGCACAATATAGACAAGCTTGCCCTGAGGGTGCAGTGACAGACAAAAGGCAGATTCTTTGCTCAGGGTTCAAGGATTTGGACAAGAGGATCCTTGGTTCTGATCTATAATCAATCAATCGACCAATTATCCACTCATGCAATGAGGGAATTGTTAAAGTGAGAGATACCCCCTTCTCCCAAATTCCAACTTCCTCCACTTTTTTTGCTATCAGGATGTCCTATATCAGGGGTGTCAAACTCAAGGCCTGGGGCCCGGATCTGGCCCACGGGGTACTTAGATCTGGCCCACAGGGCCACCTTGGAAACAGCAAAGGACCGGCCCACAATGTTTCTGCCAGCGAAAATGGAGCTCCTTTTTCACTGGCTGAGGATTGCAGGAGGCCGTGGCAGCCAAAAACGGAGGTTGGGAGCCCATTTTCGCTGGCAGAGCACTTGGGCCACCACAGGCATCCCAGACACGAGTGTCGAGCTGGCCACGCCCCCCCCTGCCCCCCCAGGTCAAATACAACTGTGATGCGGCCCTCAATGAAATCAAGTTTGACACCTCTGTTGTATATCAAGGACAAAGACTATTCAACATTTTGATGTAAGCGATCATCTAATACATGATAAATCCAGATTTTCTTGATGATTCCAGATTGTCCATTTCTCCTAAGTAAAGTAAAATCTGCTTTGAATTCTGTCCGTTGTGGCTTCATGGAGCATCCATGGAGCTTTCCTGGCAACAACACAGAAGGGGTATTTATTTCCTTATTTCGTTGACCCTGCTTAGTTTTCTAAATCAGCCAAATACAGCTAGTGCCTGAAGTAGATACCTCCAAATCTTTGAGACTGATTAAATTCCTTATACTAAAATGCCAGAGGTTTTATGTTTTATATGTTCCCAGGGCTATTTATAAATATAACACTTTTAATTGTTTTACTTGTTTTTCTGCTTTTTTTAAAAGGGTTTTTTTTTAAAGAGAGTTTTAATGTTTTAAGTATGATCTTATCAACCCAGTGAGCTGTGGCTATCAGACAGATATGAAACATAATAAATCTATGAATAAATTACACAGGCCTCACTTCTACCCTCTGTGTGCGTTTCTTTTCAGACTTAAGCATTTGACCCCATTCTTTTTGCTTTCGTGTTATCCTGCTAATCTCATGATTTGTAGAAGCCAAAGAGATCAAGAAAATCTGGCTGTCAGCCAACTCTCAAGACTAGCGACCCTATGGGGAAACAGCCTTGGGTGATAGAGGGAGGGAACCCCAGACAGGGGTTGGTCCAGCCAAGCCTCTCAGTTAAGCAGAGGAACTAGGGCAGCACCAGCTGTTCTCAAGCCATTCTGGTTTGATGTCTGAGTCTGAAGAACCCTTTAATCTAAACATAAATGGACTCTGATTATGTACACAGGCAGTTAATCCTCTCTCCTCGCACAACACAGCTAATCCCAAGCGGTACCAAGGAGGGCTAATTGGCCAACAAATGTGAGTACAAGTTGGGAATCAATCCCCGATATAAAGGAAAATAAGAGCCCTGGAGAAAAATATGTGTGTCAGAAATATGGATTAACACACGCACATACCCCACATCGCTTTTATTGCAGCCCACTTCCCCATGTGTATCTGATCTTTCATTTTAAAGAATCTGAGCTTGACTTTATGAATGACCCCCCAGGGAATGTTTTGCTCACCTCCCCGCAAACCTGAGAGCATTGGTTTGAAGCACAATTTTCCTTTGACTGTTTCCCTACCTTACTCCACAGATAAATCAATGGTCATATTGGCACCATGGCCCAGAGTTAGTCGAAAAGCTTTCCAGTGTAGAACGCTAAAAGGATAGGCTCCTTGTCACCTCATTAGTCTTGGTCATTAGCTAGAGAGGTGGGAATTGTATGTGTGTGTGGATTTTCTTTAGACAAATTGCCTTCCATCGCCTGATGCCAGGAGTAATAGATGAGGTTTTGCTGCCAGATGCCTATGCAAGCAAAGTGTATCATTATTCCCCATATTATTAGAAGGGAAAGGAGATTTGATTGCATCTCGTCCAGACTGGTTTAGTTTTTCATATCTGAAGGGCTTTCAGGCTGCCTGTCACTGGAGGGGAAAATAATGCTTGCACCCATGGTTGAGGTACCTTCTAACATCTCCATCTCCATCCATCTCTCTGTCCCTCCCTCCCTTCCCTCTCTGCAAAGAAATCAGGCTGTCAGCAGATGTGAACATGAATCATAACAGATGCAAGAACAGCCAGATAACTGCACAGAGAAGTCCAATATCAATTTTTCCTAAAGATGAGAAGATGACAAGCCATCCGGTACTATAAAGGCAATCACGTAACTCTTACAATGAGAGAAAGGAAAGGAAAGCCCCCCCAGGTTCTCAAAAAGAATATGTCCCCCCAAAAAACCCAAATATAGCTACAGTTAACAGGGGCGGGTTCCAAATTTTTTTACTACCACTCTGTGGATGTGGCTTATTTTGTGGGTGTGGTTTGCCAGTCATGTGACTGGGTGGGTGTGGAGCTTGGCAGCGGAGAAGCGGGGGGGCATTGCCCTCCCGCAACGCAGCCCCCCGCAGCAGGAGCAGCAAGACCGCGGCAGCGGTTCTTCTAGGAGGCTCCGTCCGGCCTGAATGCCTCTCCCCATTCGATGATCCTAGGCTCTGCCGCCCGTTCCCCCTCCCCTCAGCAGCTCGAGAAGCCTGGAACGTGCGAAAATGCATGGAATCATCACCGCACGTTCGTGGCTTCTCGGACTGCTGAAGGGAGGGGAACTGAGATAGGTCCTGCTGCCCATTCCCCCTCCCCTCAGCAGCTCGAGAAGCCTCAAATGTGCGAAAATGCTAGGATCATCACCACGCGTTCGTGGCTTCTCGGACTGCTGAAGGGAGAGGAATGGAGATAGCTCCTGCCGCCTGTTCTTTCAGTGTCTCATACACTCCCTCAGCCATCCTCCCCTGCTTGGACTCACTGTGGGGTAGGAAGGCAGCACATGCGCAGTGCCGGAAGCTCGGCTTCTGGGCATGCGCAGAAGAAATTTTTTTTTAAAAAAAAAATTTTTTAATGGCGGCGCCCAGGCATTGGCAACTGACCGCACCGGAACTGTGACATCACCAGCGGGCCGCTACCGGTGCTACAGAGTGGACCACACCGGTAGGAACCCACCACTGCTACAGTATGTAATTATTCATTCTCTCTCTCTCTCTCTGAACTTGATGTCGTCCAGTTGTGTTGAACCGCAAGCCTTAGACTCTCATAGCCCAAGGAATTCTGGAACTTGAAGGCAAACATTACAGAGAGCACAAGACTGTAGAAGGCTACTATGCACAAAGGAAATGATTTTTCTATCTCACACCATAATCCATTCTAAGCGTGTTTACTTGCAAGCAAAATCCAGTGAGTGCAATGTGACATTTCCAGTAAAAGGTACATTTTTATAACTCACTTTGTGCATATTAAATCAGGAGCAAATGTTACTTTGCTCAATGGTGCTGTCTCTGACTCCTCACTAGCTTAAAGTTAGACTGAAATGTAATTTTAGAACTACTGCATATAGTTAATGAAGTGAAGAAACTTTGTACATGCTCACAAAAAAACCTTTTCTTTCTTTCTTCTTTTCTGCTTGTGCCTTTTGTATTTTTGTCACAGAATAGACCATGTCTGAAATGAGATCAACTAAGTTAAGCAGAGATCCTGGAGAGTTTAACCAGATATAGGAATAGACATATGGAAAAGAGAGAAAATAGACTATCCATGTAATTTTTCCTTGATGAGGTTCCAAATGGAAACTATGGCCACATCCAGAGAGGTTATTTTAATCCATATTTCATCCCATCAGCAATGGCAAAACGTCTAATTTTTGCAAACACCAGGGCAAACTCCATTACTTATGTTAAATCATAATCCTGTGTATATGTACCAGGAAATAAATCTCATTAAACCATAGTGAGAGTTGTGTCTGAATTATGACTGCAATATCTATGGTCTACAAAAATCTGAATGATCGTTACATGGCAACAGAGAGACTCAGAAAAGTCTAGTTTTTTTCTGCCATTTGATGATCATTAGAGACAACTTTCGTATGTATTATAATATATTGTCCTATTGAAGAATTTAGTAGTCTTCCTGGCAATTATTCAGGCTTCTTGTGAACAACTTTTCTTGGGGGGAAGGTAACTCAATGTGCCTCTAAATCAGGGGTCCCCAAACTGGGCAACTTTAAGACTTGTGGATTTCAACTGGGAGTTGAAGTCCACAAGTCTTAAAGCTGCCAAGTTTGAAGACCTCTGCTCTAAATAATGGCTGGGAGGGAGTCATACCAGAATTCTAGCATGCTACAGTATATTCTGTGCATTTAAAAAAACCCAATAAAATTGGTGTCATAGCTACCATCTGTTAACACTGGTAACCTAACCAATAAACTGTCCTTTTCCAGAGAGAGAAAAAACATAGCTATGTTGAAACAAGTGTTGCCCAGTTGTTATATCAGGAAATGAAGTCTGAAGACTTCATTCGGTCTACTTCCACTGCTTGGTAAATGTTATAAAGTCAATATAATGCCTGAATATAAAGGCTGTTTGGTACAAATAAAATTTTGCACTCTGTTTCAATGGGTTTAAGGCGCCGTGCTTCCCTGCTGAGGCTAAGAGCATTGGTACATTTACTGTTCTTTAATATAGCTTAGGTGACTCATGAGAACACCAGGTAGGTACAAAGGAGAATTTTAAACTTCCCAGCCCTGATATTCATCTTGCAGTTGAAGAAAATGAGCAACCTTGAAAGACATGGGGAGTCATAAATCCAGAAATCTATGAGACATACTCCCTGCCCTAGTGAGGCTATAGGTAAAGGAAAAATTTGAAAAATTGAAATCTAGCCTAGAATTTTCTGATCTGCATAAATCAAATGAAAGAAAAGAACAGTGAAGTGCCATGGTGGCCGATATAACAATGACCACTATTTAAGAATTCTGAAGCCTGGGAAAGAATATGGAACAAGAACTGTAAATTAACATTATCGACTGCATTTAAAGAAAATCAATATAAAATGCTTTATAGGTGGCATTTAATGCCGGCGAGATTGGCAAAAATGTATACAAATATGAAACCGGATTGCTGGAAATGTAAAAGTAAGGATGGAACTTTTTATCACATGTGGTGGCAATGCCCCAAAGCAAAGAAATATTGGGAACAGATAAGGAGATGGCTACAGGAGATAATAGGAGAACAAATAAAATTTAAACCTGAACTATTCTTATTAGGAATAATTAACCAAAAGATAAAGAAGCAACTCCAATACATCATTTTATACATAGTAACCGCAGCAAGAATTGTATACGCTCAATGTTGGAAACTTGAAAATACACCAAGCAATGAAAGGATTATACATAAGATACTGGAATGTGCAGAGATGTATAAGCTCACATTAGAAATGAAAGGCAAGGAAGAAACAGAATTTTATGAGGAATAAGTGGTATAATTGGTTAGAACAGAGAAATAAAGATGTATAGAAATAAATGTAAATAACCGTATGAAACATATGACACAGTACTGTTAAAATGTTTATTGATATGTAAATTGAAAAAATTAAAAATTAAAATTAAAAAAAAAAGAATTCTGAAGCCAATTTCAAGATATCTATTAATTCCACAATGGCAGCAGCGGTTGCAAACTGTGCTGCTTTTATTTCCAGCTGTGCTGTGATACATCTGAAATCACACTTCAAACAATTGTGTTACAGCGAAGCTCTGGAGGACTTGTATGCAGGCCAGTTTCCATTGTCTATAACCCTTTCCTGAACTTCAATGGTTTTTGAAAAACACAACCTGGGATAATAGTTTAAAATACAAAAGGAGAAGGCTATTACTGCCATACTGTATTTATGGGCTTCTCCAAAAGCATGGCTGGCCATTATTTTATTAATTTATTAGATGTTTTAGCCCACCTTTATTACTTCATAAGTAATTGAAAGCAATGAACATACATAATACTCTTTCCTACTCCTGTTTTCACCACAACAACCACCCTGTGAGGTGAAATGGGTTGAGAGAGAGAAAGTGACTAGCCCAGAGTCCACCAGCCGCCTAGAACTCACAGTCTTCTGGTTTCTAAGCCAGCACCTTAACAGCTACACCAAACTGGCTCTCTGTCAAAGCCATCTGATTCAATATCTACCTGAGCATTCAAAATCCAACAAGAATATTTTATTGTTATTAAGGCTGCAGCCCTTCTTGCTTCTGTCAATATGAGAAATGTTTCGCATCAATGGTGTCTTGATTTGCACCAATAGGAAAACAATAATGTGGAAAAGAAGGTTTTTGATTGCTTCTGCCCCTGCCAAAAGAGAGCAAGATTATCTTTAGATCCCTCACTTCTCTATAAGATAATTCTCACTATACTGTATCTCAAGTTGCCTAGTTCATATACCTTCAATGGTAGCAATAGCATTTAGACTTATATACTGCTCCATAGTGCTTTATAGCACCCTCTGAGTGGTTTACAATGTCAGAATATTGTCCCCAACAATCTAGGTCCTCATTTTACCCACCTTGGAAGGACAGAAGGCTGAGTCAACCTTGAGCCGGTCAGGATCGAACTACTGGCTGTGGGCAGAGTTAGCCTACAATACTGCATTCTAACCGCTACACCACCACAGCTCTTGGTGGTATCTGGATATGGCTTTATTAAGTTGAGTCAAAGTCTTCCTTCTGGTCACTTCCGGTTCCGGATCGCTGCATCGCGGACGCTCCTCGTTGAGCGCCTTTCCTTTTCCCCGTTAAAGCCGCCAGAACAGCTGTCTGGCGGCTTGAAAGTCTCTGCCCCGGGCAAAGGGGAGAGATGAGAGCCTGACAGGTGGGGTAGAGCCCCCCCTAGTGCCCCAAGTGTCAGCGAAAGGTGAGGGCTCCCCAGCCAGCCTGTCTCTTGCTCCGGGGACTTGGAAACCTCCGCTTTTGCGGAGCAAGATGCTGTGACCACCCGCTGCTTCGTGAATGGGATTACAACTACTTAATTGTTTAAACAAGCAGACAGAGAGAGACAGGATTTTAAAGGGCAAGTACAGATTTTTTTTTTCTTTCAACTCCACTGCTGATTTTCACTTCGGAAGAAACTAAGTAACAGTTATTAGGCTACAACATGGCGATCGGAGAAAGTGGGAGGAGAAGTGAAAGTAACTTTCGTTTCCCTAGCAGCTTTTTTTCTTATGGAAATTTTTGATTTTGAAAGTTGGCTTTACTCTCTCTGTCTCCCGATTCTGGATTAAATAATAACTGACAATTTTTTAAAAATAAAATTCTATCTGGCTTTGGAATTTGAAAGAATTTTAAAAGAAATTTAAAAGAACTTTAACTAGAGGCTTGGCTTTTTCTTTGTTCACCACTGGAAATACTAAAATGGCTTCAAAATCTGGAAAGATTGTTTTGAATAAAAGAATGGATTATTCATCTGGTTATATTTCTAAAATGCAACTTACCACTGAGTTAACACCCCCAAAGTCTTTAATAAGTACCTTAAAGATTATGAAAGATGAACTTATTGTTGAATTTAACCAAAAAATTAGTGAAATAGATAATAAAATGCAGGCTGCTTTAAAGAATATTGACCAACAAATTAGAAATGATGTGTTGGAGGTATGTAAAGGTCTAGCAACAAATATTGAAGTTTTGGCAAACCGCATTGAAGAAAACAAACAAGTTTTGACAACTTCAGTAGAATATATAGATAAAATACAAAATGACATTGCAAATTTTGAAACAGAGGTGTTAATGACGCAATTCAGATCCATGGAATTTGCCATAAGGGTCAGGGGGTTGAAAGAAGGATTATATGAAGATTTGAAAGGAAGGATGGTGGAAGCTTTGGAGCAGGTGTCTGGACTGTCTAAAGAAGAACTAGCCAGGCAAATTGATAAAATATATAGAATCAACTCTTGGTATGCAAAACAAAAACACCTACCAAGGGATATTGTAATATACTTTACTACAAGAGCCTTACGGAATAGGATTATACAGGCGACGTTTAAAAATAACCTGCAGGTGAATGGCCAGGAACTGATGATATGGAAAGAAATTCCCTCTAAAATGCTCAAAGCCAGAAAAGATTATACCTTTCTGATTGATGAATTTAAAAGGTTAAATTTACATTACAAATGGGAAGCACCAACAGGAGTTGCAGTGAAATTTCTGGGAAAAAGATATCGGCTTAATACAACAAAGAAAGCTACTGAATTTTATGTCAACGTCTTAAAGGCTGATATATCCAAGATTCCAGAGGAAAGATGTATGAAAACAAAAGAGGAGGAGGAGGGAAAGCCATCCCTTCCTCTTCAAATCGAAACAGATTTACAAAATTTAAATGATTGGCAGAGCCAGACAGATGTCTACAGTCTGGAAAAGGAGATGGAAGATCGGGGTCAGATGGGAGGCGAGCTGACAACTACAAAATTATCAAGTTACAAAAAGATGCAACCATCATCAAGATACAACAAGATGCAGTGTTGAAGTTTATTGGACAGATGGTTGCCATTATGACTGTACTTTTCTTTTTCCCTTCTTTCCTTATTTTTTTTTTCTTTTCTTTACTTCTTGCATTCTTTTTTTTTTCTTTTGTTTTTTTTGGGGGGCTTATTCAAAGTATTATTAATTCTTTTTAAAGATTTAGAACTTTTTTGAACCTAATAATTTAATACATAGTAACATTTTGTTACTAATAGAGTGGTAGAATTTATGATGAAGTTTAAGGTTTTTGTATTATTATTTAGTTATTTTTTGTGTAATATCAATTTAAGTTTTATTGAATTGTGAGAAAGATTTGGAATTGTTATCTATCCAGTTATAAAATATTACAATTAGATTTAACATTTTTTTTTTTGGGAGGAAGGTTATTTAAAGTTTGGAATTAGTGCTTATAATCTGATATATAGTAATAGTAAGTTATTTATATACTGATTGATTTTATGATGAAGTTTAAGGTTTTTGTATTTAATACTTAGTCATCATTTATGTAATAATCATTTAATTCTTAGTTAACAGTGAAGAAATGTTCTGAAGGGTAGATGATTGAAAGGAGGAGGAAGGAATTTTTATTAGTGTACAATTTGGAGTTGAAGTTTTAAAAAAATAAGGTGGAAGTCAAAATTTTTTAATTTAATTTAAATTTATTTTATTGATATTATGCCCTGTACTCTCTCTGGGAAGTCCGGGGGGGAGGGGGGAGGGAAAGGGGTGGGTTAGGGGGGAGAAAAATTAAAAAAAATGTTTGTACTTTCTATTTAATGTTTAGCTATTATCTATGTAATTTTGTACTAATAAAACTTTTTGGAAAAAAAAAAAAGTCTTCCTTCTGGTGTGTCCATTAGTCAAACATCTAGTCTAGAAAGAGACTTTTGGGAGCTATTCATCAATGGGGGAAAAGAGCATAAATCATGCTGACTTCCAGGACATGTCCAATATACAGGTCGTTTTCTTGGCAATAATTTGGAAGTAGCTTGTCCCTGTCTTTTTCTAGACTGTTTTTCATTCTTATCCACTCTAGACCTCACTCGTATATTTTTCTGCTGGTTTTGTATAAGGCTTCTGACTTGAGAAGGGGGTTGGGCTAGAAGACCTCTGAGGTCCCTTCCAGCCCTATGACTCTATGATACACAGGAGACCAGGACGTTTTGTTCTGTATCCAAGTGATTGCCAGATCTGACACTAGCCATCTTTATGAGATTAGCCTAGGATAGTTAGATGCTGCCACCTAGCTAAGCAATAAATAAAAGCAGTGGTTAATAGATCTAGATGGATCACTTCAAATTTGGAGAATGGATGTTTTCACAATGATGTATACAAGAATAAATTGAATCACACTGGTGAAAAACATAATTTTTTATATATACTGATGGGTCGTTGTCACTGGTGACTCACCTGGAAAAGAATTAAAATATTATTATAATGAATTGCTCAAAGGAAAGACTGGCCAAAGACACAGGTGCTATGAAAAAACTCAGTCTCTAGGGTAAAGGTCATTTAAAAAATGGGACTGTCAATTTTTCAAAATATTAATTTACATTCTAAATTACATTTACATTCTAAATACAATTTTTCAAAATATTAATTTACATTCTAAATTACATTTACATTCTAAATACATTTTCCTTGGGTGAGTAAACTGTAGATCAGATCTACAGTTTACTCACCCAAGGAAAATGTATTTAGCTTTGCTTAGTGCACAGTACAAAAGATACCATCAAAGTCTGAGCAAAAGCACAAGCAACTTACCGTAAGAGCAAGTATAGGATAATTAAGAAGTTGGACTTGGACCAGAGAGACTTGAGTTCAAGCACAGCATTCACCAGTGATTTGGACAATCATTGTCTCTCAGCCCAATGCCTCTCGCAATGTTCTTCCTTCCATAAACCTCTGAGTTTTCAAGAGAAAACATTATATATGGAGAAAAAACCATCAGATTAATTAATTAATGCAAATAAATAGCTGTAACAATTTATCAATTAATTATATAATTGATCCTATAATATGGATGAGCAACTTTTTCGATACCACAGGCCACATAATTTGCTAGGCCAAAGACTGCACAAGTACGCATAGCCCTTCATACCCACCTATCAAATCTTTTACCTCTCCTTCTATTGTCTCCCTTCTTCTTATAATCCACCAACAATCATTTATTTTCAGTTCTTGATCTTCTGGATGGATAAGACCAGAATGCTTGGATAGCTACTGTGAAGGATAACAGAAATTCGGTGTACACCCTTGTTTATGTGGGTATGTGATTCACTACATAAACTATGGCAATGCCTACATTTTCCCCTACAACTTACTTTTTTGTACATGTTTTTTGTAACTGATATTTTTTTAGACCAGCTAGAAGGCAGCATATAATTAAATTCGGCTGTTCTTAGAAAGCTCATCAGGGCTAGACCTGGTTAGCATTTGGATAAGAGACCACTAGGACAGTGTTTCCCAACCTTGGCAACTTGAAGATGTCTGGACTTCAACTTCCAGAATTCCCCAGCCAGCGAATGCTGGCTGGGGAATTCTGGGAGTTGAAGTCCAGACATCTTCAAGTTGCCAAGGTTGGGAAACACTGCACTAGGATACACCAAGACTGGGAAATTGAAATTAGAAGAAAGTAGCAGCAAACCAATTTTGTACTGTTGCCAAGAAAATTATATAGATGTCCCTGTCAGAAGAGCTTGAGACCCCTTAATTTTCAAATGTATCCTTTTAACTTACCCCAATTATATTCTCAAAAATATATGAGAATGTACGATGAGAATGTATCTGCTGAACAAAATTCCGCATTGGTGATAGGAAGGGCATCTGGCCAGTAAACACTCAGCTCCATTCAGTTGCCCAGACTCCACCCTGCATGGGATTATGGGGTCATTAAAAGAAGATGATGAATTATATTCTCAAAAATATTTACTTAAAGTTGTTGTTCCTAGACTTTCTCCTGCTCATTTGCAAAATATCTGCTTGCTTTGCACTGCAATCACTTTAGTTCAAATGAGACGGACTACATTGGCATTCAGATGTACTCACTTGATATATGAATATGTTTTATATCATCTTATTCCAGTATCCTGACATAAGAATAAATGCCTGCAAACTGCAATGCTAAATAAAATCCGAATTTCAGATTTCTCAAAGAAACCTGATTGGCTGTTCTAGAAGGATATACTATCTGTATATTCTTTTTAACATATTAAATAATCAAACTGTAGCCTGATCAGACAGAATTGGGGAACCCATGCCATCCCTTTCTGCCCGTTTCACCCACAATTCGATCTATAAAATAGGAGTCAGGAGTAAAATTGAGACATAGGAGCTCCTTGAGAAGACTTGCAAGTGAGAGGCCATTGTAGATCTTGGTCTCTTTCCCAACAATGGGAAAATAAAGGCAAATAGGCTGACCAGTGAAAGCTAATTCAACTCTAAATTTGGGTTGTTTAATACCAAGGTTTTACCCTAACTAATTCAGATCCCCATTGAATGGGTTATGGTGTTTGCATATCATATTAATTCTGCTCATTTGGTGAATTTTAAAACAGTTAGTCCCCTTTAATACTTTAAACTATGTTCTATGTTGCTTTTAACCGCGTTATTGAAAGTTTGGTACTGATGAGTCAATATGAATTGCTTGCATCTACCACTGTTCGTTTTTTAACTGCATTGTTTAAATTTGGTGAATGGGTCACCAAATACACTCAGAGCAGGACTGTCTATACCCATGATGGCGAACCTATGGCACGCGTGCCGGAAATGGCACACAGAGCCATCTCTCCGGGCACGCGAGCCATCGCCTGTTGCTCTTCCGAGTTCCGGCACGCCAGCCAGCTGGTCTTCACCCGCTCGGGAGTGCTGGAAACCGGAAGAGCAGCCGCCCGGTGCGCATGCATACTGGCCGGCTGGTCATCGTGCGCACATGCACACCAGAAACTGGAAGACCAGGTGACTGGTGCGCATGCGCATGCCAGAAACCAGAAGATACCATCCTGACGCAAGCATGCGCCCCTGGGCAGCTGGTCTTCTGGTTTCCAGCATGCACATGTGCATGTGCGTGTGCTCCCGTTTTGGCACTTGGTGCCGAAAAGTTTCGCCAACATCGGTCTATTCTGATCTCTAAAATCCTACATAGAGAATATTCAAGCATAAATGGAAAATCAGTAACCTATAGGTTATGGATGATCCAGTATCCCACTTGTGCCTTTGAAGGATCCTGAAATCATACCGCTGAAAGTCCAATTTGGGTCAGAAAAACACCAAACTATAAGTGCAAATAGGTGTGCTAAGTCTCCAGAAAACTCCTCCTTTGTATCTTTTCTGTCTTTCATTTCAAGGAAGAGAAGAGGTGTGAGTAGGGCAGCATATAAGAACAGCAAAATAAAATAAATTATTTAAATTATTTTTAGGAGGAAAAAACAGATGGAAACTTCATCCAAACACCCGTGCACATGCGCACCAGAAACTGGTGAGTTGATTGATGAGTTGAAAGCTAATCCCAATTTTGCTTCTTTTCAATCCTATCCTCGCAGCATTGTTTTTTAAACTGACAAACTAAGCCCTCTCCCCTCTCTTTACTCTTGATTATGTCCCTCCCAATAAAGACAATAAACTGTTTATATTTGAAGCAAAAAAGAGAAACTTGCCCAAAAAAGGTGTTATGGAAAATCTCCAGGTATCGGTTCATCTTAACGGCAAGTATTAGCTGCTCTGAACTGGCAAATCCAATTATGAGGGAAGTCTGTTTCCTGGACTAGGGAAAGGTGCAGAGATAAAAAGAATTGGATATTCCATTAATGAACAAGCCACGGCCACATGTGCTGATTAATTATGACAGCAACGGAACCACCTTCTCCAATTACAAACAGCCCCAGACATCAAGGGGATAGCAAAGCTTTTAACTCTAATTTTGTAGCTGCAAACTGGTGTGGGAGAGTACTCCTGGTTGCCATCACCCAGAATCTGCCCTAGACTAGACAGGAATAATTTCCTTTTCAGAAAAACAAACAGGTTCTAGAAACAGCAGGCATCCACAATGAGAGAAAGGGGGAAAGAGAAGAGTTTTCAAAGACATATGAACTAGACTCTGATCTGTTCTTTGCCTTTTCTCTGCACTTCTACACTTCTCTGTAGCCTCATTATTTGCTTCAAGGTGTTGAAGATAAAATGGTTCCAGTGGAAGATAATTTCCCAGACCTAGTGAGAAAAATTTCAGAGATAAGATGCTAAAATCATACAGGTGTAATAGCTAAAACCGATATCCAGCTTCTCTTCGTCCTCTTGCATTCATGGTCACAGCAAGTGATGATGAGAGTTGTAGATATCTAGATATTTGCAAAGAGCCATATTAAGGAAGGATAGTTTAGAGAACTGGGTATCTTCTCTCAGTTTAGCTTAACCCATTGTAAGGATCAACTAGAAATAATTAGATATGCTGTTTTAAACTCCTTGGAGGAAAGGCAGGATATGGGTGCATTGTTACCTTAATCCTCTAGGACAGTGATGGAGAATCTTTTTTTGCTCGGGTGCCAAATGGGCGCATGAGCGTGCGATAGCGCGTGCATGCTCACACCCATAATGCAATGCCCTCCCTCCCGGCGCATGCGTGCACAACCCCCCCCATGCTGCCTTCCGCCCCGCACATGTGCGCAGACCTCACTGAAGCCTCCGGACTTCCAGTAGGCCCATTGGGCCGTTTTTCTCCCTCCCCAGGCTTCAGGAGACTTTCCTGAAGCCTGGGGAGAGCGAAAACGGCCTCCCCCTGCCCTCCGGAAGGCCGAAAATCAGCTGGCCAGCGCACACATGCATGCTGGAGCTGACATAGGACAATGCCTCACGTGCCCTCAGATATGGGGCACCTGTGCCATAGGTTCGCCATCACAGCTCTAGGATATTTATGCCCAGGATTTTGACAGATTTGGAAGCTAGATTAGCCAGACCCTTATTTTTACCCCATCTCTGAAAAATATAGGCTTGCTATTTTTTCTTCTCAGACATGGAAAATGAATATGAGGAAGTAATATAATATCAGCCTCTGAAGCTTGTTCAGAATCTTTCAATGATCTCTGTATGGCTTGCAGAGAAATATCGGGAACACAGCACCTACAAATTTAATGGCATTCACCAAGACCAAAACATATTCAATATTTTGTTCTACAGACTCAATATGTTCATGACAGTTCCGACTGCCTCTGTTGAACTGCAAGTCTTGAACCCATAAATCAGATTGTAAAATAGCTTGTTTTTCCCCAGATTTCAATCTTTTGCTTCTGTGGGTGGGATGTCTACGAACAACTCAATGAGCTCCTATAGCAGTGATGGCGAACCTATGGCACGGGTGCCACAGGTGGCACGCGGAGCCATATCTGCCGGCACGCGAGCTGTTGCCCTAGTTCAGCTCCAGCGCGCATGTGCGTGCCTGCCAGCTGATTTTTGGCTCACACGGAGACTGGGAGGGCGATTTCGGCCTCCAGAGGGCCTCCGGGGTGGCGGGGGGGAGTGTTTTTGCCCTCCCCAAACTCCAAGAAAACCTCTGGAGCCTGGGGAGGGCGAAAAATGGGCCTACTGGGCCCACTGGAAGTCGGGAAACGGGGGAGTGGGAGATGTCGCCCACGCATGCGCAGGGGGGTGGGTTGAGTGGGGGGCTTTGAATTATGGGTGTGGGCACGCATGTGCGTGCGATAGCGCGCGCACACTATTTCGGCACCCGAGGAAAAAAAGGTTCGCCATCATTGTCCTATAGGTTGGCCAGTTTTGTGACCTGTGAATCTTACCAAATGGCTACCATTAATATAAGGGTTCCACCGTGAATAACTAATACAAAAAAGATACTTCTAGCACTTCTACTAACTATCTATCTATCTATCTATCTATCTATCTATCTATCTATCTATCTATCTATCTATCTATCTATCATCTATCCATTCATCTGTCTGTCTGTCTGTCTGTCTATCTTTCATATTTTTAGACTCTCCATCTTCTTCAAAGAGGGACTCTGGAGTATGCTGCAAAGGATATTTGCTGCCGTGAAGAAGCTGTCAGTGGTTGGAACAATGTCCTCATAAAGCACTGTCCAGACAATACTTATAGAAAGGACTTTTTTTTAAAAAAAGGATACTTCATCTAGGTACAGAGGTAGGGAACGATGGCCCCTTTATGATTTGTGGACTTCAACTCTCAGAATTCCTGAGCCAGCATGGGTGGCTCAGGAATTCTGGGAGTTGAAGTCCACAAGTCATAAAAGGGTCATTGTTCCCCACCCCTGATCTAGGAGGAAAACAACAGGTTACTCTTAGGATTGGCCACTGTCTTCCCCATTTCTACTTCATTATTTTCTGGCCCAGTTTAAGATTCTACTTAAGGCATTGTCACTTGGGAGAAAGCTCATATTAAACCTTATGAGGAAAGCAGGATGCTCACAAAGTTGTGTTTTCCTTATACGAGAAATGTTGGGAAAACAGAATCTCCTCCTGGACACATTCTGCACAGTAGAGGAACTACATGGCTTCCTCAATTCTTATCTCCCAAATAATTGTATGTGATATTTGGTCAGGATGTCAATAACTTTACTGCAAAAATGAAAGGGGCAAAACATTTGGGGGGAGGGGTAAAAGGGAGCCCCTGCAAGGATTGTTAGATAAACTTTGATCTAAGTTTTCCTTTTGAAAAAAAACCTCTCAAAATGGGGGGTGGGGAGAGGAAATTTTTGGCCCAGAGCTCTGGAAACTACAAAAGGATTGTTTAAATAGGCTGTGTGTGGCTGTAGGCTACACTTTTTAAACCTCTGACCTAAAAGAATGAAAATAGAATTACTCTCTCTTGGGGCACTGTCTTCAGTTGCTGTTTGCCTTCTTTAGCAATTGTAAAACTTGCATGGGTTCTTGTAAACTGGGTGTGCCAATCTCTTGCTATGAACTGACAGTCCAACCAAATAACAAAAAACAAAATAAAGGCAGAAGCAGTAGCTTAGAGTTTCTGTTAGAGACAGATTTTTCTTAGATGAGGCATCACAAATAAATAAGAGCCGAGGTGGCACAGTGGTTAAAGTGTAGCACTGCAGTTCAGCAGTTCAGCTGTTCAAATCTCACCGGCTCAAGGTTGACTCAGCCTTCCATCCTTCCGAGGTAGGTAAAATGAGGATCCAGATTGTTGGGGGCAATATAAATATACATTGCTTACTGGTGTAAACCGCTTAGAGAGTGCTTGCACTTTGAGGCGGTATATAAATCTCACAAATAAATAAATAAATAAATCTTAACCACAAGGCTAGGAAAGAGGAAACTTAAGCTATAAACACGCTTTCGGTCTCCATGTTTCAGAAATTGTCAGCCATGTATCTGAATACAAAACTCTTCAATTGATTCTTTCTATTCCACAGAAGATGGTGCATAAACTGCTTCGGCTTTCTCCAGCCTCCAAACAGGTGATTCCGTATGTATAAGGGAAGAAGAAGCCATAGAAAAAGGAGGAGAAAGTCAGACCTCTGTATGTCAGGCTATTGCCCATTGCTTCTTTTGGGGATTAAAAAGGGATTTAGATACTTGGATTTTAAAAAAAATGTGTCATCTCTGAATCGCTTGAATGGCTGAGCTGACAGCAAGCAGCAGACTTTATTCTGGAAAAGCCTTAAACTAGGGACCCTTAGTCTGTGTTTTTGAGGAAACCAAATAAATCAAATTTGTAGTTTCTGTTTTGAAAGTAATTATTGTTGGATTTCTCACTTCTTTGTATTTTGCAGTACAATTCATGGTTCAAAAAATCCAATTAAAATGGATTAAGAAGGATACATTAGGACAGAGCACATACAAAATGACATGTCCCAGGGTCAAATACAATAAGTTTAAAAAGTATGCTAATAGCAAATATGTTAAAAGTAACACAAATTTATGCATGGAAATTTAAGCTGTCGATTGACAAATAATCTTAAATAAATAATTTGCCATCCATTTCAGGTAGTCCTTGACTTACAACAGTTCATTTAGTGACCATTCAAAGTTACAACAGCACTGAAAAAAGTGACTTACGACCATTTTTCAGTTAGAACATTTGCAGCATCCCCATGATCATGTGATCAAAATGCAGATGCTTGGCAACTGGTTCATACTTATGACCATTGCAGCATCCCAAGGTCATGTGTTCCGTTTTGCAACCGTCTGACAAGTGAAGTCAATGGGGAAGCCAGATTTCACTTAACAACCAGGTTGCTAACTTATCAATTGCACCGATTCACTTAACAACTGTGGAAGAAATGTCGTAAAATGAGGCAAAACTCATTTAACACTGTCTCACTTAACAACAAAAAATTTTGGACTCAATTGTGGTCATAAGTCAAGGACTAAGTCAAGGATTCAAAAGGATGTTGAGACTCTAGAAAGAGTGCAGAGAAGAGCAACAAAGATGATTAGGGGACTGGAGGCTGAAACATATGAAGAACGGTTGCAGGAACTGGGTATGTCTAGTTTAATGAAAAGAAGGACTAGGGGAGACATGATAGCAGTGTTCCAATATCTCAGGGGTTGCCACAAAGAAGAGGGAGTCAAACTATTCTCCAAATCACCTGAGGGTAGAACAAGAAGCAATGGGTGGAAACTATACAAGGAGAGAAGCAACTTAGAACTAAGGAGAAATTTCCTGACAGTTAGAACAATTAACCAGTGGAACAACTTGCCTCCAGAAGTTGTGAATGCTCCCACACTGGAAGTTTTTAAGATGATGTTGGATAACCATTTGTCTGAAGTGATGTAGGTTTTCCTGCCTAAGCAGGGGGTTGGACTAGAAGACCTCCGAGGTCCCTTCCAACTCGGTTGTTATTGTTGTTGTTGTTGTTGTTGTTGTTACCTGTATAACTGCATGATTACATATTCACAAAATCAAACCAAGGTTCTCCATTTGACTCAACTCTTCGATGACATTATCAAAACAGGATTAAAATGTTGATGAATAAATATTCAGAAGAGGGGTGGTTGTTTGTTTTTTTGCTAATTCTGAAAAATATAAAGCATCTTTAAAGACTGTTGTGAGTAAAAAAAGAAACCCTGTGAAACTTTTCTCGATTGATTCTGTCTCAACTCTCTCTGCTCATGATTACTGCCAAGTCTAGAATGCTGGTTTAGATCAAGGATCTCATCACTCAATTTCCCAAGATCTTAGAGCCTTTGTTGCATAGCATAGCTGTGTAAAGCAAGAGAGGAATCATGCAGATGTGTAACAAAGCATTGCAAAACTATACTTAGCAGTAGATTGGAGGGGAAGGAGAAAAAGACTGGCATTTATTTTTCTATCTATCTATCCATCTATCTTTTCTTTTCTTTCTTTTTTACTCTTTTTTAAAATATTATTTTGACAATTCCCCTCCCACTGCAATCAATGAGAGAAAAATTATGTGCAGCATTTCCAGCCCTGGCATATAACACCTGGTGCCAGGTATATGATTGGGGACTGGGACATACTGTATTTTTTGGAGTATAAGACGTACCTTTCCCCCCCCTAAAAGAGGGTGGAAATGTTGGTGCTTCTTATACACTGAATACCCGCGTCCCATTTTTGTGAAAAATGGGCCCATTTTTTTATAAAAACGGGGTGCACAGAGGGTTTGGGAGGCCTGCAGAGTGCTTCTGGGGGCTGGGGGAAGGCAAAAATGACCCCATTTTTGTGAAAAATGGGTGAAAAACAGCCCATTGTTCGCAAAAATGGGGGCGCTTTTCCCTTCCCCCAGCCCCCAGAAGCACTCTGCAGGCCTCCTAAACTCTCTACCCAGGGGGGTATGAGTGGGATGGCAGGCCTTCTCTGCAACAGCCCTCACCTGATGGCATACTCTACTCCCAGAAGTCCATGAAGCCACACCTTGCTGCAAAGAGCTGAAAGCTGTTTTATTTCAACACATTTTTTGGTTCCACCTGTCTAATTGTAGGTGCATTTCTTAGGTTTATTTGGACTTTTATTATTGTTTTGCCCTTGATATTTTCATGATTTAACTACCATATTTCTAATATTGTGGGGGGCTGTTTCCTCTTTATCTGATAGTGCATATTATACAGAGTCCTTGGGTTTAGGATAAATTATAAGTAAATTCATACATAGAGACTTAGATACTGTGAGAGGGATCTTGGAGTCTTAGTAGACAACCAGCTAAACATGAGCTAGCAGTGTGCAGCTGCAGCCAAAACAGCCAATAGAATCCTAAAAGCTGCATTAATAGAGGGATACAATCTAGGTCTAGGGAGGTACTAATACCACTCTATAAAGCCCTAGTTAGACCACACCTAGAGTTCTGCATCCAGTTTTGGTCAGCACACTATAAAAAAGATATTGAGACTCTAGAAAAAGTGCAGAGGAGAGCAACCAGGATGATTAGGGGGCTGGAAACTAAAACATACGAAGAGCGGTTACAAAAACTGGGCATGGCTAGTCTAGCGAAGAGAAGGACCAGGGGAGACATGATAGCAGTGTTCCAATATTTGAGGGGCTGCCACAGAGAGGAGGGGGGTCAGGCTGTTTTCCAAAGCACCTGAAGGCCAGACAAGGAATAATGGATGGAAACTGACCAAGGAGAGATTCAACCTGGAAATAAGGAGAAAATTTCTGACAGTGAGAGCGATCAACCAGTGGAACAGCTTGCCTTCAGAGGTTGTGAGAGCTCCAACAATTGAGACTTTCAAGAGGAAATTGGACTGCCATTTGTCGGAAATGGTGTAGGGACTCCTGCTTGAGCAGGGGGTTGGACTAGATGACCTACAAGGTCCCTTCCAACTCTGTTACTCTGTTAATACCTCTGTCACCAGGTAGATAAGGATGGGCTTGAGTCTTGTCACTTGGAAAATAGTACTACCTGACTACATCTATACTTGCTTTCTACCAATTTAAGTTGCACATCTGTATCTAAATAATTTCTATGTCAGGGGGATGACAAGACTAATGCCTAAATTACCAAAGGGAGATAAATCCGATTCCTGAGGGCTATCCAACCTACCCAGAGGGCTTTAATAGACACAGTAGACCATGCCACTGCAATGTGTTTTTATATATCGTGTCTTCAATACACAAAAGATGAGTTTCCTTTTATTTTTATTTTTTTGCTGCAGCTAGGACATCTGGCTTGAATCAGTTGTTTGCAGTATGATCAGTCCCAAGAGTGCAGCTCTTGAAAGTACTAGAAAAGAACAGCTTCTTTATTCCTAATAGTCTGAAGCTGAGGGCGTCTTTTTTTTAAACCAGCTGATGTCAAACTAACCTCCTTTTTTCTTATTTCTTCTAACTATGTTTCCTATGTAAGGAGTTTTGCAAAGCTTACATGTAAACCTATATACAACATACAATGTGCAAACTCATCCGTGTTTCCTTCATTTCCTTATTTTTCTTTCATGGGTGGAAGGAAATACACCTCTCTCTCTCTCTCTCTCTCTCTCTCTCTCTCTCTCTCTCTCTCTCTCTCTCTCTCTCTCTCTCTCTCTCTCTCCTTCCCTGCCCCCCCTCTCTTTTGCTCCCCCCCCCATGTATCCTGCTGGCTTGGCCTGGAGCTGATCTTATCATCTTGTTATTTTCCACTGGTTATAAATCTCTGCTCTGCATATGTTTGCCGTTGCATCTCGGATGAGGGATTATGAAAAATGAATATATTGTGTGTGTCACCAAAGAAGGAGAAAGTGATGAAGCCTCAAGGCACCCAGCAGCATGAGAAGCCAAAAGGATGGCAAGGGCACTTCTAATTCCAAGGTCCAGTTCTAATTCCCTCAATTGTACCAATTTATTATAGAAACACCAAATAACAGACAAAAGAGGCCTATTACGGAGGATTAAAATTCCACATCCTTCCAGCTGTTTGCAACCCTGTTAAACACCTGTAGGACCCAGCCATGAAGCTTAGTATAAGTTATAGCTTGCTCCTATTTTTAATACCAAGATTCTATACCAGGTGAAGCCATTTTAATGCAAATAATTATTCTGGCCATTCTCCCCCTTTTCATTTTTTTCTTTTGCACTCCAGATCAACTAAGTCTAATTCCCTTCACTTGGATTTAGGGACACTATTAAAGAAGATGCCTTCCTGTCAATCATATAGAACTATTCTCTTTGTTTAGGAATGGAAGACAAATAATTTTGCTTAATAAAAAAAACATCTTGCAAATTGATATACGACACACTGAGAATAAAACTCCTGAGGGGTAAGTACATCCCTTCTAATTTTGTTGTGTTGATCTGGTAAAATCTGTTCTATATGTTTTAGTCTTGGAGAGTAAAAGGACCTACTCAGAGGCGGGTTCCTAATGTTTTTACTACCACTCTGTGGGCGTGGCTTATTTTGTGGGCGTGGCTTGCCAGCCATGTGACCAGGTGGGCGTGGGCCTCGGGAGCTTGGCAGCAGCCAGAGAAGCAGGGAGACATTGCCCACCCACAACGCAGCCCCCCGCAGCGGGAGCAGCAAGACCGCAGCAGCGGTTCTTCTAGGAGGCTCCGTCCGGCCTGAATGCTTCTCCCCATTCAATGATCCTAGGCTCCTGCCGCCCATTCCCCCTCCCCTCAGCAGCTCGAGAAGCCTCAAACGTGCGAAAATGCCTGGGATAATCACCGTGCGTTCGTGGCTTCTCAGACTGCTGAAGGGCGGGGAATGGAGATAGCTCCTGCCGCTCATTCTTTCAGCGTCTCATGCGCTCCCTCAGCCATCCTCCCCTGCTTGGACTCACTGTGGGATAGGAAGGCAGCACATGTGCAGTGCCGGAAGCTCGGCTTGTGGGCATGCGCAGAAGAAATTTTTTAAAAAAAAATTAAAAAAATTTTTTTGTAAAAAATGGCGGCACCCAGGCACCAGCAACCGACTGCACCGGTACTGTGACATCACCAGCAGGCTGCTACTGGTGCTATAGAGTGGACCGTACTGGTAGGAACCCACCACTGGATCTACTGGAAATTTCAGATACAGGAAAAAGTTTCCAAGAGAGAAGATAGAGTCTTTCAGGCAGGTATGAAATTCTAATCTATCTCTGCAGATGTCCTTTGGCCATAGCGATTCTTCAGTTGTAGACTGCAGTTGCTTCACTTCTAAATACCGTATAAAAAGAAAAGGAATGTCCTTATTTTCTTCCCATGCATGTTACAGCATTTCAGCAAAGAAACTCATTTTTTAATCAAATCCTCCCCTTAAATGATAAAATGTAGTAGAATTGCAATAGATACTACAACATCTTCCCTTCCCTTCCCTTCCCTGTGGACTCCAGCCCCACAGGCACTGAAAATGACAAACACAGTAGCCTGGAATTTTAATACACAGCAAAACATCTGTTCACCAAGAAAAAAAACTTGGGTGGGGGGGGGGAGGAGAAGAGTGCTTGAGCTGTAAAAGGTCTGGAGCTATGCCCATTAATTTTATTTTAAAGTGCCATGAGAGTCTTAGCTGGATGAAAGGGCCAACACAGCTCAAACGCTGCAACTAGAACATGGAGATTGTCATTACAGGTCTAAGAGCTATTCAGTGGAAGTTAAGAGACAGAGAGGTTAGATCAGTGTTTCTCAACCTTGGCAGTTTGAAGATGTGTGGACTTCAACTCTCAGAATTCCACAGCCAGCAACGCTGGCTGGGGAATTCTGGGAGTTGAAGTCCACACATCTTCAAACTGCCAAGGTTGAGAAACACTGGGTTAGATCGTTACAGTTCATTAAGCCAAAATTAGGAAAGGGTGATCCAGCAGACTTTTAATGGCCTCCAAGTTGACCCCAAAAGCCCTCATAAACTCAATTTTCTATTATTTAGGGGCAAAAAATATTTGATAGTCTGATGTAAATCGTAAAATCCACACAATACAATTTAAAAAAAAACCTCCAAAACAAAGGAAGCAAGAACTTCCAGCCCTACCAATGTATGTAATATGGGCTCTATCAGGTTTAGGTAGTTACTCATCCTCTCATTAAGGAAAAACTTAAGTCATATTTTTGGCTTAATGGGTTGAATGAATCCATTCATTGTGGTTTGAGAGTCATGGTTTATAGCTTAACCATAATCATGAACCTAAACTCTAATAATTAAACAGTAGAATTTACTGCCATTAGATATGGTGAGGACATTTAGATCTTTTAATAAGCAACTGGAAAAATTAATGGAGGCTCATCACCTCCATGGTTGTACATGCAGGGAATTCTCATTTAGCAACTAACTCATTTAGCAACCATTAACAGTGATTAAAAAATAATTTTATAACCAAACCTCACACTTATGACCTTTGTAGGTCAAAGGAAAGCTGAAATAAGAATGTAAAGCATTGTTGCAGTTTCACTCAGCAACCGCTTTGCTTTATGGCTAAGTTGCTGTTTCCAATTGTGGTCACTAAATGAAGACTACCCACATAGTCACAGGCTTTTGCTCACTGTGTGTT
Organism: Diadophis punctatus similis; assembly: GCA_023053685.1. Taxonomy (NCBI): domain Eukaryota; kingdom Metazoa; phylum Chordata; class Lepidosauria; order Squamata; family Dipsadidae; genus Diadophis; species Diadophis punctatus. The sequence goes on from JALIGW010000001.1 coordinate 28,094,584, forward strand.
GCAGATTGAAGGACTAGAAAGGGATTGATTGGGTTTTGGTTTTGGTCTGTTCAAGAACAGCTCTAATTACTGGATTTTTATCCCTCCTTTAATTGTTTTATAAGTAACTCAAGGTGGTGATCAAACACAATCCTCCTTCCTCCTCCTATTTTTCCCACAGCAACAACCTAAGAGGTAGGTTGGGCTGAGAAAATGTGATTGGTCCAAGATCACCCAGCTGGCTTTCATGCCTGAGGTAGGACTAGAACTCACAGTCTCCTGCTTTCTAGGCCAGTGTTTCCCACCTTGGCAACTTGAAGATGTCTGGACTTCAACTCCCAGAATTCCCCAGCCAGCGAATGCTGGCTGGAGAATTCTGGGAGTTGAAGTCCAGACATCTTCAAGTTGCCAAGGTTGGGAAACACTGTTCTAGGCCAGCACCTTAACCACTACATCAAACTGGCTTTCTTACATCCTTGCATTTAATCGATTGCACATAATTAGATGCACTTAATTGCACTTAATTAGATGCACTAAGCATCACGTGTGACCCAGATTAATTAGTGCATGCCTTTCAATAAGAAGGCATGTGTAAATCAACAAAACTTTAGCTGGGGCTAAAGTTCTGGCATTCAAAATCAAGGCTAAGACTCAAGCTGGGATCTCACTATCCCAGCCACTCTGCAGGCTGAACAGCTGTAGCTTTCCAAAGACCTTTATTTTGCCATACAATAATACAGAAGTTACTTCTACTAAAAAGGCGCCTGTCTTTTGTCACGCAATAGAAAGGGTTAATGCTTCCCCCCTCCCCTCCAAACACCAGGATTCAGGCCTTGCTGATAAAAGGCAGGTTTGAAAATAGCCTTGGCAAAGCGCTTTTAGTGTTTTTCCATCTTTTTTTTCCGCCTCCCCTCCTGGCCTCCCATGGGTCACGGCCCAGAGAGGCTGATGTTGGATGGAAAAACCATTTATCTCCCAGTGGGCCTGCGGGGGGGGGGGTGCGGGGTGAGGGCAAGAAAGCCGCTAAGTTTGGCTGGAAAGCTCCACTCCAGATGGTGCAAAAGCAGCCTCTGGTCCTGGGAGGCGACCCTGGCACTTGGGCTGTCACTCCAGGAGGAGGAGGACTCCAGCTGGCAGAAGGCCTGGAAGGGAGCAGGGAGGCAGGCAGGGGACATAACTGACAAGAGGGGTTGCTCAGAAGGGAAAAGAACAGGAAAAGGAAGCAAGGGGTGTCCCCAGGAGTGGAGGAAGATACCAGGGCCAGTCAGTCACTGCCACAGGCTTCAAACTTTGTGTACATCTTTACTGTCTCACAAGGCCTCTAGAAAGGCCTCGTGTGGTAGGCCCCGGAGTTCAGCTAGGAGGCCTCGTTAAAAGAACAAATGGACAAGGATTATCACTCTGAAGCAGGTGAAAGGTTATTTCCAATCAGGTTCTCTGTAGCTGCTTTTAGACTACAACTCCCATCATCCATAGCAACAAGCGAGGAGAACAGATTCCTTCCGATAATTTCCCTTTTCATCTGGAAGTAAAGCAGGTAATCCTTAATTTAAAACCATTCGTTTACTGACCATTCGAAGTTATCCAGTTTTGGTCACCACACTATAAAAAAAGATGTTGAGACTCCAAAAAAAATTGCAGAGGAGAGCAACCAGAATGATTAGGGGACTGAAAATTAAAACATACGAAGAGCGGTTGCAGGAAATGGGCATAGCCAGTCTAGTGAAGAGAAGGACCAGGGGAGACATGATAGCAGTGTTCCAATATTTGAGGGGCTGCCACAGAGAGGAGGGGATCAGACTATTTTCCAAAGCACCCGAAGGCCAGACAAGGAATAATGGATGGAAACTGATCAAGAAGAGATTCAACCTGGAAATGAGAAACTTTCTGACAGTGAGAACGATCAACCAGTGGAACAGCTTGCCCTCGGAAGTTGTGGGAGCTTCAACACTTGAGACTTTCAAGAAGAGACTGGACTGCCATTTGTCGGAAATGGTGTAGGGTCTCCTGCATCAGCGGGTTGTGTTTGTGTTGGACTAGATGACCTACAAGGTCCCTTCCAACTCTGTTAATCTGTTACAGAGATTAATCTGCCCTTGTCACCTCACGGCTAGACTACTGTAACGCGCTCTACATGGGGCTACCCTCAAAGACCATCCGGAGACTGCAATTGGTACAGAATGCAGCTGCGCGAGCTGTGGTGGGTGTGCCAAGATACACCCACGTAACACCCATTCTCCGCCAGCTGCATTGGCTGCCTATTAGTCTCCGGTTGCAATTTAAGGTGTTGGTTTTGACCTTTAAAACCCTACATGGCTCAGGACCAGGCTACCTTCAGGACCGCATCCTACCACACACCTCCCTACGACCAGTTAGGTCCCACAGAGTGGGCCTCCTCCAGGTCCCATCGGCCAAACAATGTTGGTTGGTGGGCCCACGGGGGAGAGCCTTCTCTGTGGGAGCCCCATCCCTCTGGAACCAACTCCCACCGGGGATCCGGACTATCCCCACTCTACTGGCCTTCTGTAAAGCCGTAAAAACATCGCTCTTCCGGCAGGCGGGGTGAAAAAGATCAGATTCCCTCCATGAATGAGTGGTTTTTTTAAAGTAATGTATTGGGTTTTTTTAATTATGATGTTTTTATGTGATTGTTCTTATCTATGCTGTACGCCGCCCTGAGTCCTACGGGATCAGGTGGCTTATAAGAACATTTATTAAATTAAATTAAATTAAATTAAATTAAATTACAGAAGCACTGAAAAAAGCGACTTACAGCCGTTTTTCACATTTACAACCATTGCAGCTTCTCCATGGTCCCATGATCAAAATTTGGATGCTGCAACCTTCTGACAAGCTCAGTCAATGGGGAAGCCAGATTCACTTAATAATCGGTGTTACTTTCAAAAGACCTTTATTTTGCCATGCCATGATACATAACCAAATTAAGGGACAAATGTGAGTTTCCGGAAAATAAATAAATCTCTGTCATTGTACCTATTGGACAGCTTTGGGTGGGAAACTACAAAGAGGTAGATTTAGGATAAACATTAGGAGTAACTTTCTAATGGCAACGCTCAACAGTAGGGTAGACTGTTCAGGCTGTAGCAGACTCTCTTTTGCTGGAAGGCATGGATCCTACCCATTTGTCCAAAAAAAGCAGAGCTTGCAGTGGTTTTCATTATGGTGATGAAAGCATCACATCCTCCAAACAACTCCTACAATGTTTACAGATGCTATAATTGTGAAATTAAATTGGTGTTAAACTATTTAACACCACCGACAATGTTGCTACCCTTCAAAAAGACCTTGATCATGTAGTAGAATGGTCAAACAACTGGCAACTTCAAATCTCAACCAACAAATGCTCTATCTTACACATTGGCAAAAAAAATCAGAATACAAAATACAAACTTGGAGGAAACGAACTTGTAGATGACCCTCACTCTGTCAAAGACCTTGGAGTACTCATATCCAACGACCTAAGTGCTAGAGCCCATTGCCAAAAAGGCACTAAGAGTTGCTAATCTAATTTTGCGTAGCTTCTTCTCTGGCAACATTACATTGCTAACCAGAGCATACAAAACATTTGTTAGACCAATTCTGGAATACAGCTCATCTGTCTGGAACCCGCACTGCATATCAGACATAAATACAATCGAGAGAGTCCAGAAATATTTCACAAGAAGAGTCCTTCACTCCTCCATTCACAACAAAATACCTTATTCCACCAGACTTGAAATACTGGGATTAGACAATTTACAACTACGTCGCCTCCGATCTGATCTAAATGTAGTTCATAAAATCATATACCAAAATGTCCTTCCTGTTAATGATTACTTCAGCTTCAACCGCAGCAATACACGAGCACA